>WHYT01016623.1:407687-445809 GCA_009806455.1 Tetrax tetrax | reverse complement strand
TCCCCCCCCCCCCCAAAAAAAAAGGCGAAGCATGCATTTTCCCCTAGAAGGTCTTGGGCTGGGACGGTGAGGGTCCTAGCCCAAGGCAAAGTTGCTCGCCCCCCCGGGGCTGCGGCGAGCACCCCCCGTCCCCGGCGGGGCCGTTACCTGGGCTCGGCGCCTGCGGGGCACTGCGGGAGGGCGCGGAACTCCCACGCTCGACTCTCGGGGCCGCGCCCGCCGCCATTTTATGGCGCCGCAGCGCCGGCCCCGCCGCACTGATTGGGCAGCAGCGGCCGGGCCGGGGGCAGGACCGGGCCGGGGGGGACAAGGGGCCGCGCTCCGCCTCCTTCTTCTCCCGGGGCACCGCGGCCGGGCTGCCCCTGCCCGCCCCCCGCCTCCGGGAACCCCCCTCTTCGCCCCGTACTGAGGGGAGGGGGAGTGGGTCTCTTTTGCAACCCCTCTGCCCGAAAATAACAACCCCTCATCTCGCATAGTTCTAGGGAAGCGGCGGCGGGAGCGGATCCAGGGCTTTCCGCGGCGTTTACATTAGCGGCTGCCTTTGCATAACTCACAGGGATGGAAATCAGCCGCCCTGGGTAAACAGGGCAGCGGCGAGGAGAGGGAGGAACAGCAGCCCCCCCCCCGCCCCGCGACCCCCTCTCTTGGTGAATATGTTGGGCGGGGGGGCAGGCAGTGCCAGCACTACGTTCCGCTTTGCCCCTCCGAGCGGGTTAACAGCCTCCAGCACCTGGATTTACAAGCCAAGACCCTCGCTCCAGGGCACGGGATCGGTCACTGTCACACGGGGAAGGAGAAATCCCCCAGCCCCGCCGTGGGTGCGGGAGCACCCGCTTCAGAGGCGCTCGGGTGGCGAGGGGCACCCAGCAAAACCGCAGGTGCTGCCCAGTATTTTTCCACCCCAGCAGCTCGCTCACTGTCCCATTCCTGCTCCTGTTCAGCCCTCCACACCTCCCAGCCCGGACCCAAGGGTCAGGAGAGCGATGCCAGCACCAGCCCGTGTGCACACGCCTGCACACGCGGGTACTACGCCAAGCACACAGCACCCACACGCCTGCCTTGGGGCGACACGATCCTGAGCCGCCCCACGCCAGCCTTGGGGGGACAGCTCGAAAATTGCTGTCCCTCCAAAAGCTGGACCCTCTTGGCCATCACGCAGCCTCTGCACAGCCAGAGCCTGGGGGGAAAGTGGCCAGGGAGAGCTGGATCCTCAGCCAGGAGGAGGTGGAAATGCTGGCTAAGGCCTCGCCTTGATTTATTGCCCATCTCAAGAGCCAGGTTCCCACCCTGCCTCAGGGGACAACCTGGTTCATTCTTTACCACCACCTTGCTGTTGCTGTTGCCACCAGTGTGTGTTAAACCCCCGAGACTGCCCAGGACCAGGGTGAAATCCAGGTGACTTTCACCTCCTCCTATTGCTTGGGCAAGGCAGAGCCACGGAGCGTTACAGCAGAAACTGCATTCCCTCCAACCCGAGTTCCTGCACCCCGATGTATAGAGCAAAGGTTTCAACACAGTAACAAATGCTACATTTGACCCCTAGGAATTAGCGCAGGCTCCCATATTAAGACGAAGTTAAGCTCTCATCACCTGAATCTAACGGCTCAGCTGAAGAAAAAGGAGGCAGGAGCTAGTGCTGAGACCCAGTCAGGCCAGGAGAAACTCAAAATAGCTCCCATAAAGGGGAGCTGTCAAGCCACAGGCAAGGTAGAGCCATGCCCAGCCCGTTTCCCTAGGTTTGCAGAGATGGTTTGTTTAATCAGGACAATGACAGCTCCGATAGCTCCAAATTCTTGGAAATGTGCTTGCTACTTGCAAATTTCCCAGAAACTTCAGCCACCAGAGCTGGCTGCAAACAAGCCCAGGGTGTTTACAGGTGGAAGTCCCTGCGGCATGTGGTGACCCTCATGCCACCCAAGCCTTGGGGCTGGGCAGCTCCTCTTTTCACCCACTGAGCTCCCAACAACCCCAAAGGGAAGCAGGGAGCAAAGGCAGCTTGCGATGTCAACCTCTCCTCTGTATCCGATAAATACACGCTGCCCTGCAAACCCCTGCCTGGGAGAGAGCCCCAGCGCGGGCAAGGGTTTCACGGCTGGGGTGGGAGGATGTCGCACCCTGCCCCAGGGGAAGGTTTGGTGGCAGTCCTATGCCCATGCCCTCCCCCTGGCCCAGCTTGCCCTGCACAACCTGTTTACAAGGCAGTGGAGAAGAGCCGGGCGCCACAGCCGCGGAGCCAGCACCCTCTCCTGGGAAGCCGGCAGGGAAAAAAAACCGTCCCGTTTGCCATCTCGCAGGGCTCCCTGCAGCTTGTTTACCGCCTGCCTTCCCCTCCTCCCCTTGGAGGCTGCCGGGGTTTTTTTTTTTTGGGAAACATGGCTCAGGCTATGCATTCGCCCAGCTGCGTGCTCCAGTGACCCTTATTGTCGCCAGCATTCAACGAGACAAAAACCTCATCGGGGAGCTGGGGGAAGGCACGACGCCAACAGGTGACACCTCCCAGGACTGGATTTAAATCAAGCTTCAAAGGCTCCCCCCCACCCCGCTCTAAATGCACAGCGAGCCGGTCAGAGACAATGCTCCACTCCCGGGGCGAGTCCCAACTGGCACATGTTTTTCTTTTTTCCTCCTATTAATTCGTGGGAACACCTTTATTCGCTTGCCCCGGCACTTCCCTCCGGTGCGGTTTGTATCCTGCGAGAATTGTCAGGGTTGGAAAGCGCCCGGCAAGCTGGGAGGGTCGGCCAGGGCTGGACTTTGCAGCCTTCTGCCTCTGAGGCAGAAATGCAAAGCTGGCAGGGATGGCACATGGTGAGGTCCTTGGTCTCTCTGTGAGAAGTCTAGGGACCAGGGTGGTTAATGTCTCTCATGGTTAGCTGGGACGTGCCTTCTCCCGTGTATGCCCAGTCCAATACCCTGGCATCTCTTTTTCCAACCCCAGCCAGGATCTAGGCAGCAACGAGGGGCCATGGCTGGGGCTGCTGTGACCCATCCTTGTCCACATGTCCCTCCCATCCCTGTCCTCATGTCACCTCTAGCTGCCTTGGACAGTTTGCTCTTAGTGCAGGGGCCTTGCACCCCCACTTGGCTGCTGAGACCCCCTGAAAGTAGGGGCTCATGAATTTGGGAATGCCTTAAAATGCAGAAATGTCACACCACAAGGTGGGGAAAAAAAGAGGTATGGCCAATTCAAGGGTTAAAAAGGCAGGATATGAAACTTCCCTGTGGCTCAGGCCCTGGGGCAGGTGGCCACTGGCTTTGCTCCTGCAGTGCTGGGACTCTTTGCCAGCTCCCTGGGGCCATCTCGAAGGGTGGCCCCTCACTGCATAGCTGCAGCTGGAGAGCTGGCCACCCCCGGCATCTCAGCCTCAGTAGGACGCAGACCTACGTCCCCATTTGCCTTGCACCAGCACTGAAAATAAAATTCTTAAATAGAAATTAAATCTTTCCTTTTTTTTTAAACAGAGATGTCACACAGGGAGAAGGAATGGTCTGTTTTGTTGTGACTGGTTAGATCCCAGGAGGAGGCCCAATGGACACGGAGTGCCCCAGCCTCCAGCAATGGCACAGCTGGGAGGGAGAAGAGATGAGCATCTCTCCTCGACCCGTGCCCAAAAGCTAAGACATTGCCAGATTCAGACACACCATTTTCAGACCCATCCAGGAAAGCACTTTGGGCTGCAAGGTTCCATGTAAGGAACTGAAGAGCACCCAAGTGAGACCAGACACAGGCTGGCTGTCCTGATGCTGCATCGCCTGCATCTCTGCTCACAGCTGGGCACAGCTGCCTCTGCTTGGACCCATCACAGCATGCCCACCACTGCTGGGACCTGGGCTCTGGAGGGGCCTCAAGGAACTGCAGATACAGCCCCTTGTACCCGTGAAGATAAACATAACTTGTTAGCAAGACCAACAAGCGCTTAATTAACCAGTTGCCCGGATAAGTCTGGAACAGCAGTCACCGCCTGAGGACAGGCAGCTCGCCGCAGGGCGGGGGAAACGGCTGCACTGGGAGCGGGGACTGACCTTGTGCAAGCAGCAGTGGCCGACCGGTCTCCCCCGGAGCGCTGTGGGAGGCTGACGAAACCCCCCAAGGCAGGGAGGCGGTAGCTGCTCGCCCGAGAGGTGAGCAAACATTGCACGCTCCGCAGCAGGCCCATGCTCCCTTTGAAGATGCTGCCTGGGTCAAGGGTAGCCGAGGGCTGGTGACCAGAGGGCTTTCGGAGGCAGAGCAGATTACCTGGGCTGCACAGAAGGGCAACTTAGGAAAGCAAATTAATAAATAAAAACGTGCAGAGGCACACGCAAACAGAAAAAAAAAAAAGCTCCCTCCTCATGCAGCTTAGTTGCAATATGCACCCATGACGCATTTAGGGGAAGAGGGACCTTGGGGACACAGCAGCCAGGAGAGCCTTGTGCAGACCCCCCCAGTTGCTTGCACCTGCCTCTCCATCCTTTTCTCAGCCACCATGGGGCCGGTCGCCGTGCCCGATGCCCACCTTGCCACCCCTCGCAGGAAACCGTGGCGTTGCTTCGTCCCCCAGCAGCCCCCGTCCCCGGCTTCTCCCGGGGACGGCTCTTTGCAGAGGGGACATCGCTGCTGCCAGCTCCAGGCTTGTCGGGCAGCAACCCCAGCGGCCGCACCTACCTCTCGCCGGCTCTGCCTTGCAGACTTTGCACAGAGGCCGAGCGTCTTCAGCGAGCAGGGGGCCGCCGCCGAGAAGCACGTGCTCGTTCGCCTTCAAAAGCGACCAGGGGAAGCTGGAAGATGAGAACGTCATGGGCAGGCGGGATTTGAGACCTAGAAATTGCTTGGCTCTGTTTGCTCTGCGCAAGGGTGGAGAATATCCCAGGGAGCGCTCAGCGCATGCCTTTCCCTGCAGTTGGAAATTGGTCACAGTATTCATTGGCAGGGTTGGGTTTTTTGTTGGGTTTTTTTGTCCTTTTTTTTTTTTTTTTTTTATTAGCTCTGTTCATGCTGCTAAACGCCCTCCCAGCTCAGTCAGGGCCGTGTTAGCTGTGGCTGGCAGATTAATTTCAGCCTAATACACTTCACAGCTGCATAAGTGAGAGTGCAGAAATCCTCCAAGCGCTGCCCAAGTAGATTTAATGGCAGGATCCAGCCCCAACATTGTAAATTATAAAAGGTAACCAGCAAAGTGCTCTTGTCCCTCTCCCCTTCCCTATGGCTGAATTCGGTCCCTGTCCTGCCACAGCACGTGTTTAACCTGGACTGGTGAAGTCAACAGACCCGGCCACGCAGATAAGGTTACACAAGCGATTTCACTTGAGCTGGAGGAGAGGCAAGCGGCCGCAGAGCTTGCTGCAGGGGCTGTCAGGTGTACCAGGTCAGAGCCCAGCCTTCACCGTAAATCCCAAGCAAGGAAACTACTGACAGAAGGCAATAGCCTCAGAAATACTTCTGATTAATGTATGGAAATACCAGAGATGTCCTCACTGAGCAAACAAGTCTTACGCACCCAGGAGACCAAGCATGAAAATCACATTAAACAAAATAATCCTAATATATTCAAGAAAAGAATTAATATTTAAAGCTGAACTGCCATGCCTGAGACATCCGATAATTCCAGTTTTAAGGTGCTGCGGGCCAAAAGGATCAAAACCATTGGTGATGAAGTCTTTGAGGTGTCCTAAACTATTTATGTAAGAACAGGCTGGGGCTGTATGGGGGAGAAAAAAAACCCCAAACCATTCTTGCCCCAGAAAGCTCACTCTGTAAATATTATATTTGTGCTAGGGAGAGCGGGTTTGTGCAGCAAGGTGCTTGTACCTCTCCCACCTGCTGGAGTTTCCCAGCTTGCAGTGGCTGTAAAGTATCACCCGAGGCCAAAAGCAATGCAGAGGTGTTTGGGGCTGCTGTGGGTCTGTGGGTCCTGACCACAGCCAGGGGGAAACACCCTCCCCACCGCACCAAAATGTGCAGGCTGGGCTACCTGGGGAGGCTGTGAGCAGCCAGTGACCGCAGATGGCGAGGCTGACCGGCGGTCAGGCAGCCTTGGACTTCACCACTGCTGCAAGCTTTGCCAGTTTATGTTGGGCAAGGATAAGAAACCCAGCCCCATCCCCTCTGCCACCGGCGAAGGTGGCCTCAGGTCTGCCAAGGGTAGGCTGCTCCCTGCGCCGGTGGGACGGAGGGTGTAGGTAATTTGGGCTTGGACAGAGTGGGAGTGAAGCCCTTCTGACGTGTTTGGTGTTGCAACCCTGCCCTTATCTTTGTACAAAGAGTCCAGCCACTCTGTGCTTCTCTCCAAGTCCCTTTCTAAATTTGGGCTGTGCTCATATGTCCATCAATTTTTTTTAAGCCTTTTTTTTTTCCTTGATAGCCACACAGCTCGTGTGAGCTTCATGTGCAAGGAGCCATTGCAGCAAGAGGAACAAGGCAGATGCGTCCATGCACGCACCAAGCAAACCCCAGGAAGCTGCAGCCAGGCTGAGCAGGGCTCCATCCCACCAGACCTCTTGGGGAGAGACTCCACAGAAATGGCCCTTTGTGCTCCCATCCCACAGTAACCGTGCTGGCCTTTTCCTGCTCACAGCCTTGGTCCTTTCCTGGTAGAAACTGCCGTAGTCCTGCTGAGGTCAGTCCAGAGCCGGACAGGCACCAGCAGAGCTACACCAGCCTCTGAGGGTCTCACTGGGTATCTGCTCAGTTGCCAACTGGAAAATATATTTTTTTGACAGTTGTAACCTTTCCCTGAGGACTTCTGAGTCTGTCATGTGTGAGAGCCATCATGCCAGCTCATCCCTAACCACTCCTCTCTCATCACTTGGGCTTAGCAGCAGAAATCACTATGAATTTGTGATTGGAGCTGCTCCTCCCCAGAGTCTCCCATAACTCTTTCCTGTGGCTCTGCCTGGCACCACCAGGACAAGTTTTGCGGCTCATGGCCACCCCCTCCCCCCGTCAGTCTGGGTTTTGGCATAGTGACCAGCTGATGTGCTGGGGCTGTGACTGAAGGAGGGCAAGTGTGCCTCCCCAAGGGGCCATGCTCGGCCCTGTTCCAGACCTGTTCCTGCAACGGGCAACACAGGGCAGGCACTGCCAAGCCATCCCGCAGCGGGGCACAAGCCAGCCCTCGCTTCCCAAAAGCAAAGGACAACATCCCTTCATTGTCACCATGAGGATGTGCACACCACCCAGTGCTGTGAAACCCAGCCACTTCAACCATTTGGACTAACGGAGCATGGCCGGTGCCTTGCGGCATGACAGGACGTGACCTCCTCAGGGCACACCTGTGTGCACGGACAGTTCACGCGTGATCTCCAACATGCTTACACGGGTCCCTGTCTTGTCCCTCCCGACCTGGCATAGCACCGGTTACCCGCCTTGCACAGGGCAGCACAGCGATGCGCAACGAACTGAGCTCCCTTGCTCAGGGTCCCCCAGCACCACCCCCACAATTAATTAGGGGCCGTCCCTACGCTAATTGCGGAGTCACAAGCCCGCTGCCGAGATGCGGAGCCCTGTCGCTGCTGGGGACAGCTTCGCATTTCTGATTTGACAGCGCCATCTCGTGAGGTGGCCCCGCTCCCGGGCACCCCGCAGGGGTGGCTCCGGGGAGGCTGCACCCCCTCAGGCGTGTTTTAACCCACCCGTGCCCACGCGGGTGGCAGGAACAGGGAGAGAAGGGGACACAATGCTCAACAGAAGGCAATTGCATTTTCTTAATGGCCAGAAGGAGAAAGCTCAGGACTTCTTCGAGACGCAAGGCTGGCAGAGTCCATCCTGCAGCCTCCCCCTTAGGCAAGCACAGAAGAGATGCCCAGTGCAGGAGAGGCCACAAAAACCTCTGCTCCACGCTCTCCACAGGCCACGAAACCCTTCCCGCACCCACCCACAGCACAGAGACAGCAGACAAGCAGACCCACTTCCCTGCTGCAAGGCACATCAGAGACCCCAGGCACAACGATGCCCAAAACCTGGAGGGCACCTGGGGCCCTGCCAGGTCTGACATTGCGGGGTTACGGACAGGGAGGATAGATAACTCACCTGGGGAGAAGATTCCCCCTTCTGCCAGGGAAACAGGTCACTGCTGCTGCAAGAGAGACATGGTTCCTTCTTTCTTTCTCCTCTTCCCTCTGGAGGGTCTCCAAGGTTGGGTCTCAGCCCCAGATCTGATGAAGCAAGAGAGCTAATAAGGAATTTGGGGTTGCTCGTCCGTATGGGGTGTCCTGTGAAATTTGCATCACCACCTGAGCAGACACTCACAGCAACCATGCACGGGGCTGAGGTGCTACCAAGAACCGGGTTTGAAGGCGAAAAGTTTGTCCAGGTGCGGAGCGGGGAAGGGTTTCGGTTCAGGACTGCCCAAGTGTGTTTTGCCAGGGCTGGTGATTAAAAAAAAGTTACATTTTCCTGAAGGACAGCAAAGAGGGAGGTGCTGAGAGCCCTGCAGTCCCTGAGCACCTGACAGAACAAGGGTGTCATAAGCAGTGTGGAAATCCAGACCACATCCCTGGGATATGGCAACATGGCAGCCACCAGTGAGTTACTGGGTGGGCGTCTGCAGTGACTGACACTACCCAGAGCCACAAGCTGCCCCTAGCCTGATGGTGCCTGCTAATTTGGGGGAGTTTGCTACCAGAACCTGAGCAAGAAGACTCTGAGGGCATCAGGGCAGTGGGGCTGGAGCAGCAGCACCAGAGCACAGCACACAGTTCCTCTCCGTGAGAGCAGGATTATGCCTGCTGTCTGGGTAAGGTGAAGGAACACCGCTGATCCCCTCCAAACACAGCGCCTCCTTTCTCCTGCCCTATGCATGCCACATTTGTCCCCAGCCACCATGAACATGTACCTTCGCTATTTAGGAAGCTGCCATTCAACCTTTCCAGCTCCTGCATGCAGCTGAAGCTGGTGCTTTCCAAACACCCATGTGCACCGGGACCCAAATTTCACCGACTGTCCCAGGTCCAAACCCTCCCATGTGTGCATGGGATAGGGCCATACCACACATTCACTAGAACTGTCCCTCTCGAAACTCATCATTTGGTTCACATTTATATCACGCTTGGCAACGCAAAGCCCAGGTAACTTTCTCTTCTCCTTGTAGCAACCACAGCCTCCATGGACATTATGTTTTTGTTGACTTTCTCGACACGCTTCTGAATCTTCCTGTAGGTCCACTCTGCACTATAAAGCCTGGGACCTTTCTGAGCTATTCTCAGATGAACTTTCAGCTTCTATGGTGTTAGAGGCCCCAGGAAAATCTGGAATACACCACGCTCGAAAATGAGGGAAACCTGAGGACCTCACCTTGGAGACAGAGGTCTGAAGGGAAGACAACACCCTTCACCAAAGCGAGGACTAACTGGAACAGCTGGGCTCTGGGCTCCCCTGCCACCCCCCATCTCTTTCAGCTCTCCCTTTTCCTTTTGATACATGTTTTTGGCCAGATACCCATTTATGTCAGCAGCAAAGGCTGGTGGGACCTCTGGCCGGAGCTGCCAAGCCACCTGGTGAGAAAATGCCCCTTGCAAGAAGGGTGAGGAGGAGGGAGGAAGGGCACAGGGCAGGGGAGAGAAGAAACAGGTTTCTCATTGCCGAGGCTACTCTCTGGCTGTCCTGTTCATGCAGCCAGGGGATTATTTCAAACCCAGGAATCATTTTGCTGTTAAGCCCTGGGAGGAGCACAAGCCATTTAAAGCCCTGGTGCGTGGAGCGCTTACAGGGTCCATCCAGCACCCCATAAACATAGGTAGCTGGAGTTGAGGAGAGCGTGTGCGGTGGCAGGGAAGCAGGACACAAACGTCAGCCTTGTGCATCCTGTACTCCTCCTGAATTCCCCAGGAGTAAAGTCCTGTTGATCCTCAAACTGGCTCAGCCCTCCCCACGGACGTTCCCCCTTCCCCACGGCCACAAATGCCGTTCGCGGTGCTCAGATCCCATTGCAAAAGGGAACCTGCTCCTCTCGAGCCGGGAAGCTGCCGTGCCTTCCCACCTGGGCTCCAGGAAAGCGGGCAGGCTGCGAGGAGAGGCTGCCTTGCGGGCAGCCTCACAGCGCTGGGTCTCCCGGGTGCATAGGGACACGGGCAGGGGCTATAGCTTGAGTATCCCCCTTCTTTCTAAGTATGAGGACAGCTTGCATCACCGTCCAGCAACAGGGCACCTTCCCTGCCTCCTTCCCCCATAGCAAAGGCCCGTTACTCACCCTAATCCCCAGGCAAGAGATGGCTCCTTGCTCGCAGCCTAATCCTCTGCTTGGGCACAGGGGGTGTAAACGCAGGATCCCAACCCCTCAGCTTTAATGGCTTGGCTGGAAAAAGCACCGCCTGCCTCACTTCTGCAAATCCAGCTTCTGCCTCCACCTCGTCCTCTGCCAGAAGCTCCTGGGTTTCATTCGGTGGGGGGAAGCAGGTGAGTCATCGTGGCACAGAGGAAATCGGAGCAGCTTTGCCGCTGCATCAAGGCTTCCTCTCGCCGGGGCTGTCAGCGCCTGGTGCCTGCCCAGTGGGTCAAGCCTCTGCTCTGGGTTAAAAAGGCATTGCATATCCCATTTTTAGGGATGTAGTAGATACCAGGGTTTCCAGGGGGTGAGTGGCGCTTTACCCCACAGCCCCCTTAGTACAGGTTCGCTGCCTCCATGACTGGAGCTGAAGCAGCTGCTTAGCAGGGTTTACCATGTGGTTCATGGGTGGAGCAGGGCTGGAGGGCATTCTCAGACCTGGAAAACTGGGGTCCTGGAATTTCAGGTCTGCTGCTATACAGGGTGTTCAGAGCTCTAGCACTGTATTGCAACACGCTCCTCGTCTGATGCATGCTAAGCTGGGAAAATAGGCCTATGCTGTGGTCTGTCCTGCTGGCAAGGACAGACAAGGCAAGACAGCAAGTCTGAATGGTGCTCAGTTTACCCCTAAAATGAGTTATCTTAGCCCAGCCACCTGCTTTGCAAGCCTACATGTCAACACAAGGGAAGGCCACTGGAAAGAAAGCTACGACAGCAGGGATGTAGATTTCAATTTCAGAAAAATTTATCAGGGACTGCTTCTGCATGCACACCTCAGCTCTTCCACCGCAGCATCCCGTAAGCCAGCAGCGCCAGGTGTGCCCTGTGAGAACTCTCCCGAGACAGGCCACCACCCGGCCCGAAAGCAAGGAGACCTAAAAGCAGGAGTGAGACCAGCAGTGGGCAGTGCATTTGGTAACTGTCTCATGGACAAAACACTTCTGGGAATTAACCCTCCCCCTTTTTTCCTTGCCCACAGCGAATACTGCTATTAATGTGACTCGTGTGCGGACACACATGCCTATGTCCCTGTCCCAGCCCAAGCGCCTGGCCGACATGCTGGGGGAAGAGGGCATGCAGCCTTTTAGCCTATGATTCAACTGCACTCAAGTTTTCCACATATTTTTTCCACTGTGTAAAGGGATGGTTCAAGAAAGCGGAGTCACACAAGCACTCATCTTCCTGGATTATTATCCCTCCTGGCAGCAGAAATCCCACCAATACCTTGTGTTTATCAATGGCCTAAATGCTGGCCTTACACCAGGAAACCTCCTCGCAGCCTGAAACCCCTGAGGATCTCACCTGCTTGGGTCACTGCACAACCTCTACAGGCAATTTTGATCACTGCAGACGGTATTCTTCAAGACAGACCATGAGGCTTTTGCCCAAATGGCAATGTAAAATCAGCAGCTGATCCTGGAAACGGTAAGGAGAGGCCGTCAGGGCTGGTGCCCCCACAGACCTCGCTACAGAGATGCCAGCGTCTCAGTCAGCAAGAGCTGAGCATTTTGGAAAAGTCAGCTGGCAGCTCCTGACCCTGATTCATTAACTGCTCTTGCTTGTAAGTTAATTAGCTGCCCGGAGTTTTCCACCGTCTCTTGTCAAGGAAATTACCTCTCAGAGCGCAGACCTTGTCTGGGAGTGCAATTAGCACTTCAGCAGGTGTCAAGGCCGCACTCACCGCGGGCACGGTCTCCTAAGCCAAACTCCTCCTGGGTCTCGCTGCACCGATGTCAGGGGAACCGCTCGGAGGCTTAGCAGGGTTATTTTTGGTGCTTGCTCTCAGCAGCCTGTATCTCGGTCAGAAACCAGCCGCTCTGACCCTGCTGCTTGGCGAGTCGTGCCAGCTGCTTGCTGGTGGGGAAGGCCAAAGCCTGTGGGAGAGTCTTGGTGGAGGGAAGAGGGGGGCACTCCCAGGACACTGTCCAGAGCCAGTCGCAGGGAAAGCAGCCAACCGACAAGGCACACGAGGTTACCTGTCTGCCGGGTTGTTTTCAGCCTCTGGGGTGAACCTTGACATCTTCAGGATGCTGCATTTGCTGGCAAGCCATTGTCTGGACTACGTGGGGGACCTGCTGTACGTCCTTGGTAAGTCCCAGCTGCCAGCTTTTGGCAGGTGCACAGGTAGGTTTAGGTCTGTGCTGAGCATCTTGCTCACATAGATTTCTTCCAGACAGTTTGAGGCTAAAGCAGAGATCTATCTTGGGTGGGTTTGTACTCTGAGGCACATTAAAACATGCAGCTAGTCTGTTAGGCACAGTGCAGGAGCAGCTCCTCAGATGGGATACATGCTCTGTGCAATCACCCTCTGCTCTTCTCGCCATAGTCTCCTCAGAGCGATATCCTGATGCCCAAGATGGAAGGCCACACTGTTGGGAAAGAAGGTTTCCTCCCATGCCAGCAGATGAACGCGTCCTGGAAGCTGAGCAAGGCCTTGCAGGACATGAGGAACTTGGAAGGTGTCTCCTCTGAGCACTGGCAATTAATTGCCACTCAGGACTTCTGGAAAACGGGCTTCATCATCCAGGCAGAGGTGGAACCTCTCCTGTGCAGGACTGGTAAGTGGAGGGTCATGTTGGCTCAGGCTGATAAAGCATATTTCATGCATCCGTGGTGACCATTGTCCCTAATGCAGAGGCTTTGGTGCATTGCTCTATTGCTGACAGTGGATGGATGTCACGGAGTGGGTTGGGACAGGGTATCTGGGAGCCATGAGCTGTAATCCAAGCTTTGGTGGTGACCTAGGGGCCAGATTCCCTCCTGCCAGTACCAGAGGCACCAAATACCACATCCCTGCACTGCCCTGGGCCACAACATCAAGTGGAGGCTGTACCAAAAGTGACTGAAACCCAAAGCCAGCAACAGCCACTGTCACCCCACTTCCATGTCTTAACCTTCTCCTGTAGGCACTCCTGCTGGTGTAAAACCTCAGCTTTGTCTTCTCACATCATCTTTTGAGAATGACATCAAGTTTCTGGGCACTTGCCAGGTCTGTGCTGCCACCCCTGCACTCCTATCAGCACCTGTATGCAAGGCTGGTGTCTGGACATCATACAACACAACCAGAGTCTCACCCTGTAGCTGTCTAAATCTAATCTGCTCATGGTTACTTGCCCGTGGAGCCCCCAGAAGCCTCCACTTCCACCAGAGGTCATCCCCTGGCTGATGGTTCCTGTTTGGGTATCGTAGAAGTACTTTTGGTTTGATAGTCCCAAGCAATCTAACATTTTGCATACACCTTTCTTGACATGCCGATTGTGGCATTTCTCCATTGACTTTGTCCAGTTCCTGGACAAACCTATAAGACCAAGCTGTGGCTGATGCACAACAGCCCTGAGGTCAGCACACCCCCAACATGCGCAAGACCAGGTTTTGATTCCCCTCTTTTCCTCAAGAAGGGCAAACATCACATCCTCCAGGTGAATTCCATCACCGCAAGGGTGGTAGAAGAGGGAAGCAGCTTTTCATCCCTCCTGTTTCACTCTTCCACACCTTGTGGATTTCTTTTCCTGGCCCCGTAAATAGGAAGCTAGGCAAGGACACAACTGTCTAGCCTAGCAGTCCAGAGCACTTGTCTCAGAGCAAAACCCCACCTGCCTTTGCAGGTTTTCCAGGCTGGCTGATTCGGCTGAAGCTCTGGCAGCCCACAATATGCAGTCAGAAAATGCAGGAAAAGTCACCATCGTCAGCAAAATCTGAACTCCAATATTCCCCCTAAATTGTGGGTAAGATGCTGGGACCCGCCCAGGAAGGCTGAAGGCCACTGTTCGCTCATTGCTCAAGACCACTGCATCACAGCTGTGAGGAAAGGGGAACCAGGCAGAGGTTTGGATCTGCTCCAGTCAAGCATGCTGTGAAGCTTTGGAGCATGCTCTGCAGCTTGGGATCTCCACTTTCGCTCCATGGGTTGGGAAATGATCCACCACCAGACCCACACTAGCACTTGACCCAGACAGACAGAGAACAAGTGAGTGGACAAGGAGAAGGTGAAATTCCCTACCTGCTGGAGTAATGCCAGGGCTGAAGCACCAGAATGGGTGCTGCACTCCACCAATTCAGTCTCTTCAGTCTCCAGAGGTCAATGTCACCATCATTGCCTCCCCACTGCATCCACCTCTTCCCCTATAATAGCCATGGCTCTGCCTATCTCCCTTTGGAAAGCACAGCACAGTGTTTTCCTCAGAAATCCAGGGGAGATCCCGCCCTTGTACCTGGGACAGTTGGCCAGGATGGAACTAGTATCTCTTCTCAGAGACTGCAGAAATGCAAGGTGGGGTCAGGGAGAGAAACATACCTCTAAGGCCCACCAGGAGTGCCACAAACTGCTTTGGTTAACCAAGGTCTCTTCTGTTGTCAGGTAAACATCTCTGAAGAAGAGATATTTAATCTGGAGTTTATCTTCCAAGGGGCTACCAAACCACATCCTCTACTACAGGGCCAAGGTCATCATCTTCCCCATCTTCCCCTGATGCACCTCTGGAAAAGGTTCCTATCCCCTCTCTCCCAAGGTGGGGGAAGCTTTTTGGATACCAGCCTTTTTTCTCCAGCCACTGTTCCTCCAACGTGATGAAAACGCGGATGAGACACTCCCCAGGAGCTCAGCTGTGGATGTCTGCTTGGAGGTTTGCTGCCTTCAGTATTTTTCGTACAGGTTCCGCACCTGCAAGGTGATAATGAGCTTTCAGGTCTCCACAAAGGACAGGGTGCCAATTTTTTCGCTCAGTACAAAAACCTCTTCTGAATCATCTGACACATACAGTCCAAGCAAGCTGAGTGCCCACCCCCCTGCTCCACATCCGTCCTCAGGCTTGTTCTTCCAACACAGAGATGTCCAGACCTGGGTTTCCAATGTTGCACAGGGATTCCCCTTAAAAAAGCCAAACTCCTTTCTTCACACAGCTGCTTCACCTAGCTTTGAGGACACAGGTGGTGCAGGCCTATTGGAAAATTAAGCATCTTCGAAAGCATTCCTTCCCCTCAAATTCAGTCAAAATTGCCCAGTGGGTTTTTAGAAATTTCTTTGGGGAACAGGGAAGTGGGTGCAGAGACTTTGTGAACAAAGAGCTGTTGCATAACCCTTGTTTATTTGAAAACCAAGTTAAAAATACTCTCACATGCACCCTGAAACAGGAATAAAGCAGCTAATCTTTCGGGTTGCGAGTCAGATGGGAGCAGGAAAAGGAGAAGAACCATGCAGCCCAGCACCAGGCTCAGTGGCATTACATGGAGGATGCTTTGAAGATCTGGAATGGAGAAAAAGCTTCATCAGGACCGAGGTGGCACTCACTAGGACATCTCTGGGGAAAGGGATTCTTTTTTTTTCCCCTTTCCTCATCCACTTGTTTAGTTTCAATACACTGAATAACTAAACTGAAAAACACCAAGAAAGTGGTGCTAAGTGCTGTCAGTCTGCCTGACAACCTGGCTCCCTGGGTGAATATTCATTTGGTAATTGTCTAATTGATTTTTTATTAAAGAGGAAACGAAAATAGGCATGTACTAATCTTGCTTTGACGGTCGAGTGGGTGTCAGCAAGCTGAAATTCGGCTCCCTCTCATTTATCACTGTCAAGTTCTGGTTAAAAATCAGCAGAATTGTAAGATTTCACACCTACAGGCAGGTGCTGGAGCTACGGCTCCACGGCCAAGCTGGGGTAACAGACCCCCACGCTGGTGTGCTCCAAGACTGCCAAGCCATGTCTATTAGCTCAAACCACCACATACCTTGATTTTTCCCATTGTTAACACGCAATGTTGAGTATCCACCTTGCTACAAGAGCCTCACTGCACTCCCAGGGCTTTCTCAAACATGGTTTAATGCCAAAGCCTATTGCCATCAGAAAAACCAGGCAACACCTAACCCATCACAAGTGTATTCCCAGCGAGTGACAAGCGAGAAGCGTTGTGTTGCACAGGAGCTCCCTGCTGTGTTATCTGGGATAAAAAAAACCATGTGTTTGCCAAGGTGTTCAGAAAACTGGTGGGGAGAGAGAGAGATATTCAACCAGTGCAAACTGTTGCAAGGGTTGGGACAGTCCCACCACTGCCCAAGCAGCGCAGCCCGTATTTAACCACAGAGAGCCTCAGAGAGTGAGCGCACAGCAATATTGCTCTGGAGAGACAGCTGGAGAACCTATTGAAAAGGCTGTGATCTTTCTCACATGGACATTAACCCTGTAGTGAGTGTCCCTGGGACAACTCTTGTCCCCAAGCTGCAGTTCCTTATAGCAATGAATAACCAGAGCCGTGCCAATAAAAATCCCTCGGTTCCGGTGGTGCGTTGTGGGAAGGGATGTGTGATGTCTCAGATCTGTCTCATTCCTCCTGCCCTAGCTTGCGTGGCTGGCTGGTTGAGTAGGGAGGGCAGATGCCATCATGCCTTGGTAGGGCAGAGCTGCATGAAGGGGGACACAGCGGAGCCTGGCTCCTGCTCTGCATCGCCTGCCAACGCGCAGGCAGCCCCGACTGCCAGAGAGGAGCAAACCAAATCCGTGTGCAACCCAAAAATAGCTGCTGTTTCTGACTGTGCTAATGCCCGTGCCACCTTTAGCTCAGGACACTTTTCTGCACCTTGTCACATTCATCCACGACCTTTATCTAAGGATCTTGCTTTTCTGACCTTTAGATAAAAAGCTTGCTTTTCAGCTAGGAAAAATTGTTTCTGTTGTCTTTAAAAGGCACTCAAATTGTGAGGGAAAATACCTGTAATTCCAGAGAAGACCTCCTATCGCCCACGTCCTGCTTTTCTCTCCTTTGGAGGGTTGCTGCTTTGCGCAGACGCGCTGCGCGCAGGGCTGGGAAGGTGCCAGACATGAGCCCATCTCCCATCACCAGGCGTCACTGTGGCACTGCCTCTGCACAGAGCGGAGAGGCCCCATCTGCTGAGACCAGACACGTTGCCTGCACCTCACATCATGGGCACAAATATGTAGCTCCACTTGGGAGAAACCACCTATGCGGGCACAAAGCTGAGAGCACATCTCCCTCATCTCTCCCAATGCCTTTTCCTCGCAAGCCTCCCATCTGTCATGGGACCCCTTGACCCCTGCAGCAGAGCCAGGGTGGGACAAAAGACCCAAACCAGCTTTGCAGTCAAGGAGATCTGGATAACCCACGTCCTTGCTTAACCTGCTCATGACCTCTGTACAATCCCCGTGGGATTTGAAGGGGACAACACATCCTGCTGTCCTCCCTTATTTGTCATCAGAGCAGTTGGCGCACAGCACCACTTCATCTCTTCTCCCTCACCAGGCAATCATGTAATCATCATCTTCACGCTCCTGAAAGGGATCCAGATCCTGCTGCCGCAGCCCCAGTAGAAAATGGAGCATTTGAAGGAGCAAAAAGGTCAGCCAGTGCTGAAAGGACCATTCCTGCTCCAGCTGCTGGGATGAGAGCTGGGCTTTAGGGCTCCCTGCATCAGTCCGCAATGGGAAGCTTGTGCACATTGTTTTTCCTCAGATTCAGAATTATTGAGAAAAGGCTGAATCTGGAGATCCAGAACTTTTGGCTCCTGTCCTGCAGAGCAGGTAGGTGGTTGCAGAGGCAGCCTACCTCCCTCAAACCACACCAGCACGTGGAGCAGCAGAACTATGACTCCCCTTAAAATCCAAAGGCCAAGTGGGTGGGTCTGTGCAGGATGCTGGTCACTGCCACCATCTCCAGTAACACATTCACAGAAAATCCCCCATTGCTGCACTTCTCCATGCCTTGAACACCCCCCTGGGAGCACACAGTGATGCTCTTCATCCCTGATCACTCACACCCTGCCTCCATCAGCAGCAGCAGGTGCTGGTGCAACATCTCTCCCTTCCCTGCAAGCACCGAAGGAAGGACAGGCCTCCAAAGAACAGACATCCCAAGCAACCATTACCAGGATGAGGGTGTGCTCCAAGCAAGCTGAGCAGCCTGAACACACTCCATAGTTTGTACTTAATCAGCAGTAAGACTTAAAAATGGAGGAACTCACAGCATCCTCCATCCTCTCTGGTAACACAGCATAGCAGCTTGCACCTCTGCAACCATGACAGGGACATGCCACAGCGCATTTCCACCCAAGGAGACACCCTTGTCCACACAACACTCTCTTTCCTCATCTGTATCTGTAGAAGGCTGCATTGCCCATAGCTGGGACCCTGTATCAGTGTAAATAAATCATGCTGGGTGCACAGCACACCACCACCTTTGAGACCTTTTTACAAGACATTCAGAAGGTGCTTCAAGCCAGAAACCAGTCACAGTAAATACTTCACCTAAGGACAGGGATCCTCACAGACCAGCCGTGCCCAGTGCCATGCTTCTCACCAAGGACCACAATCACTCCCCTCTGCTCAGCAAACCTTACCTCAGCTCCTCACCCCCCCACCATAGTTTCCACGCAAATTAAATACCTACTGTGGGTGGCACTGCTAAGAGAGCCCAGCTGGTTTACCACTCAGCTGTTCCCAGGTGGGGAGACCATGCCTCTCTTGCCAGCGCCTTTCCAATTTTCCAATCAGAAAAATTGCTCATGCTTGACTCGGGGCCTTGGCATGGTTTTTATTAAAAACCAGTACGCTTACAAAGCACTAACCAAATCGTATGAAAGACCTTCATTTTCCCCAGCTGAAACTGAGTCAGAGCAGCTTTGCCAAGTCACCAAGAAGCTGCAGAAATCCCAAATGTTCTTTGGACCTCATGAAGAGAAGACCATGACACACATTGCCTCTGACAGCTCCCTTGCAAGCTCTTGGCTTTGTAATTTTGAGCTGGTTTTAGCTACTTTTTAACCCTCAGAGCCTAGAAGACTGCATCCTGGTAATAATACAGGTGTATTTAAGGCAGATGACGGCATGTTTCATATTTGTCAGTTACGATGATCAATGCTTAGCTTCTGGAGGATCAAAAAACCAAACAAACCCAAAGTCCAACAACATTTTTATAAATGCAGGGCTTGGGAAGCTGATGCTACTCCGACGACCTGAGCTGTGACCAGCTCTTCAAAACTGCCCTTCTGCTGCAACTTGATGTTGCCCCAGAAGCTTTCAGCCCCACAAGGATGTGCCTGGAGCTCATCACAGCAAAACCTCAGCTAAGAGCAATCTTCACTCCACTGCTTCTGCAAACCTTTTTTTTTTTTTTTTTAGCAGACACATTGACCTGGGGACATCTCAGTGCACACAAGTGACAGGATGGGGAGCACCTGATCCCATCACATCAGGTTGGGCCAGCTGCCCCTGGGCTCACCCAGTGGGAGCAGAGGAAAAAGGCAGAGGCACAGCAAATGCACAACACACAGGCATGAAGCAGGGGAATGAAGTAGGGCCAAATCAGCATGCCTTTGGGCACCATGCATGGTCCACAAGCCTGCCTGTGCGAGGCAAGGGCAGGCAGCATCTCCCAGATGGGCATTGATGCTGGGAGCCATCAGCACATCTGGCAGCACTAACTGTGGCAGCTGGCTCTGCCCCCAAGTTCCCTACGACATCCTTACTGCCACACCGCCCAGCTGCAATACTGTCCGGCTGTCCTTGCCACTGGTTTTCTGCCCTGCCTGGCCTCTCACTGAGCACTCACCCACCCTCTCCGACCCTGCGAGGAGAAGAGGCAGCCTGGGGTTTTCCCCAAGCGTTGGTCCCAGTACTCCATCCCTGCCACTTCCCACAGCCTGATGCTCTGTGAGGAATAAGCTTTGCAGATGCCGTGCTTGGATCAAGTTTCTCCTCTGACACCAGCCTGCCGGCACCTCCGGCTTCTCGGAAAGCAGGAGATGGCCCTGCAGACCGCATGGGTTTTCCCTGGAAATTCTTCCCAGCAGCCTGATTGCCCCAGAGAAACAAGTGACAGCCTCTATGGGTTTAATTGTTTCTCCGGTTTGGACATCCTTGAGCGCTCTCTGCTTTGAGGAGGGTCTTTCCACAGCCTTTTTAGGCTGCCAAGCCACAGCCCTTTAGCAAAACAGCAGAGCAATGCAAGAAGACACAAAGGTCAAAGCAAGCCAGAAACATGGCGTTTTACAAGAGGCTGAAGGAGCCCAGCCCGTGGCCTCACCTCTCCTTGTGCAAGAGGAGAAATGTGCTGCTGCTGAGCAAGAGCCATTGTGTTCCACATAGCACCACTGAGCCCCACACCGCTGAGACCTGGCCACGCATCTCCAAGTGTCCTCCTGCTTCTTGGGCACGAGAAAGACACAGTGAGCAAGCAAAAATGAGCAGGGAAAAAAGGAAAAAATAAAAATATTGACACAAGAGGAGCTGACATTCTCCTGGTTGCATTTTCTCTAATGGCACCTCGCCAACAGTTGCATAGTCAAGCTTCATTGTTGTTACCTTTGTATATTATAAAAGGCTCCCAAGACCTTTGTCTCTGAGTCAGGACCACTGATGCAGGCTGGCACATGCACCTCATGAGGCACATGCACCTCATGAGCCACAAGCACATAGCTGGCAGTCTGCAATCAAACACATGCGCAGCAACGCCTGCAGGGTTGCAGGTACATCCATCTGTAAACACACACACAGCTGAACCCCGCTGTGTGGGGCTCAGCGATGTGTTCCGGCAGCTGCCCATTTGCGGAGGAGATGGGTCAAACACATCCGCTCCCAGAGTTTTACAGGTATGCAAACATGCATGTGCAAGTATTGATGCTCATCTTCACACCTCAACTCATCCACGAAATCCTCACCCTGATCCCACAAAAACAATACAAAAAACCCCCACCATTCAGCCCATTATTTCACAAGAGACCGCTTGCTTCCGAGGACAGGAAGCCTTCAGTACTTCCCAACATCTTTTCCCATCAGATACCCATACAGGCCAGAAGCATTTTGTCTGAGCAGTGACAGAGCCATCCACCACCTTAGCTAAATAACCAAGACGCACCTCCACAGGGAGGCCAAAAACCCCAGCCTTTTTGGGTATTTTATAGCGCTGCAGACTTTCTGTGCAGAGGGGATGGGGAAACCTCATCAATAAATGAGTGTAGAGTCAGTTTTCCATGCAAGTTTATTCTAAGTTTGGTTCTCCATAGGCTAATTGAAAGAATAACAATCACAGTTTGAAAAAAATTAAAAATCCTTTCAACAGCTGAAAAATATTTCTGTAAGCAACATATAATTATCCTGCAAATCAGAGCATTAGATGAGAAACAAGAAAGCCCTCAGACAATCAGACGTACATCGCATGCCCTGGGATTTCGGAAGTGGGTTTGTGCCACCCAGCCTCCGGTGTCAAAGCTCCGAGCCGACTGCGTGCTGCAGCTGTACGGGCACCAGCTCCCTGCAAGGGAGGTGAGCCTGGCAGGAGGACAGCCGTGCACCACTGTTTTGGAGACATGGAGTGCTGTCTGTCCCAGCCTGCCACAGCACAGCTTGTCCTTTCCAGGAGGAACCGGTCTCTGCAGTCCCTTTGACATCAGTGGCCTTTTTCAGGTGAGTCAGGACTACTCATAGTAGCAGAGTATCTCCTTACATCCATCCCTGATGGAAACCTCTCCTATGCCCCCCAGCAGAAGTCCCTCGGGTCCCAGCAGGCTGGGCTGAGTGTGCCTCTACCAGATGAGATGGATAACGGGCCAAGGGCAACTCTGCAATCAGATCATTGTCTGGGCATCTCATTTTCTGGCTGGATGGTGGGTTCAAGACATGGGATATGAGGCAATGACATCCTACAGAGAAGGGTCCTGAATGTCTGCAAAGTGGCTATATTTGGGATTCTGGCGTAAACTGTTGTAGACATAAATGGTAAGTGCTGGAAAAAGCTTCAAGAAATACTCAGCATGGTCTCCTATTCTGTTGCTGATCCTGAAAGAGAACAAAACCAAAATGGATTCTTAAAGCTTGCCCGAGGAATCAAGTGTCCAGGATGCCCTGGTTCCTCCCTTGCAGAGAAAAAGCCATTTCAGAGGCTCTCATAACACAGGAAGGTTTCCTACAAATCCTTGAGAGGCAACTTTTCTGTACCTTTCCTAAGCTCCTCAATCAATTTTTTTTTTTTTTTGCTATTCCTCCTGCAGCTCCATCTGCCTAACCCCACGTGCATCTTCACTGAAGAGCAGTGCTGGCCACCAGCATCAGTGAAGCCATCACTAGGAGCTAACACCACCTCTAACCCCACAAGTAAGCACCCGTGACTGTAGAGGGTTGGAGACTCTGGCAGCTCTTTAGGAGTCAAGACCTCCTAACAGGATCTTCTAACAGGATCGGTGCTTCCTGATCCGTATCGCAAAGCACTTCAGCACAGTAAACATCATCACTTTGGAAATACAAGCAAGGTGATAAGGAGGCTTTTCAAAGGTATAAAGGATGATACAAATATTTAAGAGTGATCTAAAAACCTTCCTGGAGTTATGGGAAGAAACACCAGCCCACAGCAAAAATGACAGCTGGGAAAAGACACGTTCACAGTGTCCTCTGCTGTAGAGCCATGGACTGCCTTAGCTGTCACAGACCCTCTCCAGCCCACAGGCTGCTCTGCAAAGGCAAGGGCACAGAGGGACCTGCAAGTGATTCTCTGAAGCTGCTGCTGTCCCTCAGGAGTGGAAGGCTCTGGATGAGGACGCTCATCTGTGGGAGATGATCTGGGAGTCAGACTTTGCTTCAAACTCTAGAGGTCTAATCCTGTGAGCTAACTTCCTTTTCTCACCCTCAGGAAGGTGATTTTGAGGGCTGACCCCAGACTGCTTGCTCTTGTGATGCATAACCTTTCACACTCTATTGCGCTGCCAGGGGAGATAGCCCCTCTAATGAGATGAGCTTTAACGGACTTTCTCCCACATCACAATTGCATTCGCCCTTCTGCAAAATCATTTGACGAAGATTTTGCTCTCAAACTCCCTGACACTTGCAGATACCCAGATACTCCATGAAATGCAATCGTGGCAGGGGCAAGGACGTGAACACGTACCTGCTATCTGGGTGTTCGTCCAGGTTTCTGATGAACCTCAGCAGCTCAGTGACATCATTTTTATACCAGAATGTTTTTCCTTTCCCAGGATTTTTCATGATATTCAGAACATATTTGTCAATCTGAAAAGAAACCACATCGATTATTCTCTGTCTTTCACACACCACGAAAGCAGCACACGTACCTCGACTCACACCAGGGGGCTGCCTTTCTGAAGGGTAAATCTTCCATGGGTAAATCTTGTGACCCTTAAAAACGTATTTTGCCAACATGAGCAGAAGAGTTCATGCTGCAGGGCACGCACCATGCGGACCTCCTGATTCTGCTAAGTTTTACTTCTCCTGCCTTGCCAAGGCATGGTATTCATATTAGGGCTGTCAACATGGCACATGAAATATTCATGCGTGCCTGGAGGGCAAGAGAGACTCTCGAGAGTCTTGATCCAACTGTGCTGCTGTTGAGAAGACCACATGGGTTGCCGTACCAAACCAAGACTGTCAGATCCCAGGCAACGTAGCACGTCTTTCCAGGATGCTACCTGCAAAAGCAGGTCTGGTCTCATTGCTTTTGAGCCCATCCAACTCAACACTTTTGCCAGAAATTTGCTGGCAAAAAGGGCCAGAGGTCCTTGTCTTGAGAGGTCACCAAAAACCCTTGAAGGTTTGCCAGCCAGTTCTTTAACAACCATCCCATACTACCACCTCAGTCAGCAGAGCTCCGTTTGTTGTCAATGTCTTCAGTGTGGTGTATTTTGACTACGTGACACAGAATTAATTGTTTCCCTCAGCTATCTGTATTTATGTGGCGCTACTTTTTCCAGTTACAGCTTTAAACAGGGCCTGTGAAATGCTGAGGAAAAGCTTCTGCCTAAACTGAAGCTGAAACCTCGTGTCAATCCAAAGAGAAGAGGAGTACCTTCTTGGTCCAGCATGGGTAAGGAGAACTTTCAGTAGCATTAGAAGCTTGCAAGACAGCTTTTTGGTTAGGAAAGTCTTTGATTTTATTCCATATACTCTTCAGGAACTTGAACCTGCTGCGGAGTGAGGAGCTTTGTTAGCTGCAACAGGAGATCGCTGTTCCCAGCAATACAGGCAGATCCCGTACTAAAAGCTTTTTCCAGGACTTACGTCTGTTTGCTCCAGAAATAGGGATGTTTGCTCAAACCTTCCAAGCCCCGTTCATCATGAGAAGCCAGGCAGCTTACAAGGTCCAGAGCCTCCTTGTAATCTGGGGAATCAACAGCCAAATCTGCAGCACTGACTTGCTGAAGGGGTTTCCTACCCCGGGCTAAAACATACAGCACGAGCCTGCTGAGGGCCTGCAAAGAAACACATCACTGCTCATGTGCCCGCTGCACGACTTCTCCCCAACTGGAAGAGGACTGGTACTCCTAAATGAGCAGGCCGTGCGTGCGAACACGTGCGTGCGCTTATAGGTGTGCAGAAGTATACAGACACACACAAACCTCGAAGCTCTGTGCACGAAGACAGAGGAGACAGGCACCATCATCACGCTCACAGGGTACCTGTGGATATCCCAGCACCCCCCACATCCTTGCATCCTAACCACTGGCATTCTTACACAGCACCTATTGTGATACAGGCTTTCCCAAAAATCAAGGTGTTTTCTAGTTGAAGACACAGAAAGGCTTCCCATAGGATTCACAGCAACAGAAAATATCAGAGCACCTGAAATTTTAAACCATATGTTGATTTGCAGGAAGTTACCTCTAAATCTGCGTTTACAAGTTCTTCTTTGCCTTCAATCAGCTGTCTTTTATTATCAAAGTCTGTCAAGTAAATTTTGCCACCTAAATCTGAGGAAATAAGAGAAATTATTAACAAATAACAATGGGAAACTTTGATATAGTCTGTCACTGACTTCTGGATGGCCCTTTCTTTAGAAAGCAAATCTCTGAAGAGATCTGCTGTGGGCTGATGTGTCTGGAAAGCCCTGGAAAGGAGGGCAGATCTAATGAAACATGTAAAGCTGTTCTGAGGCTGCCTGCAAGTGTATCTATACTTGTTCAATGAGGAGAGCTCATGTCACAAACACCTCATTTTGCAGAAAGACATCTGCACTGGTGTTTTGTATCTGCTCTTATACAGACGCTATGAAGCATCTTCTTTTCTAAACTACAAGCAACAGGATAGCAAAGTGAAAACATTGAGAAAGCAAAAGATAACCTATTAAAAAGTTGCTGGGATGCAGATCCTGGAGAGCAAATCCAAGAGAGTGCAGCTCTCTCACTGCCTGGAAGATCATCCTCAGAGCATCTTTGTAATCCATTTGGTCTTCTGATTCCTGCAGATGTTCTTCAAGGTTTCTCTCCCAGAGGGGGAAGCACAAGTACACGTAGCCTCTTGCCTTCTCAAACTGGTAGAGCTTCAGTAGATGTTCACAGTTACCACATTGTTCAAAGAACTTTTTCTCATTGTCACCCTCTGTACCGCAGCTTATTCTTACTGCCACCTCGGTCCCACCGTGGAGCCCCAGGTAGATGCCACCCTGGGAAGTGTTCTGAATTCTCTGCTGGATGAACTGAAATGTTTTCAGTTTCCCAATCATAGGGCGATACATTTTATAAAGATTTTTCAGCTGGTCCCTCCAGCGTTTGCTGTTTGGCTCCCAGTCTTTGAGGGTTTCTGGAACAAACTTGGCATTATACTGCTGAAGAAGACGCGACATGTCATGAGCACGGTTCCTATTTGCAACAGCAATAAGGTTCCCAACATCAGTCCTTGCTTTTTCTTCACACAACAGCTTTGCTATGTCGTAATAATTTTTCTCTACAGCCACCATCAGTGCTGTGTTGCCCTCTTCATCTGCATCATCGATATCTATTTCACCCTTCTCCAGTAAAGCTTTCACCAAATCTAGGCTCTGCATTTCAACAGCTTGGATGAGGGCAGTTTTGCCACATTCGTCTTTGCTGTTCACATCAACACCACAGCCCAGCAGGAAATGCCCTATGGAGACAGCTGACTCGTATCTTTCCTTGGCACAACCCTCCCTGAGGGCATGGATCAAGGCATTCCTATCTTTGTTGTCACAAATGTTCACCTCAGCCCCCATCTCCTGGACAAGAGTTTTTACAACTGAGAAGTGGCCCTTCCTACAAGCATCCATAAGTGCTGTCTCACCTCCTTGATGCAGTTTCAGTTTCTCCTCACTAACTTCCCTCCTCAAATTCACATCTGCTCCTTTGCTATACAGGAATTTCAAGGCTTCCTCCTTCCCATACCACGCAGCCTCCATGAAAGCTGTGAAGCCATTGTTGTCATGGTCATTAATATTTAACCCACAGTCAAGGAGGAGCGCCAGTATATTCACGTTTCCCATTATCGCTGCCTCAGTAAATGCAGTCCCACCGTTGTCCTTCCTGGCATGTGGACAAGCACCCTTGTCCAGCAGAAGCCTGACCAGGTCCTCGTCATTAGCTTGCACGGCGGTCTGCAGTGGTGTCCAGCCACTTTCTGCTTTGGAGTTCACATCTGCCCCTTTCTCCAGCAGCTCCAGCACATCTTTTTTATTACTGTCCCTCAGAGCAGCATTTAACTTTAAGGCGAGGTCTTCTGCTGTCTCTGTGCTGGAAGGGTTAGATGTCTTCTGCTGGCTGTGAGCTGTGGGCTCCATGATGGTCAGAGGGAGGGCTCCATGCACCTCTGATGCTCCTCACCTGACCCCAGGGATCCTACTGTAGGATGGGAGAGGTGCAATGCTCAGTGCCTTCGTTCCGGGTGATGCTCTGGGTTTGGCTGACAAAACACGCTAGGTAGGACAGGCTGCTATTTTAAAGGCTTCACAGTCTTCAGCTAATTAATAAACAGAAAATTTGATTGGATTAGACCGTGAAACTTCGCTATTTACATTTGATGTCCTGCAGATCTATATATGAGGGGAAACTAAGGACAGCAATGCCAGTGCCAGCCAAGGGCTGGTGAGAAGCATGACTTCAGCACACATAACCATCACGCTCACTTGCCTGGTCTCAGCACTAATTGCAGCCCAGGCAGGCATCCCCTGGGCATCGGGTGAGAACCCGGAGTGCTCCTGCTGTAAGTGTTATCTCATATTTATTACAGGTCACCTAGTAAGCGGGCCCCTGGCAATGTTTTCAGGTGCAGAAGGCAGCAGGCAGGCAGAGGTGGGCATTGCCCTCCAGTTTTGGATGGCAGCCACACACATGGTCCTGGGGAGTCCCTGATCTCATACCTGAAATGAGGCAGAAAGCCAACCTTAATCCTGCCTGCCCCCATAGGCAATTAGGAGACCCCACCTGACCAAAAGCCTTTCCTAAGCTTTTCATGACATTAAGAGGTTAATCAGGTAGGACCTGGTCTCTCTTTATCTACCTAATCTACCTAGTATCTAGAAAAGCCAAAACTCTAGTACCCATTTTCCTGACTGCAAAGGCTGGTTCAAGTGACCAGCGCTTTCAGGAGTCACTGTCTGACAAGCTGAACTGGAAAGAAATTATCTAAGCAGATCAGAAAATGGACAGAGAAGTCTTAAAGTACAAAGCCAAAGTACAAAGTCACAAATTTACCCTCAGGAAAGCCAAGGACTGTCTTAGGGATGGTTTCTCCCCCCGCCCAGCAGGAAATGAAAACTCTATTTCATTGATTTACATGCCTTTCATTTCCTTCTAGTAACTTCTATGCCTTTTGCCTCATATTTAAAAAAAAAAATAATAATAAATTACTTTCCTGGCTGGAGAAGCAGCGCAGTGTTCCCTGAGCACAGTGGGGCTCAAGTTCCTCACCCCCGTTGGGAGGGCAGAAGGCTGCACCCCTTCCTCCTCGTCCTCCACCGAGCAAGCGTTACCGCAAGTGCCCTACGCTAGGAAACGTTTGAACGCTCCTGTCCCGTCCCACACTGGCTTTCGGCCAGGAGCCGCTTTGCGTCTGCGCACCACAGGCAGCAGCCAACGGGCAGAGCCACGCAACCCTGCGCAGCGTCACTCGCCGTCACCCATCCCAGGAAGCGCAGGAAGAGGTCTCTCTGCCCGGCCAGAAAACCCAGTCACGGCTCGAAACGCCTTCAAAGCCAGGGAGCAGCTTTTCTCAGCAGCTGCGCTTCCCTCCCCTTTCCCAGCGAGCATCCCCAGATAGTATTTTGCTTCCCAGCAAAGCCTGGGGGTATGCCCTGTAACTTCCCAGCAAAAAGCAGCCCTAGGAGCATTTTAACCACTTGCAGGGGGATGTTGGGGTTTTGGGGGGACCTTCTTTCAGCACCCATCAAAGAGGTTATGAGCAGAACCCTCTCCCCAAACAGTCCCCCCATGCAGCCTCTGTTTATAAACCCGTACTCAGCAGTGGCTCAGGAGCTGGAGGCATAGAGACCTTAAATGTGCCAATGCTGGGGTTTGGGGGGGTTTTGGGGAGGTCAGGGGGGCAGGGTTTTGGGTTTGTTTTTTTTTGCAGAGTGGGGTTTTTTTATTTTATTTTATTTTAAGCTTTTGCTCACCTTTTGGTAAATCCATCCACATGAGGAAACTAGCCACACCGCTAAATTTCATGCAGGAAACCCCTGAGCTCCAGCTCCGTTCCTACCACGGTCGGCGTGTTCCCAGCTGCACCCACGCCGGCAAGCGGGCAGCCGCCCGGCCCCCAGCTCCGTGCAAACAGGGTGCTGCCCGGGGGAGCCCGCTGCTCCAGCCCTTCCTGTTCACGTGCAGGAAACTCGTGAGGGACCCCAGGCTGCCATGTGCCACCCAGTTTCCCCCGCTGCCCGATAACATAGGATGAGCCCACCGGCGCACGGAGCCTGTGCAACCTCCTCAGCCGCTTCCACCCACCCAACCATGCGGGCTGCAAGATTCAGACCCCACTTGAAACGAGGCTGAAACTGCATCAGCTAATCAATCTCTGTGGAAAGCCAGGCTTTCCACAGAAAACATGCACAAACTGGAAATCTGCGTGTCTGCATGGAGACATGACTGGGTGTAAACGCGAGGGCATGAACGCGGAAAAGCGTACCCTAAAGGGATGTATGGATGCAGTCCTGCAAGTGTTTTACCTGCATATCCAAATCCTTACGTACCCTGCATTGCTTGCTCACGTCTGCATGCCAGCGTTCACGAATGCCCTGAAAAGCTCTGCCCTGTGCAGGAGTCACGTCTTTGTACCTAACCGTCACATCGAGCGTCCTGCTGTCTGCGGCACGCAGCGCATCCGCAAGGTCTGGGAGCGTCCCGTGGTTTCTGGGTGCGGCATCTCAGAGTTCGCGTTGGCTGCGGAAGACCTTGGCACAGCCCCACAGGTGAAAGAGGAAAAGGGTGGTAGGAGCCCAAGCCCTAGGATGCTGGGAATGAGGCGTTGGCAACCAGCAGGGCTGCGCCTGTACCCCAGCAAAGGAGAATTTGCTCGTAACGCTTTCCCTCTCTCTCATCCCTAATCCAAATCCATAGTCGTAAATTTAAACTCTTAGTCCCTGTGGCAGGCAATTTACAGGGAATAGAAGGGTCTCAGAGGTTTTCTAAAGCACAGGAGTCACAGAGCCCCTCTCCACAACCATTCCTGTGCCTCCGGGCTGTGTAGCTCCTCCTGTATTGCCACTTCTGCAGAGTCCTTATTTGCCCGTAGGCAACAGGGACTCCAGAGACAAGCTGCTGAGACAGGGTCAACAGGGAAATCACAGGCACAATTAGGCAAATCTTCCTTTTCCTCCATCCTGATGGGCCTACATGATTTTTGCCACCCTTCCCCTGAGATAACAGCTCCGAGCATCCATGCCCTGGCCATCAGCCACAAGTAAACATGAGCTAAAGCACAGCAACAAAAACTGCTTACTAAAGTCAGAATAATTTTTAAAGTAGCTATGAATAGTAGGATGGCTTTTTTCTCTGTGTTCCCTGTACTTATTTCCTTATTATATTTCCAAATGGGAACATCCCAGGGTTTATATGCTTGGCCATGCCGATGTGACGTTCAGTGCTGGAGCACAGCCCTGGAAAATAGTCCACAGAAGGATGCAAGATAAACACTGATGAGTGATGCTGTCCACTCAGGAGCATCAACAACACTTCACTGTGAAGTATTTTTACACTTTTTTAATCCACGTTTGCTACCTTTTTAGATGGCTGCTCAATTCTCATCACCACAAAAACAAACAAACAAACAAACAAACAAACAAAAACCCCAACATATTTCCAGCTGGAGTGGGCTGGAAAGAAGAGGTGAGGGCAACAGCAAGGCAGGCAGGGACCTCACCAAGCAGAGCACAGCGTCCTAGTCCCTGGTGAGAAGAACATAGCAGGTCCATTGAAAGCATCCCAGATCAGCCAGGCAGGTCAAATAAGGGGCCAAGCTGAGGATGGGAGCTTAAATACATTTCCCATCTGGAAGGTGGTTCCCCAGCAGCCTCTCTCCCAGCTGTTTCTCATCCCCTGCTTCTCCCCACAGGCTGAGCCCAGTTTGCAGCGGCACTGGGTCAGAGCTGCCTTCCAGCACAGGCAGCCCAACCCCAGGGATGCAGGAGGGCTGCAGAGCCCAGCACTGCCAGAAAGCGTGAATATTATCATTAATTTTCTATCAGTTCCCTGGAGGTAAGAATCCCTGCTCGCAGCTGGACCGGGTTGCCAACCTTGGCATTTAGTGGCATGCGTGCCGAGAGGGAGGGTGAGCTGTATGGAAATGTGTCGCGCGTGGTTTCCGACGCTTTATTCAGGCTAAGGCCTAGAAGTGGAAGCCGTGGAGCGGGAAGCAGGGCGACGCAGCTGCTCCCACCCCATCGGCCGGCGCAGGGGCTGGCAGAGCGCTGCAAAGCGCTGGGTAAGGCGTTTGTGGGATTTGAAATGGCTCAGTGCATCCCCTTTGCTGGCCAGCTTCCTTCAAAAGCACATTTCAACAACATTTTGTAACATTTATTTGCAGACTGTCTTTAAAAAAAATAGATCATCCTTTATGTACACGCACATGCAAACACATACCAGTTTGCCTGCATGTGTGTCCATTGTGGTGCACCCAACAGAAAGCTCAGCATCCGTAGGCCTATACATGCACTTCCCCTGCCCAAATAAGTGTCTCCGTGGGGTCACTCGTGCAGGTACGTACGTCCCCACGTCCTGCCGGAGTGGGGACCCCCAGCCGCAGGAGGAGACGGGGCGGCTGAGCGGCGATGCCACCCCACTGAGCTGCTGCTGGGAACATGCCGCGTCCCAGGGCAGAGGGATACGGGTGGGGTTTTTTTCCACCAAATAAATCCACCCCCCATCCCAGCTCATGGAAACCTGGCCCTGGAGCAAGTATGTGTCACGCCTAGGGGGGCCAGTGCCAGCCCCAACTTTTGCTCCCCGGAGCTCAAATCTCTGCTGCTTCCAAATTCACAGCCTCCGCCCTGGGAAACATTTGGCTGTGGTTTGTTGGAAGCCACCACAGCTGGCTGTGCCCAAAGCCAGTCACGGGAAGCTTTGGCTCCTCTTCCTCAATGCGGTGTTGTGGATTGGGCTTTTTTTTTTTTTTTTTTTTATCCTCCTAAGGCTTTAAAAGTTTTGTTATATTACCACTGGGTTTTGCCAGCAAGCACGGAGGACACGCTGGACGCAAACGTGGATTTATTGACCGAGCTTTCTCTTTGGGAAGCATCTCAGATTTGTAGCAATGGGACTGCGCTGCCAATGGGATGCTCTGGTGCCAGCTGTGAGGTTTAAGTGCTACCACCGAGGCTCAGACTCGGCCTGGGCCATCCATCTCCATGCACAGTGCATTAAGAATGGATGCAGCCCCAAATGTCCTTTTAAAGAAAGCTCAAAAAGGGTTTCATTCTGCATTTTACTTACTTTTTCTTTTGGCCAATTTATTTTTTTTTTTATGGAGAATTGGTTTTAAATTAACTTCAGTGTATGCAAGGCAAAATATTCTCTTTTTTTTCAGTTAGAAGCCATAGTTTTAAAAAAAAAACACATTCTTTTGTTTCTATCTGCTTATGTTACAGATGCGGTTGCTTGTAAAAGGCTTTTTCATGGCAGGGGCTGGCTTGTACTAACAGCAGCACCTTGTGACCTAAGTGCTCCCGAGTCGTCACCTGTGACGCCAGCTCCTCCTTGGCAGTCTGCTTGCACTCTCCTCCACTGACACAGGCCAGTTAATTTTGGCTTCCAAACCACACAATGAATAGAAAAATGACAGCTTGTGTTTGGTTTGGTTTTTATTCGGAGCATTAGCATCTCTGCGCCACCCTTGGATGCTCCCCTCCCGGCATCTGTTCAGTGCTGCCACCGTCCCTGGAGGTGCGCACACCCCACACCCTGCCTCTGCTCTCCCAGAGCATCCCGCAGGGGCACGGGGGTCTGCTCAGACCTCAGAGACAGCGCATGCTGCCACAGAGGTAGGATGCTTTGTAATACCCACTCTAGAGCCAGCTGCTTCCCCCCCCCCCCTTGTAAATGAATTCAGTCATCGGCTGAGTTAACGATAAAAATCAAATATTATTTATGACAGCAACTCAAAAGCAGGTATTGCAAACAGCAGCCCTAATTTGAACCCTCCTGTGCTTTTAGGACAACAGCATCTCAGTGATATTAAATAGGTGCTGGGAGCTGCAGCCCTGTAAGTGAGAAGGGCAAGCAATACAAACAGTACTGAACACCCTGGCAGCTGATGCATTAAAAACTTAACTTCTGCAATCATTCTTGCTGTGAACTGTTCAGTTCTCTTCAATAAGCCAAAAAGCTTTACTCTTCACAAGTCTTCCCTTTCCTTTTCCTGACACTGCAACTGTTGAAGGGACTGCAAATGCCCCTTGAGCCATCCAACATGAGCAGCTTGCTTTAGTATGCTTTGTAACTCATCCAAAATTAGAATGTAAAAATTAATTGAAAGCCCAAAAAAACCCCATGTTGTCACAGTATTTTCCTGTTTACATTTTATTTTATAATGACAATATTGCGTTAGCAATGAAAACGAACCATTGTGCATCGTTCACGTCAGTAACACAACAGAGGTGATTCCAGTTGTAAAAATAAATAATAAATAAGAAAACAGCTAGAATCTCCCTGTAAACGCAGCCGGGACCCACGGAGGCTCAGAGGTAGAACCGGGATGGGAAAAGTGGAAGAGGATTCAGAATAACATCCCCATACTGGTCCTCGGTCCCTTGCTCTGCTCTAACAGCCACAGAAAGCCCAGGCGATCCCATGCTCCAGCTAATGCTGGAGGGGACAAAATGTGATTCCCTCGGCAAGAAGTGAGTACCAGTGGGGCAAGGACCTCCAGGTTTGGTCTTTAGGGATTACTGGAGGCACACCTGTCAGCCCCAGGCTGTACTGGTAGGACACGCTGGTGGCATGTTCCCCATCACCCAGCACAGGACGCTGGTGGGCTCCTCGTCACCCACCCACCCGGGTGCTGGCACTGTTACTACCAAAGGGGATCTGCAGCTTTCTGGGGTAGCTGTGGGACCCAGGAATCCCTGCTCTGTGGGGCTTTCTGAGGAGCTCACCCCACAGGTCTGAGCTGAGGGAATGTCCTGCCGCCCCCTGAGACACTATTCACGGCACACATCGCGGCTTCACTTGGCTCCCCGGGTTCCTGGTAAAGTGCTGTGGCTGCAGGCTGGTTTCACTGGCCAAGGGAATGCTGAGCCCAATTTTAAACCAAGAGAAAGCCCTAGGCTTTTGCATCCATATGTGAAAAATAAGTTTTCAATAGGATCACTCACCAAAGTGCCTGGTTTACCCTGCTATTCTCTGTCTAGGACAAGCTGCTAGCCTGTGTGCTGAGATGCCGTCCACGTCTTTAAGGGCAGGAAGGAATGAGCATGGACTGCATAGCATCCTTTTTACTGCCATCAACGATCCTCCGAGCTCACAGGAAACCCGCTGCCGCAGACCCCAAACCACAGCTCGCTCTGCTGCTGTTCACGTACCTTCCTCCATGTTCATGTTATGGAACTGTCCGGTCATCTCTCTTAAGTTACTCTACAGAAAAGGTGGGAGGCATGCTCAGTGCTACAATATCTAAAATAATTTAATTTACAAGCTCCTCGGAGCAAGGGTCGTGTGTACGCTTTGAGCAGTGCTTTTCTAATAAATATTTATATTATAATAATGATAAAATAAATAACGATAACAGTAATTAAAAGTTACTCATGTGACCTAAGATTATGTGCAGCCTAAAGATCATGTAGCTTAAGCGAGGGATAAAAACGTCGCTGCTAGGGGTGTGCTGCACTGGAAGAAGGTGGAAAGCTTTGATGCAGGGCATGCATAGGAAATGGCAGAATAAGGATCTCAGGATGAGGAGAAGGCAGGTGCAGTCCCTCCGGCTGAAGGTGCCGTGTAGTCTTTGGACTTTAATTCTGGCCGTTCTCTCAGAAAAAGCCCTGTGGAGAGGTCTGGGGCAGTTGCCCCAGGCACTGTGGGGATTGCAGCCTCCTGTGATGTTGCGGGTCGGAGGCGGCGTCCTGAAACCAGGCAGGAGCTCTGCAGTTATGGATGCTCAGGGGAATCCGGTCTCTTTTTCCCAGGCTTGCAACTCAAATCTGACTTCTTTCTGTCCCTGCGGCGGTGCAGGTCTCTGGCTGTGCTGCAAGGGGAGGCATCAGGCGCATGCTGGCACGAGAGCCATTCCCACCCACTCTGCTCCTCTGGGGAGGGAGGACCTCTCTTCCCAGCAGCACGGTGAGAAGCCAAAGCTCTTGAGGTCCTGGAGATCGTCCTAAAACGCCAGGACTTCCGCCAAAACCCCACTGCACAGACCTCAGCCCTCACAAACCATCTCTCAGCCTCTGCCTGGTCGCCCGGCTCGTCCCCTTGTGGCAGATTCGGGCTCGGGTCAGGTATGCGACCGTTTGCTGACACCACGGCTGGTGGCCTGCTTGGTCATGTCCTGGTAGGAGGCAGACTTCAGGAACCGGGGGTAGGAGTCCTTCTCCATCAAGGTGCGGGTCTTGGCTTGGGCTTCATTGAAACAAGCAGAGGTGGCACCTGAGAGATTCTTCCGGGTGATCTCCCTGGTTTCATGGTCAATATTCACCTGCAAGGAAGCAGCATCCACAAAGATTAACTTTGGCGTTAGCTTCCCTCCCATGGGGGGAGAAAAACAGTTTTCTTCATCTCCAGATGAGGGTGAAGATGCTCCCAAGCTTTTATATCCCTTCGTGTTTGTAGACCACGCGAGGTTGAAATGAAAGCTCTCATGAACAACAGCCCATCTTCCCACTTTCATAAAACCCACTGGGATCTTTTATTCCTCTCCCACCCTATTTGATGCCCCAGGACAGAGCCAGAAAATGCTCTCACCTCCCTGGGTGCCTCGCTTTGCACAAACTCCTCAAAGATCCTGTTGGCCTTGGAGGCCAGCTTGGTTTTTGACCGGGTCTTTTTGAAGTCCTCACATGCCAGCCAGAAGTCGAGGTTCTCCTCGCTGAACTCTGTCTTCAGGAAGGTGTGGAAGGCCGTCACCCCGCCTGGGGAGGGGAGAGAAGAGCAGTTAACAGGGCAGAAGAAGGGGAGGAAAAGGAGGATGGCTGCCAGATGGAGCACTGCTGCTGAGCATCGCCCTGGGAGCTTTCCATTCCATATGGGCAAATTCCACCCTCTGAGACACTGCTAATTGGCCTCTAGACTCCAATAAAATCCTTTCCCACAGACAAGTAATCCTCTGGTTTTATTTATCTGACCTTTCTGTAATGAGGCTTCAGAGTATTTTCTTTACAGCTTCGGAAAATAACTAATTCTACCTAAGGAAAAATCCACTGAGGTATCAGTACGCCTGCGGGAACTGAGCAGCAATGGCTTTATTTTTATTTCGCAGCTGAAATCTAAGGGGAATGAGAGGCTGAGGAGTATGAGAGAGTAATTGCAGCAAGGATTTCAGAGCCAGGCTGGGGGAATATATTAAGTTACAAAGCTGGAGATGCTTGTTAGCCATCACAGCACATGAGGAAGGCTGGAAAAAAATATACCTAGCCCCAAATTAGCACTATAGAAGGACTTCATCTTGCTGCAGAGTAGCTTTTAAGGTAGACAATTACTTTTGTATTAAAATTGGGTACGTCTAGCATTGTGTACCTGCTGTAAAGCCCAGTCTAAGGAGAGGATTACATGTGGGACTCAGAAAAGATCCCCTCTCTGGGTCTGGAGGTGCTGTCTGCATGGGGGAGAGGGAGACAGCAGCTTACAGGGACCCTGCGCATCGCCATCATATAGCAAATATTGGAGGGGAAAATGCCTGCATGTAACTCCATAAAGCAGCTGAATTCATTTTCCACGTGGAAGAGCCATCCCCAGAGGCATGTGACAGGCAGAGGACAGCAACTCAGGTTTCTAAGCAGCAAAAGCCTGCGGGGAGGTGGCTGCCTTGCTGCTGAGTGCGGAGAAAGGCACGGTCAGGGCATGGCGTGATGTACCCCTGGCAGACTGCTGCACACGGGGTGCCCAGGACAATGCTCCTGACTCGAGGCAGCAGCAAGGGGTTGTGAGACAGCACCTATGCCCCACAAAAAGCACCCAGGCAGAAGAAAAGGGTACAGCTTCGCAAGCCAGGGAGTGAGACCCCTGCATCCTCTCTGTCAGGGCAGGAAAGAGGCCTCTTTCTAAATGCTAAACGGTCTCGTCTGAGAAGGAAACAGGATTCCCTTGTATGCTGGCTCTGGGCATACAGTCACCCCCTTGCTCACTGGGAGCATCTTTGTCCTACGCGCTCTCACCAAGAGGAGAACACAAAATCCTACTCACTTTTACTCTTCAGAAGCTGGTCGAAGGACTCCCTCCATTCCAGTACCTCTCGTGAGGAATCTCTGGAAAAGACAAGAGGACGTAAGGTTCACTCTTCTGCCGACAACACGTCTCCTGCCCCACGGCGAAGGATGGCAGCACTTGAATCAAGCAAGTTAATGGAAGACAGTGCGAGAAGGGAGGCAGCGGCACTCGGTAGGAAACCAAAGCGAGACCCCAGCATCCATTACCTGTGAGCTCTCTTTCCTTTCTCCCTTTCTTTTACCCTCCCAGATGGCTCCCCAGACCTCAGCTCCATAGTGCGGCTCTGGCCAGGCAGGGTACCCTCTAGAGCCCTTTTCTGCTGGTACAAGCCCAGTAGAGCCTCCTCTGCAAGAAGACACCCTGCAGCAATATTTAGTGTTTTGTTTTTAATGCTGTCTGCATTCCCCGGGAGTCCCAGGCGCTGGTCTGAGACACCAGGAACTGCGGGAGCCCTTGGGGTTTCTAGCCTGTTGCTAAGCCCCTGCTCCCTTGTGCCTAATGCCAGAGCATCAGTTCCCCCCTCTGATTTTATAACCCACGGAGCTGGGAAGCGATCCGCCTTCCCTGCCTGCCGGGGTGGGACCATGGGGAGGGCGAGCTGCGCTCTGTCCTCTCTGCTGCGCAGATGGGCAGGAGCATCCCCCAGGACAGCCTGGTCCGTGGGGACCCGTCGTGGCCCGAAGGTGGGACGTGGCTTACCTCCGCCTGGAGCCCAGCTGCAGCTTGCCGGAGGTCCCGATCCTATGCCCCAGCTCCGGTTTATGAAGCAGGATCCCTAAGCGAGTCTTCAGGTCCTTGGCTCTGGAAGGGAGGAAAGGGAGAGGTGGGATGCCTGGACCACCGGAGTGCTGCCGCCACCCCTCCCCAGCCTCGCAGGAGCTGCACCCCACGGACCCGGCACAGCTCCGAGGGACAGCCCTCGCTCCTCAGCTTCAGCTGCTTCTTTACCTTGTGATGTACGAAATGTATGCTCCCCCAATTGCTTTTTTTTTTTTCTGCTCCCTGGCAACCACGCTCAGCAGCGCATTAAGCCCAGGGGACCCTTACCTCTGGCTGGCTTCCCAAGTCACGCCGCAAGCATTTCTAAAGCGCGGGGAGCTTTTATCCTCCGGGGCAGGTAGCAGAGCAGCTGCTGAGTGCCCAGCTGGAGCCCCCGCAACCCCCCGCAGCCCACCTGGCTCCTTTTCCCGTCCCCCTCTCCCGGCAGTGCTACGCTGCTCTGAAAACACTGGAAAAACACAGCGATTGCTTTCTGCTCGGCAGAGTCCCCCTGCCTTTTTTTTTTTTTTTTTTTT
>WHYT01016623.1:386328-407667 GCA_009806455.1 Tetrax tetrax | reverse complement strand
TGTGTGCCGCAGGCTCGTTCAGGCATCCCAAGGCGCAAAAATAAGTGTTTAAATGCCAAGCCGGCAGCGCAGGGCTTTGTAGACATGTTTGGCAGGAGGAGCAACGTGTCACTGAACATTTTCACCGTGTTGATAAAAAAAAATACTCCAATAGTCCTGCTGCTGTCAACCTAAAGCAAGTTCTACAGGGACGGAGCCAGAGGAACAACCCTCGTGTGTTTGTCCACCCAGACACACGCCGGGCAGCCCTGTCCAGCCTCCTCTCCCTCTGCATGTTTTACCTCCTGGGGATGCAGCCAAAACAAATCACCCAGGCCATCCTTCGCCACGTCTTTCCTTGCGGTCTGCACCCCGAATTCTACCAGCAGCAGAGGCTGGCCCGGTGCCCGCTCCGAAGTTAGGCGCATCTTTTTCCGGCAAACCTTCTGCATCCCAGGACTGCGGCGTGGCAGAGCCCCTTACCTTTCCAGGCAAGTGATGGGGAGCGCAGCTAACCCCCGGCACATGCTGAGAGCTGGGCACCCAGGCACCCAGCAACTCATCGTGTCCGTACGGCGGCGGCGGGAGCACGCAACAGGCGGCAGCAGCAACACCTGCACCCGTGCTTGTGTGATGTCAGCTGGAAAAGTGACGAGGAGCTGTGCTTTATAGCAAGTGGGAGGCAGGAAGGCTGGGACGTGGACTCGGCATCGCTCCAGCATCCAGCCAACCAAAAGCTGCTGTGGCAGCGCCTGGAGAAGATAACGGCTTAGGTAGGTTTATTTTGTACTGTTAAGGGAGGTGGCGGGGGCCAGGGGGGGGAGGCCCAGGCTTGTCCTTGAGCATCACAGTCATAACTGCTTCCTCGATAACAGGAAAAAACAGGCTCATTTCCACCGACGCGCGGAGCCTGCTGAGTAACTGCCGGCGGGTGGGTACGCAGATGGGGAGAGCGAGAGGGACAGGACAGACGCTGTCGTGCACGGCGATTCTTCGTCAGCTCCGTCCTGCTGCCCGAGGACTTCCAACCCTCCCGGCGGCATCGTGGTAGCACGCTTTTCCCCAGGCAGAGTCAAGCTGGTTTGCAGCATCCCAGGGAAGGATGCAAAGCCTGGGGGAAGGGTTTGCGCTCCCCAGGGCAACGCAATACACCCCCTTGCACTGCAGATAGAGCAGAAGGGTGTAATGTTTCCACATTCCCCCCAAATTACACTGCCAGAATACACAATGACTGATGTCTGGCCCCATGAGCTGGCGGAAGTTGCCCTTCTTCATCACAAATTCTCTGTTGGATCTGTGGTGGGAGAGGAGAAGGGGAGGGGATGCACATCAACAAAAGTCTGAGCAAAGTGTGGGGAAGCATCTGATAAAGGTGGATCCTGATGAGAACCAAAGGTGGGAAGAAGAGGCTAAAAGCAGGGAGGAGGCTGGGAGCTGGAGGGGAAGGACGGAACCAGCAAAACAGAAGGATGACAAGCAAGGGTTAAACCAGTGTCAGACAGTGCGCACTAGCAAACCCCAAGGTCTGGTGTGACAAGCGAGGGATCCATGACAGCCAACAGGTCCCCCCCACGCCAAGGCTGGTGTCACACAGAGCCCTAAAGAGCTGCCCTCCCTGCAATTCCCAATCGGTGGCTCTGGGAGGGAGGGACCCTAAACACCTCTGCCCACCGCCATCCCAGGGCAAAGGCAAGAGCTGCCATCTCCGCTTCTCATCCTCTTCCTTCCTCCCCACTCAGTCACTGCTCTTACCAGCTCCACAGCCAGCACAGACATTTGTCCAGAGCTCAGCTTGTCTCCTACCCTCACTGCCTGCGTTGACCACGTGCGGGACATTGCCGGAGCATCTTGCCCACGGGAGATGAGCCGTGCCAGGGAGGTGGTAACAGACTTCATCTGTGGCTTTTTTCCCCTTTGAAACTGTCCTTACGCATGGCACCCCGTTCTTCCACCTACAGGTCTGCAGTCACAGGATGCTCTGGTGACCCTCCCCGGAGTCCAAGGCCTCCCCCGAGCAGGTTATGCAGAGAGGAAAAATCTCTGGGATGCTGGGCACGTGTGGCAGACACACGGAGCGGGACAGGTGACTTCTGGCAGCAAGGCCACGGTCACTGAGACAGCTGTTTCGCTGGGGGCCATGTGCTGCTTGAAGCAGCTGGGCAAATGTAATTGTATGGCAAAAACATGAGCCAGGACGGCAGCAAAACAGCCCCTGCCCATGGGAGAGGAGCACGGGTGACGTGAACCAGAGTGGAGAATCTCTGCGCACCTCTGCCCTGGTGTGACAGCCCACGGAAACCTCCACTTGGCTTTAGCCCCTGTCTCCCCATGGCTTTCCACCCATAGAAATAAAGCACTTTGGGCAATGGCGTGTGTGGTTTTACCTTGTCCCCTCCATAGCAGATTTTGAAGTGCGTGGCTCAGGCAGAAGGGAGGAAACGCCTGCGGTGGGAGCTTGGTCCCTGCAACCCCGCAAGGGAGGGAGAGATCTCTGTGAATCCTCAGTGGGAGGGAAAGAGTCAATGAAAGGCTGTGTATTCTTGGGCACATGGCTGCTCAGCCAGAAAATGCACAAAGCTGTAGGAAATCACACCTGAACCCCTGCCACACTCACGAAGGAGCCTCACGCTTGGGTGTTTGAAACCAGCGCATGGCTCTGGGACAGACCACAGTGCCAGCACCAAGCATCTGGGTCCAAGTCTGGGGTCCTCCCCCCATCCCATCCCAGGAACAGGATGAGGTTTTTTCGGTGACATCCTTCCCACCACAGCTGGGACAGGCCCTCCGCTTGTTCCGCCTTGGCCACCAGCTCCCTGCACAAGCCACAGGCCAGCAGCTCCGCTCCGGTGGGGCAGCGTTTTTCACGCTTGCCTTGGGTGGGGTGGGAGAGGCTGTTCAAGGACAGGCAGCTCGCCTGCGTGGGATGCGGTGGGTGCAATATTTTACAATACAGAGCTCTTCAGCAGGGTTATGCAACAGCCTCTCAGCCCAACGACGTATTTGTACTCAGATGTCTTTATGCCGCTCTGTATCTAATTTAATTACGTGCTTCCTGTCTCATTTAGCTTAGCAGCCTCCTGCAGCTCCAGCTTGCTTGCCTGTATTATCAGTCCTTGTTTTGGAACACAAAAAAAACCAAACAAACCACCAAACAACTCATTTGTGTTGCAACGCCTGGGGCTGGGCTCCCTTCCCGTAACCTTGCCAGCATGAAGCCCACCTCCCATCCACAGGGACAGGCTCTCTCAGGGTTTCGTTCCCACCAGGATGGTTCTGGCAAACCAGGCAGGGTGGTCCCGGGGGACCCCGCATGCTTGGGCTGGGAGATGGCTGGCCCATGGAGGTACGGTGCCAGTGCAGCACCGGCGTTTGCCGGAGTACAGCTACCGGCTTCCCCACCAGAAGCCAAACACAAAAGCCTCCCAGCCCCAGGGTGGTGTTGTTTCTGGGTTTGCCTTTTGAAGTGCCAGCAACCTTGAAAAGTAGAAAATGAAGTTTTCAGCCCCAAAACTACACACATGAGGTGGGTGACTGGGAAACAAGGAGGGACTGGTGGCAGCATCCTTGGACCCGTACACCAAAGCACAGCCAAGCTCTGAGGAGAGTTTCTGGTACCAGGTGTTTGTGTATTTTCATACAGTTTGAGTGGAATAAGAAGGTGAGGATGCAGAAACGGCAGGGAGGAAGAGGAGGAGGAGAAGATGCATCACAGAAGACATGGGCCAGGCAGGCTCACCAAGGGCCCTGACAGCCGATTTCTCCTAAACTGATGGGGGACTGCAGAGCTGGTGATCAGGAGCCATAAAACCCAAGGACAGCACTGCATGGCCTCTGTCTTGCTTCAGCAGAGGCTGCCAGGAGCCCGACCCGGCGCCGTCTGTGTGAAACTGGGGAGATGCTGAGTGCAAAGGGGAAACTTGTTAAGCTCTGATTGCATTTAAGGACAGATGTAGGCAAAAGAGATGGGGAAAGGGGTGCTGGCAGGGTATCACCCACAACGTTCGTCCCTTGGCGGCTCCCACGTGACAGCAGGCCCTCGCCCCAGTTAATCAATTCCCAGCAAAAGCACACGTTCCCTTCACATGAAACACGAGAGGAAATAGCTGCTCTGGAAATTTGTAGCAGTGCGGAAAGAGATTATTGAAATAATAATAAAAAAAAAATTAGAATTACAAATGAGCTTTTCGAGGGGCAGCTGTTATCCACTCAGCTCACGTGCTTGCTTCGCACAGCGCCGGAGCACATCTGCGTAGGGAGAGGTATCTGACAGCAGGTATTTTTAATCTTCTCTTTCTGTTCCCGGCACCTGCTCTTTAAAGCCACTGAACAGCAAAAAAAAAGAAAAAAAAGAAAAAAAAAAAAAGAGGGGAGGGGGAAATAGAAAGAAGGCAGAGAGACTGATAAATTCCACTGCATCAATTCCCAGAATAAAAAAATAAAGCTCATTTAATTTTTGTTTTTAGAGGCAACGCTGCGCAGGCCCTGCAGCACCCACTCACCTTTTGGCAGGAGAACAGGCTGTGTACCAGGCAAGGAGCACCCGTGGTACCCATGGCCAGACCAGACCCAGTCTCTGCTCTCCCTCACTTACCAGACCCGCTGGGGAGATGCTCTGGGGGGCCTCATCCCTTCCCTGCTGGAGCCTCTCCTCCAGGTGGGCAGCATCCCCAGGGAATCACTGCAGCAGATCTTCCACCCTGCCATTTTCTGCTGACACCCAAACAATTTTTCCCCTCCACCCAGCTACCCTCACCCTCACCCCAATCCCTGCCACTGCTAACACCTCCCCCTCCCCTTTTAGCAGCTGGGATTGCCCCCAGCTGCTACCCGATCCTTCCCCAGCAAGCCCAAGCTCCCTGAACTGGTCCTTGGGACTCACCCTGACTTCTCCAGCTCTCACCTCCCATCTCCAGCTCACGCTTTCCCTGTCTGCTGAGCCAGCCCTTGCCTCTTCTGTTCCCTACTCATTTACCTCCATCCCCACATCCAGCCCCCACCCCAGAGTATTCCTGCTTGCCTCTCCCCACTTTACCCCCAAATGATGGATCAAGATGACACCCTGATGCAGCCCATCCCCTCCAGAAGGTCCTGCAGATGTACCTGTGTTTCCATGAGGTCCTCGGTGCAGAGGAGTGGGTCATCTGTCTGGAATGAAGGGATGCTCATGCCACCCATCTGCACTGGAACATCACTGCTCTCTCTCCTGCCTGCCTCCGGGGCTGAAGCCCCTCACTGCGGCGAGCCTTTGCTGCAGCCTTCTCCAAGAACAGCTGTTCCTGGCACTGCTTGCGCTTGGGTCCTTGGTTTGGGGATTTGGGGGGGGTAATCCATCACAGGCGGCAGTGGGGTGTACCCAGAAAAGGACCACCGTACACTGGTGGAAGGCTCTTCAGATTGACCTTCCTTGTAGATCCCACTGACCAGATTTCTGTACCTCAGGGAGATTGGCTCTAAATTCCTTCAACAGAGGAGACTGCTCAGAGTTAACACGTCCCCATCCAGCATGTCTGCACTAGTGAAACCAGCCCACAGAAGGACGAGGGCAGGGCCTGAGAAGGCAAGAGTTTCCCCCATCCTTCTCCTCCTCAGCAATTCTGCTGGGAGACACCCCTACATCCCTGGCCTCGTGGTTCTCGCATTCCTCGCCACACAGGAATGTGTGCTCCACTCGCACTTTTTCAGGCACTCAGGCAGAGAGCAAGTACTCTTGGGCTCTCTGTTGCGTCCTCACAGTCTCTATACAGTACAGGTGAGTAACACTTTACAACGCGGTGAAGTGGGGACACCATCGCTGGTTGGACATGTGGTGCAGCTGAGGAGCTTCTCCAGCCTTCCAGGGGCAGGTGACCCTAGCAAACGAGCAGCTAATGCAGAGGGAAGGGCAAACCAAAGCTAAACCCAGGCTTTTTCCCTGAATGGGAAGGAATTAGACTGAGCAACCTGCGTGTCCTGTCCAAACAGCTCCTGCTGTTGTTTACCAGCACCAGCAGCACCCAGGCACCATGGAGGTGGTTACAGCATCAGGACCCAATCAAAATAAAAACATCCCATAGGGAAGGTCTTAACAGAGCTGGTCTTTCTACCCGGGTATATGATGGCTCCCTCCTGAGTTCGCTCCCTACAGTAATGCCCTCCTAAATCTCTTCGGAGCCATCCACAAGCGTGTTTCCCAAGGAATGAGACATTTTTATGATTTACACCTTATTCAGTGTGTGGGTTTGGACTGGGGTCCTCAAGGCCTCTTCCTGCCAGTGGGACGCTGCTGTCCCACCAAAGATAAAGATGAAGGAGAAATCTGAACTCTGTGTGTTTGGCTTGGGTTGCTTGCAGAGGACGTGGGGTGAGGGGTTATAGGAGGACAAGACACTTCAGTTGTGGGTTTTTTTTTAAGGAAGGGGGATCTACCCCAGGGAGCACTTGTGCCCTCATTACCAGCTATCCCACAGAGTAAACACGACGCTCCTTCCCCTCATTGCTTTCTAGCTGTTGGCTGCGGGCACTGATGGAGCAACGTGAAGACATTTCCCGTAGTATAGCGCCGTTATTTACGCTGTAAATGCAAAGCTGAGCGGCTCCTCATCCTTTGTGTTTTAGATCCAGCATGTGATGCAGACTGGGAGTCGTGGGACTGCTGGAGACAAGTGACTCACACTGCGGCCAGTCCCCATTCCTCCCCGGTACACCAGGTCCCTTCAGAAGCAGGCACTGCCTTTTCTTCTGTGCCTTTTTGCCAGAAATGTTGGGTTTTTTTCAGTCATAAGCTCATCCCCTTTTGCCACCTGTACCCATGCCCTCTGAAGTCCAGCTGAGTTTACTGCAGTCTCAAATCAGAGATGCATCCCTCCAGTAAAACCAAGAGGAGGCACAGAGCAGAATGACTTACTTTACTAAGCACATACAACACGCACACCTTTATTTACACTCTCTTTTTTTTTTTTTTTTGTGCCTCTGCCACAAGCGCAGCACGTGGAGTGTGGATGGAAGAAGATGACGACACGACGCTGGGGACAAGACGAGCCCAAGGGGCACGTGGTAGAGAAAAGCATTCCGGTCTAGCAGCAAAATGTACTTTAATTCCAGTTCTGGGCTATAACGCCGGAGAAAACACAGTACCAAGGAAGAAGACAACTGCCGCAGCCCCAGGAATGAAGGATAATGCAGAAATTATGAGGTGAAGCGTTTTCTTCTTATATAACGGGCAAGGAATAGCTACCAGGAACTTTACAGTGATAGTGGGAGGGAGAGATGGGGATGGAGGGTACGCAACGAGGAGGGCGCAGGAGGAAGTTACGCGAAACCTAGGCTCAGCTACATGGGGGCAAAGCATACTGGTGGAGAGGAAGGTTGGCACGGGCTGGCTGGAGTGCTTCAGGGAGGAAAAGGTGAGGAGGAGGAGGAGGGAGGACCACGAGGACAGGACTGAGGAGGACAGGGGGGTTTGGAGGGAGAAGCAAGAGGCCCCCAGGGAGTGGAGAGCTTGCACTGATGGGTGAGAGGCACTCCGGGACTGATGTGAGGTATGCTTTGCTATTGCTCTGAATGCTGTAAACATTTTGGTTTTGTGTCTATCAGTGAACATTCAGTTCAGTTTGATGCATGTGCTCTATGGGTAACTGGAAGCCTAGCAGAATTTTACGCCTCTGATTACTAGTCAATCTTAGACACGAGGCAAACACAACACTGGCTAAAAATCTCATTTTATGTCACTTATGCCTAATTCTCCTAGTTTAACATGCACATCTATGTCTCAGAAAAGCTTCTCTAGTAGGAGACACTAAATAACGTACACATGAAGTCACATGCGCTCTCACCCACCCATACCCGCAGGCACACACCCCGATTTCGCTCCCCTGCTTAGACTGACGGGACTCTGCCCCTCGTACCCCGTGCAGGGACCCACCAGTACATCAAAAAGTCTGAGTAAAAGTGATGGAAATCATCCCGAATCTGGCTGACGGACCAAAGCAGGAGAAAGAAACTCAAAGCAGATTAGGGTTCTGCATCTGCTTCTGGAGTTACCACCACCCGGAGCTTATGGAAAAGTGAAAGACAATTTGTAAACTCTTCTTCCCTTTTGCTGTCAAAGGAGTTGGGAGCTGACTGGATATGTGCCAGCAAACACACAGAATAAAAAGAGCTGAGCAAAACATATTTTTTTTTCTCCTCTCTTCGTGTGATGGCACACTCTGACGTTACTTGAAACAGGAGGAAAATTTTGGAGGTGTGTGCTTGTGGAGAGGGGAAATGGGATTTCTGAGTTATGAATGTCCCTTTCACATCAATAAGAGATGAATCAAAGATAGGATATTTGTCCTTGATGGGGATTAGTCATCACTCAGTGCTTTCCGAGGCTTTGGCTCAGTCATTATTTCCTTAATCAGCCCCTGGTTTAAGGGGAAGAGCTACAAGCTGCCTATTTCAATTCACTTCAGACTGACATTTGGCATAAAAGAAGCAGCTGGTGCCAATTTCTTGTTTAAAAAAAAAAAATTACTTTAAATAACTAGTCTGCTTTCCTTCAAGGGAGACAAACTAAGAGCAGCCACAAAAATAACTGTGAAAGACTCATCATACACCTCAGACAGTACCTTTGCTCTGCTCTGTGCTCTAGGAGGTTTCCTAGAGTTATTACCTGGCACCAATTTAACGGGAAAAACACTTCCACATCAGCCAGCAGGAATACGGCTCCTGTCAGCACTGCAGCAATGGCACCTCTGCCTGCTGACAAGCCTTGCCTGGGAGAAATCAGCTGGACGTAGAGGTCAGCACCGCCCAAGCCCACGCAGCAAGCGGTTGGGTGGCTTTAAGAGCAATACCACAAGGCAGTTAGCATGGCTTTCTGCCTTCTCTTCAAAAGCAACGACTGCACAAGCCCTGCTGCTGCTGTCTCTCGCATCCAGGGCAGCACTGGGGTGCTTTTTGCACGTGCAGTCAAGAGGAGGCCAAAACGGAGGAAGGCAGAGCTAGACAAGGTGACCTCCCTTCGCCCCTTGCAACACAGCTTGTTGGATGTCGCAGCACCAGGAAGCCGAGCTGCTGCGTTGCGGTGGTTGGGTCCCTGGTTGCTGTGCCACATCACGGTCTCAGTGGCACCTGGTACGAGTGGGACCACAGGCCATCTCAGGGGGAACTATTTCAGCCAAAGCAATCTGTGCCCCTGAGAGATCCCGTGCATCCCGTGGTATGCAAGCATAGTAGACAGTGTTTCTTGGAAAGAAGAGCTCTTCCAGCCCCTCCTCGCAGTCCGCGGCTTCACATCTTCCCTTGCAGGCCAAGCGCTGAGGGTGTTTCACTGCAATATGGGGTGATTTGCCCTCCTCCCTCCCTTTCACCTATAGCAGGAGGGGGCTGTGTAGGTGATGTGACTCTGTTCCATTTCCTATAGCCCAGATACCACCAGGGATGGCCACGGGATGTGAGACTCTATATCCTTTGCTTTTGCCTTTGACTCCTTCCAGAGCATCACAGAGTTTTTGCAGACACCTCTCCCACTAGCCCTTCTTTGCCAGGTGCCTTGTTCGCCATTGAGCTTTGGGTCCACGAGCAGCTACTGTCATGGCTGGCGGAGCTGTTGCAAGATGTAGGCCCCTCGGATGAATCTGGGGGGCTTTTCCAGTGCCAACCTTTCACTCATCTTTTCTTGCAAAACAACTGGAGAATTCTAGAGCCAACCAATCAAGTACTGAAAAGCAGGTTTCCCTACTGAACATAAATTAAGCACTTGCACCCTATTCAGACTATACTGTCCTAGAGACTACAAGAATACACCTCCAAAACAAAACAAACATGCTTACCATCCCTATCTTGATCCTAAACCTATTTGTCTAATGCCTTGCACAGTATCCTTACAAAAAGCCTCAAAACCTGCTTCCTACCTAATGCATGGACAGTAGCCTGTGATATCCAGGCAGATATTTTATTTCTCGTTCTGAACACATTATGCTTAGCTTTAGAATTCAGTCTACCTCGTTTACACCACACACACGAAATCTCTGTCACCAGCTCTCTGATGTATGGAACCTGCTCCTCGCCCTAAACCACAGCAGAGGTTTAACAGCCTCTGATCCGTGAGAGAAGGAAAAGATCCATGGGACCACTTTCCAGGCCTTCATAAAGCTAAGAAAATAGACCTCTGGTCTGTAGGCTCAAATCCACCGACAGGCTGTCTGCTTCTCTGCCAGAAAATATTGCAAGAATCCGACGGCCGATAAGCTGGAAAAGCAATGCCATTGGATGGTAAATACGACTGCACAGCACAGAGGAGATGCTACACCACTGACGTCTGCACAGAGCCTTCTCCTGCAGCTGGCTATCCAGGGAACAGGGCCAAAGAACGCTTCACACCCAGATGCTTGTCCCACTCCCTGCCCTCTTCCCTGTGTCCTGTTTGTAAGCAAGCGCCAGGCAGCGGGGTCCGTGTCTTGTGTAGCTCTTTACACGGCATTGGACCCACAGTGGACAATCGGTAGGTAACAACAGTAAAGAACAAAAGCCTTTTAATGTCTCCAGTGGCCAGGGGCCTCTGTGTGTTAGGTTTTGGTATGGTGCCTAGCACAACGAAGCCTGAATGACGACTTGGGTCCTGAGGCTGGACTACAGTACAAATAAATAATATTAATGGAAAACAGTCATTTGCAGTAGAAGACTTGCCTGACCAGGTCTAGCGAGAGCTTTTGGGATTACTTTCCTCATCAGAAAAACTCAGCTCCTTGACAGTCGTAAGGAAAATAACTCTTAGTCTCCATCCCTGTGAAGATAAGGGTAGCAGCTGGTGTCGTAAGGTGTGCGACCAAAATGGGAAGATGAGCTGAGTCTGCTGAAGGTTTCCACTCCGGGAAGCAGCGTGAATCTTGTGCCTTTGCCTTCTCTCTTCCTCTTGATGGTCTCTGGATCCAGATCCCGGCAGCCAGTGTGGGAGATAATGCTTTGGGCCGCACTGGGCTTCCCAAGTTTCAGAACTGCCCATAGGGCTCTTCTGAAACACAGGGGAGAGAGCTGAGAGGCAGGGAGATGTCAGGAAGATTGGAAAGGTGCAGTGGCATTATTTACACACGGACCAACGTAATCATTTTAAAGGAAACGTGCCTTCCCAACAGATGACCCCATGACTACAGAGGGTTATGGGTTTGTGCTAGAGAGAGGCAACAACTGTGAGATGCTACTGCTAACCAAAAAAAAAAAAAAATACCAAAAAGCACAGAAACTCAGAGAGTCCTAATGCCACATCTCGATCACACTATGGAAGCCTCCTCTTCCCTTCTCCCTCTTTTCTCATTCCCACTGCTTTTAACACCAAGAAAGTTTCACATGTAGACATGGGGTTTGGCTGTTGTGGGAAGCACGTGGTTTTCAAGGGCCCCATCGCTGCTCTAGCTGAGCCTCCTCTGGGTTTGAGACAGCAGATCTGTGTAAATTTTGGATCTCAGGAACCTGGGGTAAGAGTCTTTCTCCATCAGGCTGTGCACCTTCCCCTGAGCTTGGTCGAAGCAAGAGAGGGAGGGCTCCTGCATATTTCTTCTCGTCAGCTCCCGTGTCTGGAAGTCTATGTTCACCTGGGAAAAGCAGCAGAAAAGAGTTTGGTACCAAGCAACCAGTTTGCCTGCATCAAATGGTGCCTTCCATCTCAGCCACGTTGCGCAAGTGGCTGCAGAACCAAGGTCCTGCCCTCCCCTCTGCCCAAAACGCCCCCCAAACACTGCAGGGCTTAGCAATCCGGCATTGCGAATCCTGCCCCAAATGTGGAAAAGTTGAACTTTTTAATTTATATTGATCCAAGCACTTCTGAAATCAAATTACTTTTGTTCAGGCTCTTAAGAATGGGTTTATGTAGGACAACTAAAAATGCTGACTCAGCATAACCTCTCTCCTGTTGACCAAGATTTCTCTAGTCCCTTTGCTCTGCACTACACCCTCAATATGAGGGTGAATGAACTTTTAGCTGGGTTTGAAATATTAGTACAGTCTTATTAAATGTTTTTAAACTCTGTTGCTATAAAATAAATTGTTTGATTTTTCCCATAACAGCTTTCTGTTACAGTATCTCCAGCAGGGACTTGAAAAAATAAACCAGCCTCATGTTATGACTGCCGTTTGTTTGCAAAGCCAGCAACCTGAGTTTTCCATAGCAAAGCAGTCAGTGTTTGTTAGGGTTATTGTTTAAAACCTGGCTGAAAAGATGTTGTTTGTTGTCATTAACCCAGTGTCCAAACTTCAAGGAGCCTAGAAAGTAAAGCTGTCTGCCTTTACTCGGATGACAGCAGTATAGATCAGCTGTCTGTGCCACTTGAGGGTCATCTCACATTCTAGCATGCCAAATTTATGGCAATGGGACCAAATTTTAGAAAAAAACCTCATCCAGCCTGCACTCACGTTTCTAATCCAGATTCAGCCTTGCAAAATCTCACCCAGCTTCACGAATGACAGCAAGAAGATGCTCACGGAGGGCGATGGGGATCGAAGCGTGCCCCGAGACGCCCGCACCCCTTGGTGTAAATCCAGGTACTTCTCAGCGGCCTCTCCATAGCCTGCCTAGCCCACAGGTGGGGCAAAGAGAGCCCTTTTGAGGGGGGACCCGCTCACTGCCACCCGTACAGTGGCAAGCACTGGTGTTATCTTGCGGGAGGACCGCTGTGGGAGAGTGGGTGCAGCAAGCGCCCTCCCCGTTTGCCTCACGAACAAAATAACAGAGCCCAACATCACGATGCAGGATGCGACAGTCCCGTCAGCCTGTCAGTACCTGAACGAGGACTTAACAGTTCCAGGCTTCGGGTCGCGACTGCGCTTTTTGCTCAGCTCTGAGTTACCACACGCATCTTTTGGGAGGTCTAAGTGAGCTGAGAGTTAGTCAGCGGATAAACACTCCTCCCTGGAGAGTCAGTAAGTTAGTCATTCGTGGGATGCTTCTATGCAAAAAGTCCTGTGAGACATGAGCCCAATAGCCTGCTCGAGGATTGACAGTAAATGAGAGGAGCAAGGTGAAATGCTCCCAGGAAGCTCACAGAGGTTAGGAAATGTAGGCTGCGGTTGCCAGCGAACTCACTGGCTGTGACTAATTTAGTATCATCAAAGTAGTTGCCCTCACCAGGGGATGAGTCACAGCCAGCAGAGGCAGCTCTAGCAGGCAGGACGGCATTCCAGTCCTCCGGTATTCCAGTCCTCCTTACCCACTCCTCACCATCACCTCTGGGAGGGAAGTGAGGGCTCCCCGACCCCCTGGCACCCAGCAAGTCCCGGCTGGGGGAGGTGGACCCGCTCCCCACACCGAAGGGATGCTCTGCCTGCCCCGGGGTTGTTCGCATACCCACCTCTCGAGGAGCCTGCACGTCGATGAACTCCTCGAAGATTCGCTGAGCCTTGGAGGCCAGCTTGGCTGCCGAGCGGGTCTTCTTGAAGTCCTCGCAGGCGAGCCAGAACTCCAGGTTTTCCTCACTGAACTCTGTCTTCAGGAAAGCACGGAAAGCAGCCAGCCCATCTGCGAGGGAGAAACAGGGAGTCACAACTGCAGGAGTAAGAGGGCGGGGAGCAGTCTCTTTAACAGACATCCCTCCATCCACCTGCTAAAAACCATTTGATTTTTCTCCCAAGTTCTGTGATCCCAGGACATGTCCGTAACTTACACCATTACATCAGCTGGATTCTTGTGAGCTGCCACAAAGCCAAGCATCTTTTGCTGATGCTCTGTAAGAGCATTTTGCCAGCTAACGTGGCAAAAGGCTTTCTTAGGGATTGGGGCACCTGACTGTTGAAAAGTTCCTTTTGAAAACGTCAGGCTTCAATGATATGGTGCCTTTGCCCCAGCATCTTGTGTGCGTTAATGCAGCACTTTGTAGTGTCCTATCTGCCATTAAGAAAAACCTTTAATAAAACATAGTGTCTGTGGACTTGCCTCCTATGCTTTCTGTCACTTTGCTTTATTGCTTTCTGACATATTTTTAGTTCTTATTTGAACAGAAGAAGGATCATGGAAAGTCTAACTGTTACAGCTACAATAAAGGGGAGAGGGAAAGGACGCAGCATAATTACCGCTTGTCTAGTCGGTGGTAAAATTGTTCTTATCACTTGTTAATGCTTAGCAATTGTGACATTTCAGTAATGTAATCTGAGTCAGCCGGGGCAGATTAGAAATATGGAAAGATTTATTAGGCAATCTATGTCCTCTTAAACCCCTGCCTGGGCATATTTATGGACACAGCTATTGTTTTTTATTTCCTTTCCCTGAATGGCACCAGCAGAAGTAGCTGAAGGTTTCACACATGCCTTTCTTTAGCCTTATGATAAATTTGATTCCTAATTTTGTTTCCCGTAACATGTTTCTAACTTTTCCTGGTCTTTTTCTACAGGATCTGAGTATTTGTAGTTCATTACTGGAAACCTCCAGAGTCAGCACTGGCTAATTCCAAGCAAGCATCTAAAAATATTGATGGAATCAGGAATGCACTCGGCAAAGTCGGACTTCTCAAAAGGGGCGCGGGAGCAAGCGTGTGTGTGCCTGGCAGGGATGGACAGAGACAAATGAGGCTTTGTAGGACCTGAACTCCTGCCGTGCTGTGGGTTGGGGGCTCCACGTGCCCCTTTTCTGCTGTGGGAGACCTCGGTGATGTGACCTTTCCTCCTTCCTCCCATGGCAGGGCATGCAGGAGCTAGGATGAAGCCCGAGGGGCCATGCCTAGTGCTTGGTGTGGGTCATTTCCACACGTCCACAGCAAGCCCCAGCTCACCAGGGACTGCTTCTCTCACGTATGGTGATAACTTAGGACGTGGAGTTATTTTTCAGTTCTAAGTCCTCAGCCTCAAGCCCTAAGAAATGGCCCCAGGTGTCGAACAGCAGCTAACAATCCTATTTCTGGCTGCGCATAAGTCAGCGGAGATGTCCGGCTGCCCAGATTCTCAAAGGGAAAGGCAGAAAAAGATATTAGGCCAGACAGGACAAAACTACAGGCTAAACCTCTCCATTCTGTGTTTCTCCAGGCTCTTTCATTAATGGGCATCAGCAGCCTGCATGCCAAAGAGCACAGCAATCAGCAACTAAAATAGGATGGGTACAGCCCATCTCAGCTATGCTTCCTTCTTCTCTCAGCCCCAGGAGGGTGAGAAATAGCTGTATTGTACCAACTCACCTTGCCACTTCCTAATTAATGCACTTTTAGGAGAAGATCAGGTTTTCAGACTGCTATTGTGGACAAAGCAGGGCTCTCAGCCATGAGCACTGCAGAGCAATTAACGGTGCAAATTGTGGGTTCAAGCCTGGGGCAATGATGTGACGTTAGCCCTGGAGAAACCTGCACAGCAGAGTGCCAAAGGCATCTCCAGAAGCAGGGTACCTGTCAGGATCAAGCTGCTTTGAGCAGATAAATATGAGTAGATAAATATGTTGAATGAGAGAAATGTTTTAGGGCTGGTCCCCTTCCTGAAATCAGGAGAATCCCCTTTAGTGCCTATAAAATTCACAGACCCTAAGTGAAAGCAAGTGGAGGACTTGAGAATAGAGCAGGGAGTCTTTGCAGGAGGAAGAGGAGAGGAGGGAACAGCAGGCTGACAGGTTTCAGAAAGTACAAAAGGGAGAAAGCAGCAGTTCACCGAGATACGTGTCATCTTATATATAGTCAGCTCCTAGGACGTTTGACGTTAAATATTCCAGCGCCCAAGCACACTGTTATCACTACACAACCTCTGCTCTTGGTCCCTGCAGAGGATTTGTTCTCCTTTCTCTGTCCTAATCTTCCCCCCCGCCCTTTCCTCTACAACATCCTTGGCACCCCAGCACTAACAGAGAATCACTTGCAGAAGTAGAAGCTTGGTGAGGCAAATATAATATCTGCAAAAATGTAATATCTACTAAAAGAAGTGGACTTCTTCATGATTGATGAGGTGAGAAAGGTGTTTGCTTCAGCCCTGCCCTGGCAAGCAGCCACAGCAAGTCCATCCTGGGACCAGGAGGTTTCCATACACTCTGCCTCCTGCTCCACGTCAATCAGCTCCTTTTTATCCTCAAGTAAATTTAGATGGAGGATAGATAGATAAAAGTGCTTGATAATAACGTCTGGCTGTTCTCCACTCCTTTATATATTCCCATCGTGCCATCCTCACAGCCTTTGAGGAGCTGGAGATGATGAGGCCGTAGCTGGAAGGACCTTGCAGAGGTGGCCTTAGATGCAGGAGAGGTCATCCTTGGCTGGAGGCTGCCTGGCTCTCCACAGATTTCATCTTTAACTTTTGACTGCCTGCCAGCATTTACAGCTGTGCCTGGCAGCCAGAGTTCAGAGATGGGAGCCCAGATGACTGTGCAGTAGTAAATCACTGCCTACAAATTTATCATGGAACAACAACGAATCTAATTGCAAGGGCAATGACGTATGGGCACTGCCACCACCCAAGCTGGAATTTGACCTGGATCATAGAATGGTTAGGGTTGGAAGGGACCCTCAAGGGTCACCTAGTCCAACCCCCAAATGTTGACTTTAATCTCCTCCTGCACATGAAGGCTACCAAAGAAGCATCACTCATGAATAATCAGCGTTTCAAAGCTCTTCCCACCCAACTGGACAGCAACCAGCACTGGATTGCAATGTGATATGAGCAGGACAGCATCACCTACTAAGTCCAACTCCTGGAAGATGGTCAGAGCACCAGAGAAGTGCAATTCCAAAGGGATGCTTTACACAAAAAACACAGAAATGAAAAGCAGGATTATTAGTCTTCAGACACAGCAGCACCAGTTATCCCTAAAATGTGTAGCCTAAAGGCATGGCCATTCAAGGAGACAGAGATATACTGGTATAGATTCACAGCCCTTCAAGACAACTGTTGGACACTTACTCAGGAATTTGACTCAAGTGAGCCTCAATTGAAGCCAAAGGAGTAAATCAGTACTGATGGAGCAGGTAGGGTGAAGGCAAAGAAAAGGAGCTCTTCTACTAAGTGTCAAGAGTCTGAAAGAGGAGAAGAAGAGGTTTGCTGTTTGCTTTTGCAGTGTAAATATAAGCTTCGAAAGGACCTGCTCTCTGTTCAAATAGACCAAGGGAATGCGCAGGAGCGTGTTCAGAAAGGATTGTGCCTTTTCAGATAACCCCATCCCAGGCTCCTGCAGTGCACCGGGCAGCTACAACCCTGCAGGTCACCTGTGAATGAGACAACGACAAGAATTTGTGGTTTATAGATGGAGACTCAGAGTTTCCCCAACATGCCATTCAAACGTTGTCCTTCATGCTGTGGGGAGTGGATCCTTTCCAGCAAGAAGGGCTGTGGAGGAAGGGACTCAACTGGCTAGCACACAACATGACACAGGTCTTAACTAAGACGAGCTTCAGCAACGCAAGGAAGAGATTAGTGGTGTAAGTCATTCAGGCAGACAGCTCAATAGCCAAGCATTAGCCACTGCCAGAGTAAGAAATCAATCAACAATGATATATTTATACTTAATGCATGCATTCCACGCCATCAGGGCAATCAGCGCTTCATGTAGGAAATAAGGTAGAGTCCTTATGGCTGGTGGGTGACTGGGTTATCTCTAGGGAGGATAGAGTTGGGTCCAGGGCTGAAGAGACAAGGCCACAATGCTCTGTACAGCATATGTACGTGCTCTCTCTGCTGCTTAGCATTGCCTTGGTGAATGTTAGCTGCCTGTCAGCAGCACAATGCTTCATGCTAATGCTGTTCTATCTTAGCAAAAAAAAAACAAAAAAAAAACCAGGAGTAGGTTGCGATATTCCTGTGCTGTGTAGGAAGAGGAGCAATGTGTAGACAACAGGAGGAGGATGAGTTCAACAAAGTTTGTGCAGAAGAGCAAAGAGGTCACGAGACATGGTGGAAGGAGGACGGAAATCACCCTTGAAATAAAAATGGAAATTCTGTGCAAAGGTTTTCTCTGTCGGATGCTTCCTTGAAAAGTGACTAAGGGCTGAGGACAGACTGTCCTGCTGGATTCTGGACAATTGACAAGCCATGTGTCCAGCCCCGCGAGGGATGCAGAATGAGACATGCCATTGCTTGTATTTCCTTCCAGCAGCCTGTCAAAAGAAATCTCCATCTGGCTGACCAGCCTGCACCTCCTGGGCATGGGTACAGAGCAGGGATTACTCCTCCGTTACTCACACGCATCCACACACTCTGTGGACCACACTGAGCTCCACTTCCCTGGGAGCCATCACACTGGCACGAAATGGGAAAGGATGCCGAAATCCAGCTTGTTAAAAACACTGTTTTTGCTACCGGAGCGCCCAAGCAAGCATGCTACATGATCTGCCTCTTGCTCTCTCAATTCCCTGCTGCAAAGCAGGATCAAACTCCTCTGTCCTGTTGCTTGCCATGCTCAGAAGCCCTGACCCAAGGGAGCACTGCTACGCTGCGCTTGCATCGCACGCATTGATCCCCTTTTTACAGCAGGAGCTCAACTGGCTGACCCTACAGTTTCAAGTGGATTCACTTCACCCGTTAGCAAAACCAAGTAGGATATCATTGCATCGACCTGTGCATCTGGGGCTGTGGATGAAACAAAGCAGAGCTGCATCCTCCCCTTCAGCGTCTATTCAGCACCCATTCAGCACGGGATGGTGAAGTCCCAATGCCAGCACAAAAGGAAGGTGGAGGTGTGACAGAGAACACCTTTCTGCCTTTCCTGCTCACAATCTCTTCCTAACCTCAACACAAATTGTTCTTTAAATGACTACGGAATTCATCCAAATCAGACCACTCTGTACGGACAGGCGTTGCCCAGCCTGGGAATCTCTGCAGACACACAGCTGCTTCAAAACCCAAGTTTTTCAATCCTCCACTCAAGATGCCACCAGAATTAGCACATCAGGATCAGACATTACCTACAGAGGTCACTCAATAAAGCAATCAGGGGAGAGGGAAGGGGAGGCCCCACAGGGCCAGCACACTTCAAGGGATATTTGACAAAAACAAGCATCACGGCACTCTCCATAGAGCCTGTATAACGCCTAATACCTGTTCAGGGCAATTCCATTTAGAAACCTTTTGGAGATTCATTAAAATAGGAAGCAGAAGAGTACAAGTGGTTTGCCTTTCCCTGAAGGAGCACTGCAGCCCTGCGAGCCTCCTCCGTGCACAAAGACAGCCTGCTCACCTTCACACTTCACACAGACTTTCAGGGAGCTCGGATGTGCTTTCTTGCTCCCTGGAACTCTTTTTTTTTTTTTTTTTTTTTTTTTTTCTACTGGCTGCAAGAGCAATGATCTCAACAAGATACTGCTGCTAAAATTATACATTGCTTTTTCTGCCTTGGACAGCCAGCCTGTTTAAAGTTGTCACTTAATTCCCTGCCAAAACTGTTGTCACCTCAGTAGAAATCCAGCAAAACTACACTTTATTTAAAATAATAATATAATTCTACACTTGCATTTTAAAATATAAGTGCAGAAAAAAACCTGAGTATCTAAGAAAACCAGACAGTTCCTTATTGCAATAAAATAGTTCACCGCCCACATTGACTTCTCCCCAACCTTGAGTCGCTCTTGTTTTGTTCTCCGCTAGAAACACATTAATGAACCTGTACTGTGAACTGCGCTGCCTTGTTTGTAATTTCTCGGGGTGAAAATGTTGGTGAAGCAAAGTAATATTTTCTGACCAGAACGGATGCAATTGATCTATTGAATGGAGCGAGGTGTGCTGATTATATGTTTGCAGAAGGCTTCTGGATGTGAAATTTTCAGGTTTCCATTGGTAACTGTAAATTAGATCCTGCTAAGGGCTACCATGCATGATTTCTCTGCTACAGAGCAGGTTGTTCAAGGTGACTGACCCATGGACAACTACAGCTTTAGAGAGCCGAGAACCTGCCATTTGCTCCTGCAGAAAGACTGGACCCAGGGGCACTTGCCAAAGGATGGTACACGCGGCCGCAGCCTTGGGGTCCTGCCTCCAGGAGCTAGACCTTGGGTTGACGGCTTTATCTGTTGCGATCACCCAGTGAAGACCAAAGCCAGGAAGATAACCACGGAAACGAATTCCTTTGCCTTTTAACCAGAGGACGACTCCTGCCTATAAACGACGGTGACCATAGCTTAGTGAGTAGTAAGCAGCCACTCGAGGGACCATTCCTGCGCTATGCAGTGCAACGCATGCTTTGTTTGCCCTAGCTACAACCATTATTAAGGAAAAAAAAATTTTAAAAGATAGCATTTGATCTCTACTCACATTTATGGGACAAAAGGACATCAAAAGAGTCTGCCCATCTTGTTGCTTCTTCCGTTGACAGTCTTCTGTAAAGAAAGGAAGAGGCAAATTATAGACAACCCATGGCCGCTGGTCCCCTCTGTGGCTGTTCGACAAGGACGCAGAGGAAGGATGGTTTCTTCTCACTTAACTTTGGAGGTCTACAGTGGAGAGGTCTCCAGGTGAGCAAGTCACCCTGGGCTCCCTTTAGAGTCACTGAGGAGACACCGAGGGACTTGGAGGGACTTGATTATCTTCACCTCACATCCCCAGGCAGGCGGGTAAAATACGCCAGATGAATCACGCCCAACCTCAATGACTCTAAGCAGCGGCTTGGGGAACAAGTTCAGATGTAAACATCTACACTGTACATGCCAAAAGTTAAGTGAAATGAAAACCCACCCCTGCGGAAGTGTTTACTTCTCTCTCCTGACTTTAAGGGGAAGGTTTGACTGTTAGCTGAGATGTAAGCAGGGGCTTGCTATCGGATGAATCCCATCCCACTCATCTCAAATCAGGACTCTGGATTGTCCAAAGCATCTACCTGAAGCATTATGCAAACTAATTCAGGACTTTTCGGTAGTGTTTTACAAGACTTAGCTGAGGAGGACTGTGACCTGAAGTTGCTTGTTGCCTCTTATACCAAAGCTCAGACTTTGATTTGTGATGACAGAGAGGTAAATTATGTCCTCAAAAATATGCAGACATATCCCACACACAGCAGCAGGGACAATGCCCGTGTCCCATCTCACAGGAGAACTCGTGCCAATGATGCAGGTATTTTCTGAGGCTGTTCCTGCTGTATCAGCGCTGGTTTGCTTTCCTCCTTCCTTGCGGCTAAAGGAACTACTGAGAGCTTATAAAAAGTACAACAAAAGCAAGATAATGCTAGAGGGGGTGGTGTGCAGGGAGGAGAAGGACAGAAATGGGATTGGAGTGGGATGCTGCAGCTATACTCACTTCAAAGCCCGGTTGGGCTTGTCCGGAAGAATAGCTGTGAAATCATTATATGAGTCTGATTTGTGAGACAGGCAGCCCAGGCGAGTCCTCATCCCTCTGTTCCTGTGGTCGATGTGGGGGAGCAGGGGTGTGAGCAGGGGAAAACCAAAGAAGACGACGATTATAAGTTTAGCCAGAGTGGCAAAAATGAAAACCCAAAACAAAACAAAAAATCAAACCAAAACAAAA
>WHYT01016623.1:274253-370202 GCA_009806455.1 Tetrax tetrax | reverse complement strand
AAAAAAAAAAAAAAAAAAAAAAGCCAAACAGCCAAAAAGCAAATTATGAGGTCTCAGGGGTTTCAAGAGCATCCATTCACATGCAGAGAAAGCCAGGAAAAAAAAAAACAAACCCAACAACCTGAACACAGAAGCACTGCAGACAGACAGACAGACACGGAGAGATACTCACTGCCGCTGCCCTGTCCTCTCTGCCCGTGGGTCTGTGCCGGCAGCGTGGCCAGGGAGGCTCTGGGGAGAGAGCAGAGCGGTCTTCTTCAGAGACAACCCCCTGCACGGGGAACAGGTCACACCTCGCCAGCCCTCCCTCCCCTCCCCGGGCAGCAGCAGCCCAGCGCTCTTCCATCCAGCAAAACCCTCCAGCAGCCTCAGCCCAGCAGGCTGGGGGGGCTCGGCTGCGCAGCCCCATCCCACCGTTCACCGGCGGCACAGCCGAGGAGCACACCCACCCGCTGGGCGCCTTTTCATCGCATCCCCTCCTCACCCACCTGGCAGCAAAAGCCCAGCTTCTCCCCCCTTGGGGACGGGGGACCGCTCGGCACGGGCGGCGGATGCCAAATGCTGGCAGGGAGCATCTGGGGATGAGGGGTGGGGAGGGACGCCTGGGAAAGCGCTCGCTGTTGTCACCCTCGGTGTGTTGGAATAAAGCATCCGCCTGCATCGCTTTAATCGGCTCCTCTGAGGTTTAGGGAAGGTTGCTGCCCTCAGATCACAGAGCATCGGGAGTTGCCACAGACAGAAGGGATGGGAGAATTTAATTAAAGAGCCCTGGTGTCAGCAGGGCTAAAGAAAATTGTTAACAGGCAAGGGAGCACCTTGTTGCAGAGCAGGGGATGACAGGAGAAAACCAAATCCACCTGGCGAGTCAGTGGTGTAACAGACCCCTTTCATCCATCTCCCCTTCCCTCACCTGAGCGGTCCTGCTCACTGCCCGCCCCGCAGCGGGCTCCCCGCAACCTCCCTCGCCCCACCGTGCGGGCTCCGAGTCCCTTTTCTCTGCCGCACCCACACCTCCATCCTCCAGAGGATGTCTGTGGGGCGTCCAGTGCACCCCAATGACTCCAACGACCACCTAACCCACAGCACTGACAGCGTGGGGCTGCAGCATGGCCCCCCAGCTCTGGGCTTCGCTGAGGCAGCGGCAACCTGGGCGTCACGCCGGCTGCACGGGCACTGATGGGCACTGGCTCACTGAGGGCTCCAGCTGTGGGATCTCTATGGCTTTTTTTGATCCTGACAAAGGTGATTGACTAAAAAAAAGTTAAAAAAAAAATTTGAAAAAAATTGAAAAAATTAAAAATGTAACAAAAATTTTAAAATAAATTTAAAAAGCTCCTCTGCAGCTAAACAAGTCATTGCCTTTTTCCTGGGAACTGGTAGTCAACTGCCTCTCTAAAGCACTGCTAAGCCTGACAACCCGGTGCCCCTAGCAGGAAACGTCTTGAGATAACACATTATCACCAGGCAACATCCCTGGGGAGAGACAGAGTCCTGCCAAACTTACTACAAAAACACAGGGCTTAGGAGCACTGCAGCAGCCATCCCAGCTCTCCATCATCTTGGATCCTCTCCTTCACAGCTCAGCTTGGCCAGGAAATATTTGCCTTGTTCTCATCCTCCCATTGCAAAGTCCAGGTCATACTCACTCGGACTAATCGTGTCTCCAGTTATCAGAAGACAAGCACTGAAAAAAATGCCACTCAGCCAAGGTCAAAGGTTGAGGTCCACCTTACGCCTCTGGTATGACAGGCTGGTTTGTTCAAGTTAAATAACTGTCAGCTTCAGCCCTTGCCCCAAACCAAAGCCAGATTTAATGCAACATCACCAAGGCTTTAACTTAAAACATGTCATTTTAGGTTTAATACATTTTTGTTTTTAACACTTCCAGGTTCTCTCTGGGCAACTGCAGGATGTCACAAGCAACATTGTTTTCATAATACTTCCAGAACATCCCTCAGATCTCATTTACACAGACATGTTGGGATAGGGGAGGTCAACAAAATGTTCAATCAACAAAACTCTAGATAATTCTGGTCCATTATTCAGATAACTGGGCTTTGCTGCAGTCTCAAAAGGATCAAAAACTCTGATCTGTTAACTCTGGATGGGGCAGATCAGAGGACCACACTCCCACTCCTCCTCCTGCTCTTACACCAGTTTCATATATTGCCATCTCGTATCCATCACCAGTATGGACAGACTCCAGTCCCTATTTCTCCAGTACATCAGTACACGCTTTCACAACCTCACGGAGATCTTGGAGCAAGCCACCAGTGACTCTGAAGATCAATATTTTTTCCTTTTAGTTCCTAGCTAGGTGTGAGTTAATAGAGAACAAAAATAAGTGAACTGTGTTGACACAGGCACTATGGGAAATGTAATTAAATTGCAGATAAAGAGAATTATATTTTTACAGGGTAATATTTTAGAAAGCGGCTGTGCAGTAGGAGAAGAGGTTTATAGCAAATTCCTTCTAAAATGGTCCTCCTGTTTCCGACTACTCTGTAGCTTGTATTTAAAGCTTTTAATAAAATAACTCATTTTGATATTAGGCTTAAATCCCATCCAAAAATTTAAATCTCTCCAAGAAATACCTTACAGCAATTTCCTCACGACCTGCTAACAGCAAATGCACAAGCGGTGAACATGTGCAGTGCTGGGAGCATTGGGTGTCACTGGGCAAGGTGGAAGGGAATTTGTTCCCAGGATGTTGATTTTTTTTTCTCCAGCACCCCCAGGATCCTTTTCACTCTCTCTGTTTTAACTGCCTTCCTGCCTATTCTGCATTTTTTGTCCATCGATCGTCATTCAAATAGTTTTCACCTAGAAACTTCTTCTGGACGAAACATCTCCACCAGTTTCACTTGGTCGCAGTTTCTGCTGCCCAACTGCTAGATAAAATTGCGTGGCAGGAAGACATCTGTCCCTTCCAGTGCAGCTGCCCTCACATATCCACCCGGACCAGGAAGGCAGCTCTGGCTGGTCGTTGTGTGGCTTTTCCCTCTCCAGGTACAGGGATGCTCCTCCGGGGCTGGCGGTTGACCGCCCTGCTCCGTTTGGAGCTGGAGGATCAGAGGACGCCTAAGATCTCATTTGCTTGGCTGGCATCTCCAGTGGGTTTGCCTTAAATAAGCTCCTTCACCTTGACATTTAAGCAGACTTCTTATCTTCTCACTCTTGCTCTCTTTCCTCAGGGGTCTGCTGCCGCTCTGGGATTCCATTATTTTATGCTTAACGAGCTGTTATGCCAAGCCTGCTGCTGTCACTTCCACTTCCCCTTTCTGACTTCGTGGCCGTGTCACACTTACAGTGATGTGTGTCACAAGGGCTTTGAACTTCTTCGGGGTTGCGTTTGCTCTTACTTTGAGACTTTTCCTGGTTCCAAGCCAGCGTCTCTCTTTTCTAGTATCGTGTCGAGGGTGTGCTTCATGACTTGCTAGTCTGAGAGGATTTTTCCCCTCGTGCCAAGAAAGCGCTTCTTCAGGCTGCTGTGATGTTTGGCAGCAGCATCCCCACAGGTGAAGTAATTCTTTGGTACATTTTCACAGGATCCCATCGTCTCTGTGATCTCTCTGGAAGATGCTCAGTGATGTAGGCTCTGTGACTGCAAAATGCTGATTACATGAGGCCGGCTGCCTCCCATGGTAGTCACTGCTTTGGGAGTTCAGATGACCTGCGTGCTGCAAAGCCTGCCTTAGGCTCAACCACAAGCCTCCAGCCATGGCCCACTTCTGCTGTGGGCCAAGGGGGCTTTGGTTTTTTGCTGGAGGACTGGAACTCTAGGTCTTGGCGAGAGGGAATTATGACTGGCATAGCCAGCTTCCAAAACTGTAAAACAAATCACAGACTTGTCTCACTTGTGAAGAGAACCACAGCTTCCCCTTCTAAAAAGGGAGCTCCAGTGACATCAGGAAATAGCCACAGGTGTAGCTCACAAGGTTTTTAAGGAGTTAATTTTTCTGTCCACCTTAAACCTCAAATAATTCTCCACATAAGCCCAGGCAGGCAGGAAATCCTGACAGGTGAAACCAGGGGAGCTTGAGTTTCAGGGGCAGGTGAGGAAACCAAGCAGCTGATATACTGGATGGGGGGTTGGTAAAAGAAGCCACCTCATATGGGCTAATGAGGCAGGGCAGGAGAGACGCACGGAGTTGAACTCCTCTTGAAAATAAAAGACTGTGTTTAAAAATAAAAATGAGTTAGCATAAGCCATGTCCTGTCTCTGGCTTAGCTCGAGAGCATGGCAGCTATTTAAATTCTCCCCTGTGTCCATGACAAAAGTGTCTCCTGGACACGTTTGCCGCTCTGGGGCATGGCGATTGCTGCAGCGGCAGAGATGCCTCGGCTGCGAGATGGCGCCTGTGTGCTCCCGACTCCTCCGGGCAGGTAGGATGCCAATCCAACAGCCAAAGGCTCCGGACTGAGAGGGGCAGGAATCAAAGGGAAGAGTTTCCCCTTTCAAGCACTTCATTGCAATTTCATAATTCTTCTCTGAGGAAGTGCGCTGCCCGTGCCCAGGGGCGGTTCCACGGGAAGAAGCGCATCGGTGGCTCTGCGTGTGCGTCGGAGAGGATGTCGTTAGCACGGAGCAGGGAGGCAGAAAGGATTGGAGTTGACACAGAGCTGTTCTGTGCAGCCTTGGAGTGCTCCCAGCTTTCAGCGTCGCTACTGCCGTCAATATGGCAGCGTCTGTAGCACAGTCGGTGCGGATGGCTGGGAAGCCGAGACAGATCCACCCCGACAGACAGAGCCCCACAAAGATCCCCTGCTGCGGATGCTCCGTCCCTGGCACGTTTGGGTTGGGGTCTGATGCTCAGTGTGGGCCAGGGTGTGAGCCCTGCTGACAGATGGGGTTAATTTTCTGCTGAGAGATCACTCAAGGGGGCTTGCAAGAAGCCTGCATTTCATGAGCTGAACGCTGCAAACGAGTTGTTTATCGGATGTTAGAAATCAGCTCCCAGATCTGGGGGTTGCAGCCACAAATCCTTTTATAACGGACAAGGTCTATGTTTCTTTGCTCTTATCGCTGTCATTTCAAAGACTTGGGGGTCCCAGGTCCCACAGCGAGGATTTGCCGGGGCTATTAGCCGCTGTACGGAAACACGGCGTGGCACTGGGAGGTCATTCCCGCTGCAGCAAAACACCTGAGCACGTGCCCAACTTCAAACATGTGAGCAGCTGAGTGGATATTTGTACAAAATACAAACGGAGTTAACTGGATGGGTGAGCTGGGATTTCTCTTCATCCCTGGAGGCCGCTGCTCTAGACTTAATTAAGGCATAAATTAAGTGAGTTAGATGGGCTCATCCTCTTTCTCCAGCAGATGATGGTTCTTTCGTAAAAACGCCTGCTGCATCCTGCACTGACATCTCCTCGGGAGACTGGCCTGGCACCGTTGCCCGTGTCCTGCCAGTCTGGATGGAGGTGCACGCTGAGCTCTGCCGATGCCTGCACTGGTCAAGCCCTCAGGAATGGGACACATCTCCAGAGCCGCCTGGGAGGACAGGGACAAGGGGCCAGGCTCATCCTGCCTGTGCAAATGCAACTGGATTCCTCTGGGATCGGGCTCAGTGATATCCAGCCACAGAAGGAAGATGCTAGCATGATGGGTCCCTTGCATTTCCTAGCACTGTGCCAAGTTACCGGCTTATTTCACCCACCCATCCAGCGGCGAGGAGTCCCCAGGAGTTACAGCAGCCCCACAGTCAGGGCTGCGGGCTGACCCCCGTCTCTGCCCCCAAAGAGCGCGTGCTCCTGCCCTCTGCAAGTTCTCGCTACAGCCTCTGCCCAGCGCAGTCCTCTCGCCTCCAACGCGTCCTCCTTGCGCTCCAATTAGTGGTGTTTTTAACCAGCTCAGCCCCCGCGCTCAGTCGGGGTGTCAGTCACGATGTCGCAGATACCCAAATACTCACAGGAAACACAATCCACCATTTTAAAATAACAACAATAGCGAAGGAGGAGGGGGAAAAAAGAAAAGATGGTGAAGATCTCAGAGCTGCAGGCACCAGCACGGGCTGATGTTTTCTCCCAGCATCAAAGGCCTGCTGCTAATCCCATTGAAACGGAGATCGCTCCAGAATGGCTCCTGCTCCCGTATCAGTCCAGCCAGACCGCTCTCTTTCCCTGCCTGCTCATTAGAAGCGGTGCCTGTGTCCCTCTGACCATTCCTAAGATGCCACGGGAAGATTAACGTACCGGGAGAAGGGCTGCCGTGACATTCACAGGGACGACAACTGAGCAGAGCCCTTCCCCTCCCACTTTCCCTGCAGAGCCATCCTTCCCCACAGAAAACTGGGAGAGAAGCAAGTAAAAAAAGAAGAAGAAATCTTTTTCCTGGGGACCACAACAGGGCCTTTTGTCACCCACCAAGGCCCTCCTAGCTCTTACCTGCCTTGCAGCTGGCAGCAGGGTAGTGGTAACCTGGCTTTTGGTGCTTGATGGACACGGCTGGTTGGGACCCTGAGGAACGGTGTCGGCAGACTCCCAGGGCATCGGGGAGGGCGAGGGACCCATCCCAGTCACAATTATCTCTGGAGGACAGCAGCACTGTGCCACTTTGCATTGCTCCCTACCCCTGCATCTTGTGAAAAGAAAAAGGGCTGGTGGAAAGGATGGGGGTTGCGGAAGAGAGGGAAGGGGGTGAAGGGAAAGTGAGAGCTCGTGCTCTCGCCGACGCAGGCGGGCAGAGCAGACAGAGGCTCGTACAGGACGGCACTGCCTGGCTCGCTCTCGTTAGTGCCTGGCTTGCACTCGTTAGTGCCGCAGGCTGGCTGCTGCCCGTGGAGAACTCGGCAGCATCCATCAGCCGCCCCCACCGGGGGCACAGTGGGGAAAAAAGGACAGAGAAGAGATTAGGACCTCATGGACCACTGGAGCGAGGAAAACTACTGCCCGGGCACCAGAGGCTTTGTTGTCTTTGTTTGCTTTTACCTGGGAGAGGAAGAGCTGTCCTAGAGCTTCCCTCCTTTGAACCTAAAAAAAAAAATCCCCAACTCCAGTTCTCATCAGCTGTGCCATGAGATGGAGCTTTTAAAGATGGCATTCCATCAGGACAGACAGAAAGTGGGTTGCACGTACCCAAAGCACCAGCATCGCCTAAAGCTCAGCCTCCTCCCCCTCATTCCCATTATCCGGGTCATGCCGACACGGGTCCGAAGGCATGGCAGGGCTGTTGGAGGGTGTGGAAAGATGCTCCAGCCATAACACCTCCCATTTTCGCATGCTGCTCAGAAAGCTGTGTGCAGAGCTGCCTGCAGCCCCTGACACTGCTGATCTGCTGCAACAACAGACCCAAACGGCCAGGGATTCAGGGATCTAACGGTAATCCTCCCCGAAGAGACTCCGGTTCCTCACTCCGCAGATTTTTACAATGCGCTTTTCTCAAGCGTCACATGCTTAGAGGCGCGTGCCCCTTCGGAAGGAGGTGAGAGCTTTGTCCCTAATGCCTTTGCCAGCTTTTTGAAAGATCCCACACCTCTTTCTCCTTTCTGCTCTAGCACCTTAAGGTTCCCCTGAAACCCCCCAGTCACCCATTTACTGCAGCTCCCTACTCTCAGGTTTCCCACTGATGATTTCAGAGACGTGGACATCTAGCCACGTTGCCAGGTCCGTCTCTATCTCTAAGTGACTATATTCAGTAAAACATCTTCAAGACTCACCTGAGATCCCACACATGTCTACAGCAGAGTAGGAACAGATCCAGTCCTTCTGAGCCAAAATCCAGCAGCCCAACGGCCTGCCTGCTCAGCTGGCCTCGGGACAGCTCCAGGAAACACCTCCCTCGCGGGTCCCTCTGCCAGGAGCAGTAAGAATGTATTTCAAGTCACAGGGTGCCATCAGCCTTGGAACACAAAAGGTCTCGCTGTGGATCTGTAGCTACGGATGGCTTCTCCAACTGTAGCGGCAGATGCATTGGCCCAGGGGATGATCATTTCAGGACCTACAACCAGGTATCCTTATTCCTACCGTAAGAGGAGTAAGAAGCTGAGATTTGATGCTAGGTGACAATCCTGACCATTCCCCCCACCACGGGGAGACCCCAGCAGCGCTGGGGAGCTGGATCTCTTTAGGCTGCTGAAGTAGGGAGTAATATCACTGCATGGGCGTCTGTTTTCCAGCCCTGTGCATCTCAGTTACTCACATCACTAATAAAGTCACCCAGAGTCTCGGTGGATGCAAGTCAGCTTTCTTACACCCCAGGGCTGGGAGATCTCCAGGTGACATCCAGGGCTGTTTTTAACACAGATATACTGCGGTGCAATTTCCCAGTACATTCAGGGGGGCAGAGGTGAAGCATCTTTGGGGAAAATAATACCCGTATCTGCATCTTCTGGGGAGCAAGGAGCCATCTGCTCTGTGCCCACAGCGTGCAGCCAACTTCCCGGTCTCCAGGATGCCTCCAGCAGACCCTCTGGCACCCTCACAGCCACGCACAGCTGGCGTCTAATGTTCCTGGGAAGGAAGAATTAAAAATAATTTAAAAAAAAAAGGACAGGGCTCCTCGGATGATTTTGCAATGCCGTGTCCAGGACTTTGTGGGGTTGTGCCACTCGCAAAGGGACGGGGCCAGTGCCACTGCCTGCCACCAGTGTGAAGGCTTTATCTGGGCAGGGACAGCTTCTTCGCGGGTGAGCCAGCATTTCCAGCTGCGCGTGAAAAATTGGAAGGTTTGTTTTGCATGCCTGCAAATGCCTAAACTTAGCAAGCAAGATGTTAATTCGTGAGGGGAAAATAGGCCATATTTATGTAACTGGGAAAAGCTGCAGTGGAGGCTACGGATCCAATGGGAGAGGAGCGTATGTTCAGGGCTAGCAACAAACGCTGCTATTCACTCCGCTTCGGTGAGAGCTCCAGTAACTGCATATTCATTGCCCAACACCCCGGAGAACCGGCTCTGAGGCTTTGCAGGCTAAGAATAGAGGTCTTGTGGTATTTGCTGCTCCACGGGCCAGGTTTTGTCCGGGATTAGAGGCACCGGGGTGCCGAAGCCCAGTGGAACGAGCACTGCAAACGGCAGCATCTATGTACGCCCGTGAGCGGTGTGGGGCTCTGGGCTCGGCAGGGCTGGGGAGCGCTGAACAACGGGAGAATTCATTCACAGCCACGCAGGATGGCATTAGTGCCGGCCCTTTGCTCCCAGAGACAACATCCCCCGTGGTGGATGGTGCTTTCACCAAACACGACTTCCTCGTGCACACACAAAAGCCAAGCAGCTCTGGAAGCAGGCAGCTGGGGCAGTGCCAGTACTGAAATTAGCAGCCCATCCTGGCTGGAAAGTCTGATGGCTTGGGTCCACCTCAGGAACCCTTTACCTCTGATAAAGCCCTTTGTTGGCTAAACTGGGCTTGCAAATGGCAGAAAAGGCAAATATACTTCCCCAAAGGGAAACCAAGAGAAAAAAAAAGCATTTCATTTTGGCTGCTTGTGTAGCCTCTGATTCCGCTAGTCCCTGTTCCTGAGGCCATGTTCCTGGATACCCTACCTGAAGGGAGCAGGAGATGATTTCCAGAAAGGACGGTGACCCAGGGCTTTGGACATCTGTAAGCAGAGTCCAAGCCAGAGGCAGTACTGAGCAAAGGCATCGGCCGCAGACGGCTGTATTGTAACTTCTGTGTGACTGCAGTGGAGCCCGGGAGGTAAGGGAGACCACCACACCTCAGGGCACCAACAGAACAAAGGCTACAACCAGTATAAAGTGTTGTTTTCAAATAAACGGAGACAGAAATTATTTTTTTTTTTTTAATATACAAAGAAAAGCTCTGCAAAACAGACTAATCTGAGAGAAAGCATAGTCTCTGGAGAAGGTCTTTCTTGGTAAAACATTGGGTAACAGAACTCCTTTGGGAAAGGACTCAAGATAACCTCTCTCCTGAAGTAAATGCCCCTGTGAGCAATAGTTTTGCTAAAGCACTTCTGGATAAAAAAAAAAGTCTTAAAAAACCCTGCTATTAATTCTTCATTTACCCTCCATGCAGAGCTCAGAGGTGAGCCATCATCTTCCAATGCCCCTTCCTAATCACAACCACGAAGGACATAACAACGTTCCTGCTGCTCTCTCATTTCCTTTGGCTGTTGCTCACCGCTCACTCGAGCTAACCCACTGCCAGCAGCAAGTCTGCAAAATGCGTTTTGGAGTCGTACTCCAGCTTTATGGTGCACAACAACAGGGGACTTTCCATCTGTTGCTGTTTGCTTAGCCCTTGCAGTGCTAAGCTAACATCTGGGAAATCTGCTGAGCCTCTCTGTAACGAGTGGAGAGGAGATGTGCGTGTCTGTACCCTCGGTGGGAGATGGTGTGACCTGAGTACCACTGGGCAGAGAACAAAAGGCTCAAGAACCAAGTCATCTACTGCCCCCACTGCTGTATCATGAAATGCTCTCATGACACTGGCCAAGATACATAAATGCAGTCCAGCCATTTTGACCCTGAGAACTGGCTCCCGTGCCTGGAAAACCGTGTGCCAGCTCTGAGTAAGCACCTGCCGATTAATTACAGAATGGTTTGGGTTGGAAGGGCCATTCAGATGCCATCCAGTCCAACCCCCCTGCAAAGACAGGGACATCTCCAACCAGATCAGGTTGCCCAAAGCACCGTCCAACCTGGCCTTGAATGTTTCCAGGGATGGGGCATCCACCACCTCTCTGGGCAACCTGTGCCAGTGTTCTACCACCCCCATTGTAAAAAAAAAAAAAAAATTCCTAATATCTAACCTGAATCTACCTCCCTCTATTTTAAAACCATAGCAGCCTTTCAATACGTAAAGGGTGCCTCTCTCCACTGTAAGGTCTCCCCAGAGCCTTCTCTTCTCCAGTAGAAAGTCCCTTCTAAGTAGCCATGAGTTGGGAAGGTCCATCCCCTGTGGGGCTAGCAGGCAAGGCAGCCCCTGTAATCACACAGGGATGGCTCTGCTCCTTGAGGTTGCTCTTACCCTCCGACCTCCCTGCCAGCCTAAGCCATCACTTGCCTGACATCAACACTGCCTCCAAGACTGGGGATAGCGTCATCCTCTGTCACCTTCCACCACCTCTCCAAGGGGTTCAGCAGTGTCCAAGTGCCCAACACAAATTCAAAGCAGCCCAGCTCCCTAAAATAAGCAGAAGTTGCCAAGAAGTGAAAAAAGATATAACCCAGAGCTTGCCAGGTAAGACAAAGTTACAGGATTGTTGCAGCAGGGGAAATCAGCAGGTCAAAGATTCAAGAAGAAAAATATCAATCTTGAAATTTCTGTAGGAAATACTCAAGGAGGCAGAAGACAGCAATGGAGGACCATTAAGGATCTGCTGCAAGGAGCATTGGAGACCAACCCTCTCCTCCTGGCAATGCCTGCGGGGCCAGCAAAGACTCCCGGGATGCCTTAGGGAGAGGAGGGTAGAAGCATACCAACGCCTGGCCTAGCAGCTTGGTAAAACCCTGTCCACACTGCGTGCTAAAGCCGTAAAGCTGCGTTTATCAGCCAAGTTGTGCATATCCTGCTGGCAGTCTCCTTATGCGTGACTAAAGATGCCCAAACAACGTGATCCACAGAGAGAGGGCTATATTGCAGGACTTTGCATCATCTGCCTTTGCAAAGACACTATTTGCCTGACAGCAGGCAGATGAGATGTTCCTGAATCCCCACAGCTGCATGGGTGAGGGAAGTCGATCCAGACCCAGCTGCTCCCGAGCTCAGACCGCCTACGAAGGTGATGCAGATGCATGGTGCAGCAGTCTCTTGGGCTTGAGGCAGCACCCAGAATCTGCACAGAGGTAGGTGGGAAACAGCCCCTCTGCTCTTAAAAAAAAAAAAAAAAAATCAAATATTTGGAACACGATCATGTGCTGGGTCTATGAAGTTAACTCTGAGATAAATATGCAATGAGATCAAGCAAAAAATTCAAAAATGGACTTTCACAGCTACCTGAATATCGGTATCTGTCCCTCTTGGACAACATCAACACCTACTAAAGAAGACGGAGCAGTCAAATGTAGAACTAACTGTCCAAGCACAGGAGGAAACAGCTTTTCTGTAGCATGGAGAATCATTCGACACCCACGTCACGAGGCAGCAAGCAAACAGCACTGCTCTTTGCCGGTCCAGAAGCACAGACCGGGGATTGCAGCAGCGTGCAGGTTCTCTTCAAGGGCACAGCTCCAAATCCCCCAAATCAGGCGTTGGAGCTGGGACCACACCATGCTGAGGGGAACGAAGAGGCAGCAGCGTGTGTTTTGCTGTCTGCGTGACTGTTTACACCCCAGCGCGGTGTTTGCTGTTTCACAATAGGACAAGTTTGTTGACTCACGTTTTGCTTGTGACCCGCTATAAACACCAGCAGTTTCTGCTGTCAGAACAGCCGGTCGTCTGCTGCAGGCTACAGAGCTGGGTTTTTTCCCAAACTCAGCAACCTGCATTTATCTTCATTGCATGGCATCCTAGTTTTTCCATGACCATTTCTCTATTTGTCAAGGTTTGAATCCCAAGGTTTGAATCCCAGGCATATCCCTCTCCCAATAGCCTACAGATTTTCCAAATTTGTACTAGTTTTGTTAAGAAACATACAAGACTACATTTTCTATTCACCGTCCAAAACTGAAAGAAACATTCCTAGGACAAGCACCTGAAAATACATGTTTAATTTTTTTTTTCCCCCTGAGTAGCATCATCCAACCATTTTGTACCGTTTCATCTAGACTCACATTAGGTGTGACTATGACAAAAATTGGTATTTGTTATGTGCTGCCTCTCCCCTAAGTAATAAGACCTTTTAATCTTGCCATAGGATGATATTACTTTGGTTTGAGATTAATTTCCCCCCAAAAAATAAATGGTTTACTTGCCCAACATTTTCATTTTTTTTTCCTCTACTCTCAGCAGAGATCTCACTATTTGTCATTATCACCAGCAGTGATAGTCAGCACTTCTTCTTCTTGCACTTTCTAACAACCACTAGCACAAAAACAAAATTAAAGCATTAAGCATTTTGGCCGCCTTGATATTTTTTTCAACAGGTCTTTCTGTTCCCACAATTATCCCACTTGTACATTAATAGTACGAGGAGAACCAAGGAAAGTGTTGACCTGCTCATTTATTGCATTTACCAGGACTACTGAAAGGAAGGGTTGTCACCAACCTAACAAGTATTTCTTACATTAAGGGGTCATGACAAAGCAAAAAGCATTTGTTTTGCAGGCTTAGAGATATAAACAAATCCCAGGGTTACAAAGGGAGAATTGTGGTTATTTATGGAGCAGTGGTACTTTAGGTTGCTGTCACCAGAAGCTCGCTCCCTTTGCTCAAAAGGCAAGCTCCGAGTTAGGCAAGCTGGAAGAAACCAAACTGTAATACTGAGATAGAAACCTGGGGGAAAGAAAAATAAATCTCATCCGGCCATGCAATCTATGCAGCGCAGTCCAACACACCATCTATTCAACATTACTTGAAATGTTATAAATGGCAAATGGCAACTCAGAATGCCCTGAAAAAAAAGAGTTGGAGAAGCACATGGAGCTGCCAGGAGGCACTGCCTCCTGAAGTCCCTGCCTGTGCCTGCAGCAAGGACCACAGTGACTAAGGGAATCGGATGGAGTCATCCGCAGCCAGAGATGAGAACTGAGACATTAGCATGAGCAATCCTAGCTCCAGGGAGGAGAGAAAAAATGCACAAAACAAACCTACTGCAGGTCAAAAGCAAGGTCAAGTGAAACGCAAGGGCTGCCAAAGAGGTCATAAAAGTTGTTCAAGTCCTGACTCTTGAAAGCAAGGCGAGTTAAGCAACTCACCCTCCTGACCACCCTCATCATTTCTTCTTTCATGACACCAAGGTGGACACAGCCTTCAGCAGACTTTGGTGAGACTTCTCCTCCTTGGTGTTACTCATCCTCCAAGTATATTTAATAAATAAGTGAATGCTATACACTGACTTCCATGTTAATGCCCTTTTCTGTTTATGAATTTGTTAAAAATGCATGAAAACCCTCTATAACTGCACATGATGTGATGTCTGTTCTCCATAAGAAGATGCATAGTGTCACAGAAGATATACATAAGCACACATTGTGCACCTCCAGCTTTTAGTTCACACCACTGCCTCTTTCTTCCTTAGCCTTTCACAATCTACTTTATGATGTCAAAGGCAACAGCAACCCCTAGGAACACACACAAAAATCTTCTGTGTCACTGGCTGTTTAAAGAACAGCTGTAGTGTTTCCTACTGTTGCACTGTAGATTCTGATAATTTGGGCACTTTTCAGTATTTTTAACTCTTTTTAAGCAGGAGCCACAAGGTGGCAGCATGAATTACCTGCACTTTATTTTACTTCAGTCAAGCTCGTTCCCGTATTCTCCAAACCTCAGGCACTTATTCCTGTTCCTCACCTGAGCTGCAGCTGCTGTTTATGAGACTACGCAGCGTGCTGGACCGAAAAACTGGTCCCAGCTGAAATAATGAAGGTTTGCTCACCAGGCATCCCTCCAACGCTTTGATCAGCGCTGCCAAGGAAGCAGCGAGGAGCAGAAAGAGGGAATGGCAATGACCTTGACATGAAGGAAAAAGGTCTGCAGGCTCACCACATAGATTTAAACAGAAAGTAGTTCAGGTAGCATTAATAAAATTATAAACTTGCAGAAATTGCCTTTCAGAGCTTATCATTCCAGCTGAATGTCATCCTGACTACGAAGCATCTCCCTGTGTATTAATTTAGTCAGCATAGTTATTTAACTGGTGAGTCTACACTTAATGGGTGTTTATATCCATTACTATTTACCTCATCTTCCAGAAATTAAATTAGTAACAGCATGCCAGTTATTTTCTTCACGTGGCTCCTGCAACTGCATGGAAACCAGCAAGCTATCTCCAAAAGCAATTGTGGGCAGAGTTTGCTCCTGTATGTTTCTGCGGCAGCTGTGCTAAAATTATGCTTTCCCATTAAAAGAATCTTTTCTTCTTTCCCCTCTCAAACATTGCTGGATCTGTCTTTGGTTATACAATATTAAGAGTGAAAATATGACACGAGAATTCATGGCTTTATGTGTTTTTACTTTAAATTCTATTTAAAACATTATTGTGATTTTTACAAGACATCCTAAACATCCAAACCAAGTTCTTGCCTTTCCTAATTGCTTTTTTTTTAAGTTTTACTATGAATATGACATAGTCCTTTTTATTTAAACTCCAGCCTTTTTTCCCTGTAAAGAAGTATGGGAGGTTAGAGAGGAGTTAGCTTTTTATGTGAGCTGTTACAGTATTCCCAGGATGCTCCCTCTGGGACAATACCCTGTGTGACCTTGAGCTAGTCAGCCTGTCATCCACCCACCTCTCCTATTTGTTCTCCAATGTGTTTGTACAGAGCCACAAAAAATAGCATTCCACAATTACCAGGGGCTGTATCACCCACGAGAAATATCACATCCATTCTGCTCTGGACACTGTTGTTTCACCACTCAAAGTGAAGCGATGCTGTTTGAAAGGATTCCAGTCGCTCAGTACCATGCTACTCACAGCCCTGGCACCATAATTGCTGTCAAATTACTTCTGTTCATGCTACAAAAAAAAAAAACCCAAACAACCACATTTAAGCTTTTCTTTTACAAAATCGTACTGGATGTCTTTTTCTTTATACAGAAATGAAGATGTAATGACAAGAAAAATTGAATAGATGACAAATGAGGAGCCTGCATTTCGAGGGACAGCATCAAAGAGCTGAAGCCTTCATCTGCAATTCTCTTCAAATTGCTAAGCAAACAAGTAAAATTCTCAGGACTGAGAGTGTTTTAAATCTATCACTCTCTAAATAGAGGATAATATTTAAAAATCCAATAGCACACTGAGATTGTTGTTCCAGAAAAAAAATGCCACTGCACCTGCCCCTTGTACTAACTGTTCCCAGAAGTGTTTTTATATCATTCACTTTGGTATACACCTGCTACTCAGGAAAGCACAAAGTGTTGCCAAAGCTCACTGCTTTCTTTTTCAGGTACTTTGTGATCTTTCTGATTTTTATTTTTTTTTAATATTAACTGAAGTATGCGGTTAATGCTAGTTTTTGCACCAACATAATTTATCTAGTAGCTTTACACAGTACAGAGCAGAAAGTGAAGGCTGACAAATACAAACAGTAACACATGAGGGTTGGGGGAAGACTCCAAACAACCTACAAGAGCACCAACTTTTGGCCCCTTCAGCTGTCGATGGGTGTACAGAAGGTCACTGCTGGTAGCACAGGAGGTATGCAGTGATTTCCCCAGGAAGGCAGATGAGATAGCCCAAAACTCTACAGCTGAAAATTCATGTGGTTGAAAAACAGAGGATACAAGTTTGTGAAACTATAAGCAAAATGGAAGATATAGAAGGAATTTCAGTATTCATTCTTTCTAATAACCTAAATGTGAAGGCACCTCATGAAATAATCAGAGGGGAGATTCAAATTAAGCAAGAGGAAGTACTTTGGAGAATAACACATGATTTAACAGCAGAACTCACGGCTACAGAAATACAAATACATTTAAAATATGACCAAATTAATGCAAGAACTGTCCATAACATTTTTCTTCAACTCTACTTTAGTGTTACAGTAAGCACAAAGACTATCAAAATATAACAAGAAAGCCAGAGCCTGATGGATCATTAGAGGCAAATGTAACCAATCTAGGCTGAATAGATCTGTCACGGAGCTCTGTTTGCTGTAAAATTGTGGCTGGCACAGCTGGTGACTGCATGTAATCAACATTTGTTAATTACATAAAACAATGCTTTGGAAAAAAACAAAACAAAACAAAAAACTTCTAAAATAAGAGTCCAAACATTTAGAGGTGAAGTCACGTGAAGCTTACACGAGGGACCTTCCATCTGGCACCATTTAGGTGGCTGTCAGTCGTCTCTGCCTTTGCTGCTGCTGCTAACACACGGGCCAAAGAGCGCACCAAGCATCCTCACAAGGCGGCTGGTGGCACACACTGACAGCGAGCAAGCGTGGGCAAACCACATCATCGTGCCAGCGACTAAGGGTACAAAAGTGGGGAAAAAAATAGAAACCCTTAAATTTGGGAGAAGCTCTCCTTATCCTTCTGCTCTTGAGATCATAGCCTCCTTTTCTGAGGCTGCCTGTGTTCACCAGACGCTGGACATCAGCGCAGCATCACCCGAGGCCATACCTGCTCCACTCCTCCCAGCGGGAGATGCCTGTGAAATACAGAGCAGCGGAGTCAGAGCCTTCCTAGCGCTGGACATGTACGAAGCACCCCCTCCTGCTCACATGCAGCAACGCTGGATCTGGCACACAACTCTAGCTCCAGGAGTAGCTTTGTACCCCCAAGCAATGTCCTCTGGCTTCCACCACACCGAGTGTCCCTACATCAGGTCCAAGCTAAGGTCCCTGTGCTCTCCAAGGCAAAAGAGAAGCGTGCACAAATGTCCTTCTGTCAGACTCCGGCTACAGGACTGTGATGATACAGAGCAGTCGCACTCCCCTTTTCCCCATGGGGTAAAACAGTGGGTACAAATCCAGCTGCAAACAGCTGAAATTACTCTCTGAAAATTCCTGCTGACTCCTTACACATTAGAATGGTTTCCTATAGCAGTGGTCTGTTTTGAACAGAAATGGAAATTAATCAGCACCCTGCACCCCTGGGTATCTGCAGCATGGGATTACACAAAGCTGCTGTGAAGTTCTATTGGAATTTAGCTAACTCCAGAGATAGATATCAGCACAATATAGGATTAAACTCCAGCTTGAGTTCTCAAAGCAGTTCCTGTCTTTATGGCAGCTTGTACAAAAACCCTTGCAGCCAAACTCACCCAAGCCATCTGGGATAGTTGAACTCAAATGTTGCAATCTCTCCCAAGCTTGGCTCAACCTGGAATATTCTGGATAGGCTTGGAAACTTTTCAGAAAAAATCCAAACCCACACTTCGGCTGCAGAGAATCCCATCAGCATGCTACATTCCTGTTCTAGAAGGGGGGAAAATACTGAAACACACCAGAAACTTATCTCTGCTGTTAGAGTATAAGGGCAGTATGAACTTGCTAAAGGGTTGTTCCTGTTAAATCTATTGACACATACACAGAGCCAGTTCCCCTACAGGCAGGGAATAAACTGTCCCTCCATTTTAGCAGTGTTGTGTTCAGATCTAACAGAAGAAAATCAGCAAGCTGGTGGGGTTAGAGCACAGAGGCCTTACATACAACTCATCCTGCCTCCTCCTTGTACAATCCCATCGCCACCCTAATGCTGACATCCCATGTATGCTAGTCATTAACTTCTCTGGAGTTGAGAAGATCATATCAAGGAACACATTCAACCACCACAAGCTGATCTGTACCAGTAAAGAACCAAAACAAATCCTCCGGCAGCACCGGTGTCTAGCCAGTGATAAGCAGCTGAGGTAAGAGCAGAGGAGTCATGATGACACGTGGAAATCACTGCAGGAATTTGAAGATAGTAATGATACGGGTTTTGTTAGCAATTTTATGCGCATTCATACTGCAGCACGGGAAGCCGCTCTGTGTGCCAGCAGGGTGCTTCTGGTAACAGCTGTCATTAGTACCTCCAGCACAGGGAGTAGTCCGCGTATACCAACTGTATTACTGCTTGCTCTTCAGACAAAAAGGAATAGTACAAAGGCACCCTCAAGGACTTCGGACTCTTGTTAAGTTGATGAAGATTTACACTGCTAGTTTGGTTGGGCCTAGAGACTGCTGCTGCATGGGGAAGGAAAACAAACAAAAAAAAAAAAACCAAACCATGCAGCAATATGGATTCACCAACCTTTTCTTATACACCACACCACTAATGAAAGGTTACTCAAATATTAACTCTTACTAGAGGAGTCCAGGACCTTCTAGCACAGCTGACATAGCAACATTTCTCCATAGGTTTGCCTCACACAGAAGAAAGGAAGGTAGAAGCAATGAGGGCTCTGTAAAAGCTTGCAGTTTGTGGTTATGCTGTAGCTTATATTCAGCAGGTGTTTGTGATGGACATTGTGCTGAAAGGGAGAAGTGGCTTTAACAGCTGTTTTCAGGATCACAGGCCAGCAGCTTTTCTTCAGCAAACAGGAGATACTGGTTTGCAATATGACTGCCCCTTATTTCCAGGTAGTTCTTTGTAATGTCTGCCTACTCTTGCTTCTACCAAAACATGCAGCTGGGTATGCCAACCGGATTGTGCTTTAAAAGTGACTCTGTAGACAAGGCTTTCACAAGCCCAAGTGAAACCTTACACAATGCTCTATAAAAATCAAAACAATGAATGTCTTCTCTGTGGCAACACCCACACGACCACTGGCAAATTCACACACTTTACTGTACACCACCTTCATTCACAAATCCAAGCACAGATGGTTTGCATAAATTTGGGACACATCTTTTCCACTGACCTAATTGTGGCAGGACCGCAGCAGCTCAGATGACGTTTTACTGCATTTTTTTCACTGTAGCTAATCGTGGCTGTCTCACACACTTAAAACTGCAGTAAGTCCTTAATATAGCAGTGGGTAAACAAACATCACACAAAACATCCTCCACAAGAGAGAGGGATGTGTATGCCTCAGAGACAGCCTGCTCACATGCTTTAACAAGTGCTCTCAAGAACGTTCCAGGCAAAGTTATATTTCTGCTTAAGCCTCTTAGAGCATCAGTTACCCTTTGAATGCTTGATGATAATCCTAATTTAAAGAACTAGAACTCTTTACATGTAAATGGCATTTGCCTTTGCAAACAGTTACTAACTACACAGTACCCCTTTTTCACAATTAGAAAAAAAAGTCAGCACATTATGTTTACAGTTACTATAAATAATAGTTTGGAGAAAATGAAGAACTTCTCAGAACTGTTATTTTCTGTGATTCCACATCCTTAAACAAGCTTCTGACATCCTTGCCTCTGACATCCCCACAAAACAAACAAAAAACCCAAACAAAACAAAACAAAAAAAAACCACCACAAACCCAAAAGTGAATTAATTTCAAGATCAAAATTAAGAGCTCATACAAGGAAAAAGTTAAGGAATTCAGTGTTGGCTACAATGAATGTGAACACAAATCATGGATTCAAAGGATTTAGGTTTTCTTCTTACACACATAACTCCATCACCTTATGATCTGCAGAGCAGAAGCAAGTCAGCTCTACTGTTATTTGTCTATGGATGGTACTTTCTGCCTGCATAAAGCACTAAAAAAAAAAACCCCAATCTTAAGGAGAGGAGCCACCTCTCTTGCTGTATATCAGGACAGTCCAGTATTTAAAAAAAAAAAAAAAAAAAAAACACCACAACAGTCTCCACCACTATGTAATGTTATCATCCCACAACGTGGAGACTGACTTAGCTGATAACCCTTGGAGCAGCCCAAAATCTGCAGGACAGGATCTCCTGCACAAGGCGGGAGTTCAGTATCAGCTCAGGGAAGAACTGCTGTCTTTCTTTTGTCCTCCTGCACTTCCTCTGACAGATGCCTCCTGCTGTCCTTCCCAGCTGGGACACAGTAGCTCTCCCTTTTCTTCCTTTGCATCATCTTCCTAGCTTATTCAGGTAATCTCTTCCTTCTGTTTTCCTCAGCTTCACCTTCCTCCTTTCCTCTTGCCAATTCTCTGCTTTCTCCAACCTAAACACCTACAGTTAAGAACACCTACTGGAGTGCCTCTGCAGAGGGCTTGCTATACACTGCAGAGCAGAGCCAAGTGACTTGGTCTGGTAGGATGCTGCTAGAGCCCATGTTCTACTTAGTAGAGTTGCTCCTGCATTGTGGCTGTGCTGGTGTGGGACAGGGATGAACAGACAATTACTTGTAAGGAACTTGCTGCTGCTTCACTCACCACTGTAGCAACAGGTTTGCAGGATCAGGCAGAATTCACAGAAGACTGGCAATCCTGCCATGCTGTCACAGATTTCTTGTCATCTCCTGGAAGGATCAGGGGTCACAAAGAAAAACTGGCAGCTTACTCTTATAAAGAAAGCCCAAAGCCAAGCTCAGTCAAACTACATTACCAGATAAACTTTATTTACAAACATACAAACCACAGAATTAGTGTGCTGCAAAACACCAGGACCACAGGCCCCAAAGACAGACTATCACCTCTTTCATGAGTATTATGAGGACAACTGTTGCAAATATTACAAATGCTTCTCTCCTCCTCCTCTTTGGAGAGAGAACACAGCTGAATATCAACTCCCCATGGCAAGATCATCCATCTGGATGATCTTGTATCCTCTAACATGAGACAAGCTGCTGGCTGCACTGAAGTTTTGCTGTGAAGTGTCCAGAGCTCTTGGCCCAGCACAGCACTGCTGTATTCTAGCAGTCTTCAGCTAACAGATTCAACGATCATCAGGAATACAAAACATTCTACCGGGCAAGCTGACGCTATCTCCTCCAGATCGGAGGAGAAATACTTTACAAGAGACATGTAAAAAGTGGGGAGTGAAAAAATTATATCACATCTTCCCCAAAGCCAATAGTCTCAATATCCTATGCTAAAATTATGTTCTTTTCTTTTTGCTTTTCTAGTTCTCCTTCCCATTACCAGCCCAAGGGTGAATTCCTATCAGGGAACCCTCATATCTATTTCCCATTCAATCCTGAAACTGCCAAAGTACAGCAGGGCAGTACTGGCCCCCATGCTCCCATAGCTGATGGGAGCTGAACTGAATTCCAGTATTTAGAAGCTGTAACCACCTCTGGTTAAACAAATTGGCTTACATCACTGGCTTTAAAGTCAGTTTTTCTTTGCCTCTTTTTCTGCAAGAGGCCAGGAAACCTGGATGTGATATGGCTCTAGTTCTTCTGGAGTGACGTAGTCTGGAGCATTGCCCATCAGGTCTCGTCCTCTGAAGGATTTAGGAAAAGCAATGACGTCTCGGATACTGGGAGCATCAACGATGAGAGAGACCAGCCTGTCAAGTCCTAGAAGCAGAAAACAAATTGGTGAACCACTTGAGTTATGGCCCTGTATTACTTCCTCCGATTCAGAAAAATAAGAAGGATGGAATAAATAATATTACTGAACTTGAAGAATAAAAGTAATCTCAACCAGTATCACAGAAACAAACTTGCCTAAAGAGCAGAAATGACTATCAAGATAAAAGTTTTCAATATTACAGAGAGTTCTGTAACACACCAAGGACTGCAAGACAGACACAGTGCCTTTGCCAAGATAGCATAACGAAACCAGGGCAGCTAAGTGTCAGGAACACTGTCAGTGCTCTGCTTAACTGCTCAAAGCTCTGGATCAACCAGTTCTGAAGAATTACAACAACTAGGAGGAATTCAAAAAGAACAAGAGCCTCTGGGTGAGTGGATGGAGGGAAATCACACTGGAAAACTGCTGAAACTGCTACCTTTGTTTTTTGTAGGGGGATTTTTTTGTTTGTTTGGGTAGGGGGGCGTGTTTGGCTTTCTTCTTTTTTAAAACCTCAAGCTTTCAGTGTTCTAGGAAAAAAAAATAAAAATCTGACGTTATCTGAATTAGTGACCAAAACAGATAAGGAAGGGAAGCGAGACTGAAGCAGAGGGCAAGGTTGTGGCAGTGACCCAGGGCGTGAAACACAAAGTACCATGCTGTCCCAGGCCTCTAGGCATGCAGTACAGGGATCCTGTTCTGGCTGCACGGGAATGAGAATAAAGATGACCTAATCTTAATGAATACTCTGGTTGTACAACAGTGTATAAGGATCATCCTTAGGGGCATCAACACATGATTTGGGCCTTGCATAAGATATAAATCCCACTATGACGCGGGGGAGGAACACTAAAACACTCTGCACTTGGTGATGAAACCTCTGTTTCCTTCTAAGCCCCCACACTGTTACCACACTGGTGGTGCCAAATAGCAACACCAGAACTGCCCTCTCTGTCAGAAGGAGACAAGGCTTTTGCTAACAATCATAAGGCTTGTTACTGGGATTTAATACGCAACAACAACAAAAAAAAAACCCCAAAAAAAACCCCAAAACAAAAACCAAAAACAAACAAACAAACAAAAAAAGGTCACAAGACACCAGCATACTGGAGAGCTACAGAGCACTCACCTAAAGCAATTCCTCCATGAGGTGGAGCTCCAAACTCCAAAGCCTCAAGTAGATGGGAAAGCACCTCAGAATCCTCCTGCAAAGTTACGTAAAAAGTGTCACTCTTCCTACTAGCAATGTAAGATGAAGGTATGATAAAGTCATCCATCACTCAAGGCCAGGAGTTATGTTTCCTTATCTGAGAAGCACACGAGTGTTTCTTTCAGAATTTGAAATGGGTATTTAAATTAATTAGTCCTTTAAATCTCCAAGAGAATGTTAGAGACATCTGTAGGTGTTACCTTCAGCACTTTCTCCAGCACAAAACGCTGTTGTTCTGCACTATGAATTCTGATGGAGCCACCTCCAACTTCACTGCCATTCAGCACTAGGTCATAGTGCTGGCTACGGACCTGCAGAAAGAAATGAACAAGCACCTTATGAAGGCTGGGGCACAGCTGCATTTAACACCAATCTGCACACAGACAGCAGAGACACTGGAAATGGAATGAAGAGACGGCATACTACAACACTGCTCTCAGTGAAACCTTGCAGTTCAGGTACCAGTCCTACCAGAGGCACGAAGCGCTGTTGACAGACGTGGGAACGGTACAAATCTTTTTGCAAAGTCGATCAAAACCTGAAGTAACATAGGATGGGTCAGAATATAAGACTCCTTCCCTTGAGCAACTGTTTCCTATAAGCCCCTTTTGTCTGCACACACATGGGTATTCGTCACTCAGAGTAATCTGGAAGCCATCTCTTCCAAATAGATACAATATGCAGTCAGTTCCATGAAACAACATCCCTTTTTACAGTAAAAACAGATGCTACCGGCCCAGATTTCCAGGACCTACAGCTGTAAAGGAGCCAGCATGGCAGGCATTAAGTTAATTACCTTTGTGGGATCAGAATAAAGGAGGCTGGTATCTGAAGGATGAGGAGCAGTGAAAGGGTGATGAGCAGATTCCAGCTCAGTGGGATTCTCTTCCTTTGGGAGGAAAAGGGGGAAATCCACCACCCACAGAAAGTGAAAAGCTGTAGGATCACGAAGAACCAGCCCAGCCGCCTCAAGGAGGTCAGCACTCTCCAACCGTAGGCTTCCTAACGCAGAGCACTGCAAGAGAGAAGGGAGTGAATGAGACAGGGAAATTGTATTAACAGGGAGGTCACTCAAACACCAACCAAGGAAAGAGTGTTTCATAAAGGTAGTATTAGAGACAGCATCCGTTGTAATGCATTGTTGGCTTAAACGCTGTTGCATTGCATCCTATGAGACAATACCTTCCTGCTCAGGCAACAGCAGGGTTTGACAAAGAAAGGCGAGTAAGGAGCTGGAAAGTTCATTTTCTCCTAAATGTTCCATCCTCACAGAACTCTCCTAAAACTAATCTGAAGCTCCACACAAATGTGGATTAACTCCAGGAGCACAGGAAAGATCTGCACTTTAGAGATAAAGAAATTAAGGCACAGAGAATACGACAAAATTTCAGCTATCAAGCAAAGCATGACACCCTGTCATAAACCAATGCTTGGAAAACAATGTCCGTTGGCAAGACCACAGAGAAGGGCAGCAACAGAATCTCCCATGACTGCTGTTAACTGTGCTTCACTCTCACCATCTCCTTATGGGAGATAAAATTACCTAGTTGACCTTGTTTCCAATCTCTGCTTGGTCTTTAAAAATTAAGTTAAGGTGAGAGAAAAGGAGGCACTGATTTGTTTGTGTTTTATATTCCAGCCTTCGTTTCAGTTACAAGTTCTTCCCAGAATTTGACTGGGGGAAATAACAGCAATCAGTACATTTCATGCCTTGTTTGCTGTTGCTATAGCTTCAGCTCCAGAGAAACACAGAATTAGATTATGACCTATTTCAATAATAAGAAGAATTAGACTAAGGTCAGATAACATCAAAACCATCATCAGCAACATTCAGCTCACACAGCCACCCAAGAAATACTTCCTACCACTCGCTTGTGTTCACCAGCTGCCAGCAGTACCACATCATCCATCTGTATGTTCAGTGCTTGGATAAGCTCTGACTGCTGCTTCTCACCAAGAAACTTTGTAAGCAGAGACTTCAAGCTTCCATCAGGCCTGCAGATAATTTCCATGATTTCCTACAGAAAGATAAGAGTATGTTCAGTCCAGTGCTGCCCTCTTTTGTCTTGAAGCATCACATGCTCAGGCAGCACTCTGCTATTGAAAACCGCTCTTCTACCTTCCTCTGCCTGCAAGTGCCTTTATACGCACTTTGTCATTCACCATTTCCAATGCCTCAGCAGTGTCTGTCTCACCTGGTTAAACTGGGATTTTGCAGAATCCTTTAATGACTCCAAATCTTTACTTTTAAGATATCTCTGGAGAAAGAATAAAAGAAGACACATTAAACATCAGCAAAATACATGGAAAGTCTGACCAGGATTCAAATCTACTGAGCTGTTTCCAAACTGCTCAAGTTTTCATTTCCAGTACAAGTTTTTATGAGGGCTGTGGAACAGGACAGGGCCCACAGCACTAGGCTGCAGCTGGGTGTCATCTCCAAGGGCTCCTTTCAGGAAGAGGCCCCTCTAGTTTGTACATTTGGCTGCAGTTTTCTCCCTGCTCATAGATCAGCAGAGTTAGATTATGCCAACTAAACTGCCTCCAGCATGCAGGAACAAGATTATAACACCACACTGCTGATGGGAAGGCATAGCTCAGTTTGGAGGAACAGAGGGAAACCAACTGGGCTGACAAATGCAGAGAAATGCAGTAAGTGAGGACCTGCATCAAGATCTTGATTTTTTTTTTTTCAGCTACTCTCATGTTTAGAGAGGCTCAAGACTCCACTTTTGTTTTGCTCAAACACACACCTTAGTGCCCTCTTGTGGGAAGCTAGTAACTTACATTTTGCACCAAAACTAAAGGAATCCTAAGAGAAACTATGGTCAGAAAGTCTCATTCCCCAAGTAAAACTCAGTGTTTAACAATTTTTTTTTTCCATGCTGCCAAAGCTGCAAGATGACCACAGCCAGAATTAAATCTGCTTCCCTGCCAAAATACATGGCTGTGTCAATTTTCCACATCTGTTGTCAGCCTTGGATTCGATCTGTGACATTCTCATTATGAGACATGAGTTGTGCTCACAAATGCAGCAAAAGCAAACACTTGTAACCACCTGACCCTTCTCTCCAAAACAGAGCTGTGCCATACCTGGCTCTACTTCAGCCTCTTGCCAGAGAGCACTATTTATTATTGAAATGTACATCAGAAGCCACCCTTGACAAAAGCAAGCTGAAACCTTCCCTGTCCTCTAGGGACCTTGCAACTCTGTCTTCTTCCACTCCTCCCTGAGGACAATGTACTCTTCCCCACCTGATCATCTCCATTCCCCTCTTCTAACACCATTCAGCCTAACCTGACGTTAATCACAACCAATCCCAAATTCCCTGAAGGGCACTACTCCCCCACTTATAGCAGGGAACATTTCCATACCAATGAAGGAATATAAACTGGTATTTTATTTATTCCACGTAAACCATAAGCATTATGTAAAAGCATCACTTACCACTCCCTGAGGGATACAAATGGCTCTGACAGTGCCACGGGGGTAACTGAGTGCATTCTGCACAAATTGAATGTCTGATCTTCGTAAAAAGTCACTGATATCCACTATCTGAAAAAGGAGAGATCATAGGAAAAAGCAGCGGTGATAGGAACACAAAACAAAAATCCCACACCTGTATCTTAACACCTTCCACACCATTCCCTGGGACTCCATTTCTTTGTTCAGTGAAATCAGATGGTTCACAAAGAAAGGAACAGGAGCCAAGCTGGAATAACCATTAGGAAGCTGAACACTGTGGAAACGGAAATGCAAGACAGCCAAGAAAACCCAAAATTGCGTTTGAGCCAGGAAAATGCAAGGTTGAGGTGGTGACATCCCACCACAGTGGAGAGAGCTGCACACTGAGAAAGAAACCCCCAAAATTAATGCCCAGGGAAATATAAGATGCTTTCTTGCTTTTTAGCACTGTTCCTCTTAATACGCTTGTCAATATTCTTATTTCATACTTTCACACTCTTGTTTAATGTACAAACAGTGTATGCACACTACCACAGTCGGTTATCTTGAAAATATCTTCAGGCCATTAAAAGGCTGGAGAAGCCTGTCTCATGAAGCATGCTCACCAGGAGTGTGCTTTGGAGTGCAGCAGACAAACACTTAAGGTATCTGTGGATGCCTTATGGCTTCTGTTCCTAAGACAGTCAAGATGCATTGCTTCCTAACACTACGCTATCTTTAAAATAAAATTTTCTTAAAACTTACATTTTCCCACAGTCAAATAATCAAACTCTTTCTTCCCCAGGAAATGATTACCTGTACAAAGCAGCGATGATGGGATAGACACCTTGGGTAAATTACAGGATTAAGAACTCTGGCCAATCACATATACATTATGTAAACAAAGATTATTCTTAAAACACTAACAGAAATGAGAAGCTGCAAGTTTCCAAGGGACAAACCCTCACCTTCATCCCAAACCGAGTGTCTGGTTTATCAGTCCCATAGTCAGCCAACGCCTCCTCATATGTCATGGAAGGGAAAGGAGTCGTAATGGAGCCTCTTTCCTCAGGCCAGGAATACTGCAGGAGTCCCTCTATCAGTCTCTGGATCCCAGCTTGATCTACAAATGACATCTCTATATCTATCTTAAAAAAGAAAACAAGAGGGAGGATTCCACATTAGCTATAGGTTTTGCCTTTGCACTGCTACTTGCAGAAGCTCTTGACTATAAAGCTAGTATAAAAAGAAACAATATAATGTATTAAATCATAGCATGACTGCACTGGACTGAGGGTGTGTCTATGGCTTCCCCACAGCCTGATGACTCAGGACACGATCTCCTCAGAGAACTGAATGAGGTAATCACAAGGACAGAAGGGGAAGCCTTGAATGAACCAGGCTAACTCTGCCTGGGATCTCAAGGCTGAGGAATAGGATGCCTGACCCAGCAGGACAGGAGGAGATGGCATCAGCAAGCACAATCACTGTGCAACGCAACTCCCACATCTGCAGCTGGGACTGTCCAAGGACAGAACCACTCTGTGCACGTCCCATACTAAATTCAAAGGGCTGTCTGTGAAACACACAGCAAACAACACTGAACCCCCACAACGCACAAGTGCTAGCAGAAACTAACTCTTCAGAAGGGAAAACAGTTACAAGCCGTTTGGGGTGAGGAGGACAGTGAAAGGCAGTGCAAGACGGTTACCTGAGTGAATTCAGGCTGCCTGTCCGGCCGTGAACCTTCATCTCTGTAGCAGCGAGCAACCTGAAAGTACCTGAAATAATACTTTTACTTAAGTAACAATTTAAAGTACCCTAAATTAGATTTTGGCTATAGAATTGATCATTAAAAAGAAAAAAGCAGCACTGTTCCCTTCACAGCAGATGATCATAGTCCTGGTTGCCCTCATCACTTCAAAAGTACATCCTGGTTGTTCTCATCCCCTCATAAGCATGAAATTTTGAGTGGAAGCAACTGGATCAGCAGCTGTATCCATCTCAAATCACACCCTCCACAGGCACATGAAGGCTGCCAGGTGAGCTGTTTCCCAACAGGAGCATATGCAACCCCTTTCCCACCTTCTGCTCCAAACCTCAACTCTACTACGGACCTTGCAAAACTCAGTCATAATCAAGACTTGGCCTGCATTTCATTGCATGAATGCCTGCCTCCCTGTCCTTCAATTTCATCTGGAGGAACAAGCCCAATTAAAAGCTTTGTACTCATGCACCCTGAGAACATGCTTTCCTTGTCTCAGTCATGCTCAGCTGCCCAGCCTCACTTCAATCAGTTCTATAGGTTACTCTTGGATAGGCTTTTATCACACACTAGACTTTCTAACCTTCAGACAGACTGTCCTTCAGATCAGGTTTCCATTTAAAACAACAGTTGAAGATTTCAACTTTCAAACAGGATATGTTTCCTCCTACCGGGAGGCATTCTTGCTGAGGAGCAAAGGGCCTGGCCTAGCTGGAAAGTCCCAGGTATTTAAGATCCCTCTTCAAAAGACAAAACCCTTGGCAGCATGTTTCTGGGGAAGTATCTAAAACCTCATAGATTAAAGCAAGTGAATCCTGCACAGGACATGCAGAGAACAGGAGTTCAGGAAACTCTTACCTGTCCAGGCCTCCAACCATGAGGAGCTGCTTGAACTGCTGAGGACTCTGCGGTAGAGAGTAGAACTTGCCAGCTTCCCTCGATGGCACAAGGAATTCTTTTGCTCCCTGGCATCAGAAAAAAGAGAAAAGCTTTCATAGTTCAGCAAATAAGTGACCTCAATTCCTTGACAAAGAGCTGACCTGAATATACTTAGTACACAACACAGATATGCTGCTGTCCAAGAGTCTTTGGGTTTTAGGCCATTTTTTCCCCTTCTCTTTCAGATGATTCAACTCTTTCTCTTGCCCTAGCTTTTCTTGCTCAAAATGTTACAAGTGGATATGGAATGGCAAAAACATCGAGTTTATCAATGACAACAAATGGATTTTAAAGAATGGATTTTTAAAGTTCACTTCACTTTTCATCTGAGCAACTGCACTAGAAGCAAGCAACCACCCCAACTGGCAATCAACGCCAATTCTTCAAATAGAGCATTCGATTGCACTTCTCCTCCCACAGATTCTTTTGCGTTTGATAGCATGAGTCCACACCACAGCCTTTCCCTCCACTGCAGGTTTATTTCACTTTAGGAACTTCTTGTTTTCCAAATCTTTGCCCCGGAGTCGAATATGAGGGAAATCACAATGGGATTTAAAAGTTTTTGAGAAGGGCAAGGAAATTGCTGCCTTGGTTCCAAAGGCAGCCAAGCTAAATACTATAAAATTCAGCAGCTGGTATTTTAGGTCTTGGACCTCTACCCTAGAAACTGTAGGCAAGCTAGGCATGAGCTTGGGCTAGGTCCTTCTGTTGAAATCAGCCCCTGACCTGGCTGTGTTTGGCTTGGCAGGGGGGAATCTTTTCAGACCCTGTGAAAGAGTAGTTTTATTTGAACAGGCTATAAATAGTGCTTGGAAATAAGCTGGAAGAGAAACTTTTCCCAACATCTGGTAAAACTACAACAGTGCTCTAATCACCACTCTTGAAATGTGGGTCCACTTTTGCTTCCCTGATGCTTCCTGCTCTCTGTTGCCTCCTGTGAGATGTGAGCTTTAACCTCAGCTCATATCACAGTTCAGGCCTAGCAACAAATGCGGCAGCAATTTGCTCAGCTGTGAGGGAAGGAAATATTGGACACAGGAAGACAGCCTTCTGCATAGCTGAAAATCACACCAAACTCTGAAAAAAAAAATTACTGCTGTCTGCAAAATTATCTTCCAGAGAGAAACTAAAAAGAATTGAGAATTTCTTAGCACTCATTTCAAAGCACAAAGAGAAGTGAACATAGAAGCTTAAATTTTTAAAAAATCAGTGCATGGGTTTCCTAATCTCTGAATCAATTTTTCACACTTCTCTACAAACCTCCTTCCATTCACCCAGGCAAGAGAAGACTGAAACACTGAACTTCCCAGCAAGATACGTCAGTACAGCAGTTAAAGAGTGGTATGTCAAAACAATAATGAAATGCACAATCTCTTCAGCATTCTCCAGAAACTGCAGCAAACAGAGGCTACCCTTTTCAAGGTAGTTACAGTTTTTAATAGACTGCAAAACACCTTCCTTCACCATCTTTTGCTCCCACCACAGGCATATTTCTACCATTGGACTCTGTTCAACTCTTGAATCAAATCGACTATCAGTATCTTGGATCCTTTTGTAGCAATTATGTTAAACATACGCGGGATTTAAGTCTCACATCACATCTCACGTAGAAACTGGGTGGATCATTATTGAGAGATCGGATTCTGTGGCAGGCAATTGCACCACCTTAAACACAGCCACTTTGCAGAATCAAATCCAAAAAACTCTAAGCTAACAACACAGCCCAGAAGCACAAGAGGAAAGGACCTATTTTCCCCATTATGAAATCCTATTTGTGAGGAAATGCCTATTTGTACATTACACTTAAAAACTAAAAATCTGTTAACCAACTTGGTCCAAAATATCCCAAAGGAGGATTCTCCAACTCCTGCTCTGAGACTGATGCATAACAATATACCACCAAAGATATGGGTTTAAATGCAAGAACTCCATGTGCTAGCTGCATCAATGACTCCCAGGCTACAGCTCTCTTATCTGTGATTATTTCTGAAACGAAATAAAAGGAACTCAGAAATTAAAATGCTTTGAGTAGCACCGCTGCAGTAACCTACTAGTTAAGAGATAAATGCTGGGGAAACAGCGCTTAGAGGAAGTTTTTTGGTTTTATGATCTGGCTGTCCCAGGACAGGATTTACATTCAACATGCACTCTACAAGTTGGAAATTTTATTCATTTGAAAGTTCAAAATTAAGACACAACATATAACCTCTTCCCTTTCACTCCCTCTACTTTTAAAAGGATCAATGTATCACATCAAAAATTTGCACATGAGCTGTCATTTAGTGAGGGAACAGCAATGAAGGCAGAGTGGTGACAACAGTTCAACCATGAACTGCCTATGCAATCACAGGAGGCTAAACCGCATTACTCACAGAATACATACCCCTGGGGTTCTCTTGAAGAGCGTTGGAGTTTCTACATCCACAAACCCTGAGGAACAAACACATGCTTCAGAGAGAGAATATGCTGAGAGCAGAAAGAAGAACTAGTATGACACAAAGTAGGCTAGAGATGGGTTATTCAGCAAAATAGGTAATCTAGCACACCACGCAGCCTCTCTAAAAATCCAAAAATCTAAGAATTCATTGCTTCTGAGAATAACTGTGTAATGACAGATTGAAAGGCTATGAACTACTGCGATGTCCTGCCAGAATTGTTCATAACAGATGACCATATATGTCAAAAACCTGTTAATTCTCTACCCATTTTGAACTAAGCTTTGCTTTTCCAAAAAGGACATCTTGATTTTAAGATAAGCATAAGCCCTACAAGAAATCCATCCCTTTGACACGCCTCAAGTTGAGTGACCAAAAGAGGGGAAACTACCTGCAAAAGGCCTTGTCTCATTGGATACAGCTCATTTGAAACAACTGGTTTGCAGCATGCTAAGAGATTTCAATATGTTTTGTTCTTTAGACCTGCCATCAACCCTCTATAAAAACCCCACTGCAAGCACACATCCATACTAAGTGGGACCAGTCTGGAGTAACAAGTTGACTGGCAATCTCTCCCAGCAATAGGAAACAGAAAAAGGGAGGGCTAAAATGTTGTTTGCTTCACACTGTTCCTCCAGTACTTTTCTTACCATGGAGGTTACATAGATACTCCCGCATCCTCATCACTATCTGTGATCTCAGTCGCAGGTTATACTGCAACCGGAAGCTACGCAAGTCCAAGTAGCGATACTGCATCCGTAAGGCCTCTGATTTCTGGAAACAAGAGATAATTATTATGAAGAGACATAAACCAAATTGCATGTCCAACGAAGCTGCTCCTAAAGCCACAGGACAAAAGGGGGAAGCTAAAAAAGGATGATGCTCTATCGCCGCAACCCACAACCTACACAGAAACATCAGCCACTTAGAGTGTTTCCATGTATGACAATCACCTTAAAAAAAAACAACAGCCAAAACAGACAGACATTTACTGTGATAAGAGTAGCTCAAAGCTCAGGATTTCAGTCCTCCTTATTCACAGTCCACTGCAACAGACTGTGGCAATCCTCCTTGCGATTTCTGAGCAGAGGAGTGGTACCATACACAGATCTAAAGGACTAAATGCTGATACATCCTTATTACAGACAGGAAAACTAAAGTAGTGCAGATGGGAATTGTCCAGAACTTGTAACGCAGAAGGAACAGGAGTTGGTCCTCCCAATTCCAACTTCTATCTATCAATCACAGTTTCAATGGCACAGAGAATATCTTCAATTAACAGTGATGCCTCTCCTACACCATGGAGCCTGCACTGAAACTCATCTCTTACAAGACTGTGTACTTACAGAGGAAGAAAATGCTCTGGCTGACTAGCTACTTGTCCCTTGCCTTAAATGCACAGCAGTGCATTGGCAGGTTCTGTTTCACACTCTCAAAAAAAGCTAGCATAGCTTGATTTCTTTCACTCTTCCCTTCACCATCTGTTCGCACAGTGATACTTGAAAACCCTGTGCACTGGAATCATTCAAGCTTTGTTTTCAGCTTCACTCTAATTAGAAATACATCCTCACAGCTAACAAGCAGCACCCCTATTTTAAATACCATCCTTCCCCCAAAACAGAACTAGGAGAACCAGACAAAGCTCTCAGATGTTTTGTTATCACCCTGGGTAAATTCCCAGTTTATTGAAAAGCCACCACTTTGGTAAAAAAAAGAAAAAACACAGACACCTTGATAAAATCCTTAATTTCAAAAGGTAACTTCTTGCAGGAGTTTAGGATCTCTGCTGTCTCCACCTTCACTTCAATATCCCCTGTTGGCATTTTCTGGAACAAAAAGGCAAGGAAAAAAAGTTAGATTCAAAACTTCGGGAAAACAATTGGACAAAGGTACTTCACAGACGGTCAAGGGTGAGGAAAAGAAACCCATGTGATCATCCTCCCTGCCTTCTAACATGGTACAACTCAGAGAACTTCTCCCAAGGACAGATTTCTCCTAGATTTCCCTCCTGTTCCGAAAAACACCAGGTCACCTCATGAAGGATGGCGTGTTCTTTCCCAGCAGTATACTGATCTCTGCAAGAAATGCAATTATTTTCCTTTGCCCTCTCCTTGAATGACATGCTGAGCACAGAGGAACAGTCAGGCACAGACCCTTGTAGGGCACATGCATTCGGACAAAATAATAGTTCCATTAGCTTCAATGAAAAGCCATGCAGTGTACATTTTAGTGTTTATTAGCAGGATCACCATCAGTAAAAAGGGCAACTTGTGAAGAACTTCTCAGAACTTCCAGTTCTGAGCTTCCACTTCTTGGAACTAGTCTTTTTCTTAGATACTGAAGGAGAACAGCCAGCTTCCCCCACTTAGCACTGTGCCACATCAAAATTCATTCGATCCTACAGAACTGTTTCTATTTACCAGGGGAAAGTACCTATTATCTTCCAGCAAAGTGATAAATTATTAAAAGAAATAAAAGCATGGCTTGAAGCTTGCATTCTTTATGGACATCAGTAAATGGTCAGAGGGGAAAAAAAAAAAAAAATATATGGCCATAAATCCAGGTTCTTTTTTTATGCCTGTCAACGATGGAATACGTACAAACCTGGCAGATTAATCTATGGCTGATCACAATGAATGCTGAGGAATGCACAACACTAAAAAATTATTCAACCTCTGTTTCCTATACAATGAGAACAGTAAAATCTATTTTAAGTGAGAAATAGGTCATTACATGCTATGGAACTTGTGATGACAATAACAACTTTTTTTTTCTTGAAAATAATCTCAACCACACCTTGAAAGTCTGAAAAAGGTAGCCATTATCCTTTCAAAGGGCCAGAATACAATTTAACTCGTGGGTGTCTAATGTGCTTTGAGGTTCTCTTAATTCACGCATCAGACAAGTTATTTCACCTCACATTATCCAAGGACAGGCTGTCACACACCCAGAACCCACGGCAAAGCTATTACACAAAAACCACTGTAATCCTACTATCCAGTGCTCCTTTGCCACAAGGAATAAAAACTCAGAGAGACTCCAACATCCTCACCGGATTCTCCTGCCCCGGGGGCCGAGAGGACACAATTCCAGTCACTCGCACAACAGATTCCACTGGGGCGTTAGACAAGAGCTTCTTCACATGGGAGTGTGCCTGCAAGAGGATGACAATGTCTCGGAGAAATTCAAAGAACGGGAGAAACGCACTGCGCTCAAGGGTCTCCTTTCGTAAGGGCCCATTTGAATTCAAGATCACCCCTCGCAAGCCAGGGGAAACAGCATTAATGTTTCTGTTGCAGTGTCAGATCAGGGCTCTCATAATGGTTAAGTCTACTCGTGAGTCAGAGCACTCAGTCTCACAAAGTACCTCATTCCACTCTTCATGTCTGCTGGACTCAAGCTACCAAAGGGGAAAAAAAAAAAAGTAGACACTCATATTTTGGTAGCACTTACCTCATCCTGGGGAATTATGACCTGGGTCAGTCCCTGGAAATCCCTCAAAATCAGAAACAGTCCTTGTCTGATCCATGAAAAACACAAAAGGAAAAACAGCTTTTTTCAATAATTCAGCAGTCTTCTGCTTTTTAAGCCAAAGCACAATGGCAGCTCACTACTTTCTGTATCTTGTGACTAATCTCAAATCACTCCCAAGTAATGCATGTACAGGTACATTTCCCACATCTGAATCTAGTCTGAACAATTTGTTTCAGATTTTGCCCAGTCACAGACAAACAACATGCAAATAACCAGGAGAGGCAAGATTATAGTTTGAACATTAATCAATGTAAAGCAGGAATTCTGAACACATGCAATTTTCTGCTGGGAAAAATAGTTCAGATAAACACTTTCAGATGAGCAATAAAACTAAAGTTCACATGGACACAAAAAAAAAGTCCAACCACAAAACAAGAAGGAGCACACTGGTCCCATAACAAGCTTCACATGAACAATCCACACTCCTAGACCCAGAATCATAAATCTTGATCTCTTCAGCTGCAGAAGAGACAGCTACCATTGTATTTAATCCATCAAGAAGCTGTCAAATGGAACACACTCTGGCTGCCTTTAAAAGTAAGAGTGCAAAAATCTCATTGCAGTAATTTTAACTCTGTTTTCTAGAACTCCACCCATGACTGTTCAAAGATGAGATGCTCAGGACCTTCTGGGAAAAAAAAAAAAAAATCCCACACAGACCATCACTGCAGAATGCTGGACAAAAAGCAGCCTCTCTGAATTGTAAAATGCAAAATGTGACTTTTGATACAAATTAATTTCACCAAAGCCACAAGACCTATCTCAATTTTACAAGCACACACCCAAGATCAGAATATTCTGGAGCACTGTCCATGCTGTATGCAGATATGCTTTCACCCCACATTTACAAAATGTACAACTCCAGCAGGAGTGATTATATCATGCCACCTATTGCAAACTGTTGGAATTAACATTCCATCCTCTGCGTACTACCTCTTCTTAGTATTTCTTTTTTAAACAAAGCTTGCATGCTTCAAAATTGCACCATTAGATGCTGTAGTTGAAAAGATATAGTTTGATTAAATTTAAGGACATTACATAAAATAAATTATTTGCTCACAGCTGTTAGAATTGCTATAAATATGCTATTACTTGCTTTCTCTCCTACACGTCAAGGGTAATAATATTTAACTGCTTTACAGTATTGTAACAAGGATCAGTTAACATTTGCAGGAAACTCTGAAATTTTAAAAACTGATCCGACACGGTTCTCAACTGTTTTACTCACTTCAGAATTGACTACTACAGGGTATTAAAAGATAACCTGAGGTATAAAAAAGTGTTTGAATCCAGGCCTAGAGCACACGTTGGGTCTGGCAAATAAGCATCTCCATTTTCACCTTGGTTTGCATTTACCTTTGATACTGAATCCATCCATAGAGCGTGACCTCTTGTCCAACGTGAGCAGAACGCAGCTCTCCACAAGTGTTCGTCCGTGTGACGAAGCTATTGAAGTCTTGAATAAAAATAATAAATTATTGTGTGGCTTTTGCAGAGAAGCAAGACAAAAAAGTCACAGAGGTCCTCCATCCCCAACACCAACTTAATTTAGGCATACAGAAAGAAAGTACTCCACATATCCCCAGTACAACTGCTGTAAGACATTAGGACATAAATATGACATAAAATTATTATAAACACGTTTTTAAGAGGAATTTTTTCTATGTCTCAAACTTTCATATAGAAATCTGAATACAACGCAAACTGTTGCCCTCCAAATTTCAGGGACAAGAGAAGGGAAAGCTGCAGATCAGTTCTGAGGCATGCTGACAAATCCAGATTTGAAACGAGAAGAGCAGTAAAAAGGGGGCTTGACAAGCCAAGACTGAAACATACCGACACCCACTACGTGGGTGCAAACGGAACAGCTTCCTGCCTGCAACTACTGGTAAAAGGCCGGAACCACAATTACAAAAGACCTTCCACAGCCCCCAGTGCGGCTGGTATCATGACTTAGGTACAAAACCAAGCACACCATTTACAGAACGTGCTAGAGTTTCAGTTTGCAAGGAGAAATTTGAAGAATGCTATCACCTAGACACATACATGTATGTATGTATGTGTCCAACTAAATGAACTAAGCTCCCTCGCTACCTGCACCACAGCCTTTAAAATTAAATAGTAAAGGGCAAGAAGGTTTGTTCTTAAGTTAGACATTCAGCTACCCGTGCTGTTTACAAATTGTGTGCTACGGACGAAGGGGGGGGGGGGGGGGGGGGGTGGGGGGAGAGTAAAAACTCAGGGAAAAAAAAAATTGACAAATTGCTTTAATATACGTTTAATTCACTGTGAGATGCCAAAGTCAAATAAAAGCAGGATTTAGAGGAGACATTTTAAAAAGTGATCCAGCTACAACAATTTTTCACAAGTGCGCCTTTAATTGCCTGTGCAGAGTCCCCTGACCTGGGTCCCAGGAAATAAAATAACAAACATCCAACACGCACGAGAGAGGGCGGCGGGGACAAGACGAACGCTTCTTTCTCACCTGGAACCGTCGGGGCCGAGGCCGCCCGGTGCAGAGCCCGCCCGCAGCCCGGCCGGGCCAGCCCTCCGGGCAACCGCCACAGCAGCAGCAGGCGGGGAAGGGCCATGTCACAGCCCGCACCTGAACGGGAAACAAGAGGGGAGTGGCACCAACCTACGACCCGTTAAAAAAAAAAATCAGACGCGGGACGGAAAGCGCCGGCCCCTTCCGCCCGCCACGAACATGGCGGCCAGGGGGGGTGCCCGGCCCCGCGCGCCGCGGGGGCTGACGGGAAGGGATTCAAACGGCCCCCGGCGGGGAGCTGCGCCGGGCTCGGTACCGGTTATGGAGTCGGCGGACGGGGCGGCGCGGACGCTGCCCAGCATCGGGCGGCTGTCGCGGGGGCCGCCCTTTGGGCGGGCGCAGGGGAGATTCGGGCTCAGCCCCAGCGGTCGGTTGCTCCCGCCGGCGCCGCGTTCCCAGGTAGGGCCCGGGGGGGTGACGGTGGGGCCTGCTCTGCCCCGGCCCCGGCTCGCTCGGCACCGCTCCCGCGGCGCTGCCAGGCGGGAAAACCGCCCCCCGTTCGGGCTGGGGAGCCCTTTGCAAGCCCTAAAAGGGGAACCTATCCTCCTTTGTTGGGTTTTAATTTTTTTTTTTTTTTTTTTAAGGAAAACGCAGATCTGCAGAGAACGGCGTTCCTACTGCGCAAGCAGTGGACCTTATACAGCGTGACCCCTCTGTACAGGTTCTCTAACGCGCACCTGAGGGATTACGCCAGGCTGCTGAGCGCTTTCATTGCTGCCGAGAAGCAGAAAGGACTGGCGGTGGAAGTAGGGGTTGAGCTGGACATCAAAGTGGCTGTCTCCAGCCTTCCAGACCTGAGAGGCAGCGACCAAGACCCGGCTGCGCTTCTCGTGCAGGTAAGGAGTCTTCCTAGCGGTTTTGGTGATTCTAATTGAGACTTGCCTTTTACAAGTTGCTTTTGCTGTCACAAAATGCACCATCTGCTAAACAGAAAAAATACTAAACGCTAGCTGTATGGATAACTACTGCAGTATCTGTTGAGATTTAATGAAAGTCAGTCCTGTCTGTTTCTAACTGTAACAGAACATCTCATGAGCAATGGACATATTTAATTGGAATTTTGCGTTCAACTCTTTGACAAGATCAGAGTAAGACTATAAGGAGCAACCTTTGTCTAATTTTTTTAGTTCAGCAGTCAATCTACTGCAAGGACTCTGAGAGGTTATTTAGCTTCCTGGATAAAGTTGGTATAATCCTACTTCCGAGCTATAGCTCAAGTCTAATTAGTATTTCTGAAATGCTTTGCCTCAAGATGCTACTGAAATGCCAAGTTCAGTATGGCAGTGGTTATAGGATGTACCACGGATCAGCTCTTCTGAATTTAGTAGAATAAATTCAGCTCCAGGACTGTTCCTAATTAAGTAAAAAGTGCTTTTCCCACTGTTTTCAACAGAATTGCATTCATCTTTTAGGGATGCAACAGACAGAGTAACTGTATGAGCTTTACAGAAAAGAATGATGCTTGTTTTCCCCATCCTAGCTTTCTTTGAGATCACCAGCTTCCCCAAAAACCTCAGAAGAGAAACTGATATGGTCAGGCTGGTTCTGCTGTGTGTCTGGAGATGAACTTTCTGAGAACGTGCCAGAGGACTTCACTTGTTTACCTCTGTTTCTTGCTAATGGGGCAGAGAGTTACACATCTATTGTTGGAAGCTGGTTTCAGAAGACTTTTGACTGTTGCTTCCGCCGTTTAGCCATCAGCCCTCTCAATCTCAGCTGGATGGCAGCTATGTGGACTGGATGCAAAGTGGACAAAACTACGTCTGCCATGGAACTCGTTTTCTCTGTCCCCTGTCTGCCCCAGCCTTTGGATATTTCATATGCCATTCATCCAGAGGATGCAAAAGCTCTGTGGGACACAGTCCAAAAAACTCCAGGAGAGATCACTCAAGAAGAAGTGGATGTCTTCATGGACTGCCTTTACTCTCATTTCCACAGACACTTTAAGATCCACTTGTCAGCTACAAAACTGGTGAAAGTTTCTACAGCAATTGCCTCAGCACACTGTGATGGGATTATAAAGGTGAGGTTTTTAAGTAGCATGTTGTCCTAACTAATGCTGGACAAATGAAATAGCTGTACCTGTTTAGAAATGCCTTAATTCTATAAATGAAAGCTTCTTATGCATAACTCCCTAGAAGAAGTTGTTAAACCCTCAGCTTTTATTAGTCATGAATGGTTCTGGAGTTGGGGCAGCTATCAGTACAGTATTTTACTACTGTATTGCAGCAGAAGCTACTAACCCTAGTTTTGGGCCAGAAACAGGTGGATTAGCTGCAGTATAAACAGGAAAGTTTCTTTTCCCATTGGCCAAAAAGATGCCAAACTTAATCAAAAACCTTAAAAAAAAAAAAGTTCATTAGCTTTCTAGTATTGCAGTTCTTAAGACACAGGCAGAAGACAATTCAAATAACTGGTGTGTGGGTGAGCCAACAGATGATCTTGCATAAAGCAGCTTGCATAAAACTACTTCACTTCTTACTCTTCTCATAAAGCTGCTGGTGTTTCTACAGAGGTATCTATAATATGCTTTAAAACCATGGAGGATTAATCCTGAAGTTTCCTCAAGCAATGCAATATGATCTTCTGAGTTAAAGAACAGTTTGTGTAAATACAATTGCTTAAATTTAGTCTGTGCTGTGCTGACTTCATTTCTCTGGGGACAGAGGGAATGTTAGAGGCTACAGCTAGGACCTCACTCAGGCACCTCTTTCCTGGAGCATGAGTTCATCAAATTAAGGAGAACAGGCTTGGCTGGGAAGCATCTCAACAATTTTGGCCTTTGGCAGGACAACTGCCAACCACTAAATGTTAGCATTACATTGCTTGTTTTTAACTGGAGTAGTTTAGAAGTGGCTGAAACAACTTCTTATGTTGCAGGTAAGTAAACACAAGAGATACTCAACTGAACAGGCTTTCTGAAGAAGGGTTCTCTCACTGTGTGTTGTGTAAACTCAGTTACGGCTCTTCCATACTGGGGATAACGAGTTAAAGTCAGACATATTCAGTATGGAAAAATATGGGTATTTAAGGAAACTGGCATAGTCTCACTGGTCTTCCTACAGAAGGAGGGAGGTAGCTGAAGCAGCAGGAGTTCTAGGATTCTCACCTTGCAAAAAGCTGGAGTAGGAGCAGGGCATTTCTTAGGTACTCTGCTTCACATAGGACAGGAGCAGAAGTCAGAGGGCTCTGAAACGAGCAGCACGTAGGCATGTGTGTTTTCTTTGTATCCAGTGTCGAAATAGTAACAAAGGTACCTTGCAAACAACAGAGAACTGACTAATCAACTTGGTAGTTGGTTTCCCACCAGTTAAGGGTGTAGAAATCTATCAACTGACATTTTTGTTTTGACATGCTTTTTTTTTTTTTCCTTACAGTTTCTACAAAGCCAATACCTAACAGGAGTGCTGATGCTACTGACAGAACTAGCAATCTCTCAGATACAGTGAGTTATTTCAGCAATTCTTCATGCTAGAAAGGCTTACTGCTGGAAGACACATGCTGAGAAACTGACTGGAAACCCACTCCTGCAGCATCTTCTTTCCTTTCATCTTGGCTGTCCAAAGTTGGACATCTAACTCCTGCAGTCAACTCTGTAACCATTCAACATCATGCACAGCAAAGACATGCAGACATTTTGCTCTAAAGAAGGACTACCGTACAAACTTCTAATGGCTTCTTAAGCACTTTTTTCATAGTCAGTCTGTTCATTTATGTGTAGACAGAAGCTAGGAGATAAAACTTTGCAAATTCTTGGAGGTAACTTACTGGCAGGTTATTTCTGTGTTTCACCTAACTAGACAGCCAAAGCCATGCAGACCTTAGCCTTAGCTAAAATGTGACTACTCTTGGGTCACACCTGAGAAAGGGTGCATTCTTTACAACTCAGGGTGGAAAAGTCCAGGTTTCTAACTTCCTTTCTAGCTTGCTGAGGCCAGTTTGTAATGGTTGTAATGTGTTCACCTGTGTCTTGGTTGGGCTAAGGCAAACAGTATGAGACTGACAACTGCCTTATGTGTCCAGCCTGCTGGTCCTATCAGACAAGTTAATACACAGGAAAGTGAAGTATGTATAAGCTAGGTATTTACTATGCTTTGCCTGATGTTTGTTGTCTAGGACTGTAATCTTGTAGACCAGAGAGCAATTGGTTGTGGAGCTGCAGGTGTTAAAATTTTATACTAGATCTCTCCCTGCTAGAGCAGGGAGGAGTTCAGAGGGTGAGTGCACAGCACCTGGCTCCAGCTTAAATGAGCAGCAAGGAAGTGGAATAAGTACATGCTAAGTGTTATGACTTCTGCATTATGGTACCGAATAAAGAAAATATTTCCCATCTTTTACCAATAGAGTGGTCTTGAGCAAAGTAAAGACCACCTCTTCCTGATTAAAGATATGCTTATGTGACAAATGTTAAAGTCCAGTCCCCTCTACAATTCACTTGTACAGCATGTCTAAGGTCTGATGAGCTTGTGCTGTGACCTTCCCCCGAAGCAGGGATGCAAGTTCTCCCCTTTGCCCAACCACATAATTTTAGGATTTTTCAGCTCTCAGTAAAAACATTCTTCATCCTTCTCCCCAGTAACACTGAGATGAACCAGCCATGCAAACATGTAACTGCCTAACACGCTATAATTGCATGCCTAGTTCCTGATCTACTTTTAATAATTTATTTCCAGAATTAGCCACAGAAACATGCACTTATTCTTAGTTCTTGTTTACTAGTTGAAAATGGTTTATTTTTGCTTGTAAAGTGATAACTCTTACCCTGGTAGAAACAGCTAAGCAGTTTTCTGAAGGTCTTGACAGCTCAGCAGCTGTTTAAGCTATCCATTCTGGTGCTTTAGTTTCTTTTTATGAAACATCTTAAAGTTTGCTAGCTTGATTCAGAGGAACACTGGGTAAAGCAGGAATAGGAGGTCTGGCATAACTGGCACCTGTATTTGATTTGAAAACAGGACTATTACACCCATGGCTTAGTTTTAAATCTAATGCTCAGCTTTTCAGCAAATTTCCATAAATCTCTAAAAACTTGTAATTTTGTATAGCCTCTTTTAACTTCTTCCTTTATTTAAGAACAGAGACTAATAGCATACGAAACTCCCGTGGAGTATGTATATGGACTACAGCCATACTCAGCTTGCAGGAGTAGTACTTTGCTAACTATATGTGGTATCTACTACACTCTAGCTGTAAGATATTGCTGAAATGAAAAGCTACTTCCTTCTCTTTTTCACAGGCTTATCTGCAAATTGGAGTATAGCCCTCATCAATAACTGCAGTTGTGTCAACAGATTTAGCCACATAGTACAGATGCTTTCCTCCAGAAAAAGCTGGTTCTGAATGATGTGCTTCTAAGCCATTGAGGGTAACACCAAACAGCAGAGTTTTAAGCCAGTTTTACTTGGACTGGTATCTGAAAAAAACAAACAAAAAACCCCAGCATCTATGTCCATACAAACTATACTAAAGTATAGTCCACTGCTTTCACACAAAAAAAAAAAAAAACGAACAGAGAACAGCATAGAAGAAATTTATTAAGATAGCACTATTTATACAAGTTACTCATGCTAGAAAAAAGCATAAATGATACATGTAAACATTTGTTTACAGAATACTTGTTTTCCTTGTAAAGGTGCAAATGATTTCATATGTAAACACAAGAATACCAACCTTTAGGGGAAAAAGGGGCTTTTAAAAAAGTTTTAATTACTCATTTATTACTGTAATGTAATTTTTACTATGTTCAAGCACATTAAAATGCTGAGTTACATGAATCAAACTATGAAGTTAAAGAACTTAAGATGTCAGCACTGCCTTTTTCATCTCAAGAATTTACAGTCCTCTTACAACTTTGGACCTTACTAAACCTGATTCTAGAAGAGTATCAGGTGCAAAAGGTCATTCTTTCATACTAAATAGAAATTACAGTACAAACATATCAGAACCTTAGAGTTAACTAGAGTTTGTCCTTTCTCTCCCCCCACCCCTGTGTGCCTCCACAGTCACTGAAACATGACAGTTACTCATAGTGCCAGCAAACAGTCCCTCCCCTCCAAACTCTAGTGAGCCTCATACCTTTCCCTGCTCTAAATAAACACAGGCAAAGTGCATAAAAAAAAAAAAAAAAAAAAGGGAGGGTACCATCTCATCATGGTCAGTGTTTCACAACAGGAATTTTAAAGACACTGACAAGTGGCAGGAGGGCAGCTAAGATGATGCTGGTTTAAGCTTTTTTCAGCAGGAGCTGACTGCAGGTCTGCCACACTAGCAAGAACCTGAGAAGTGAGTGTTAATCTAGGCTAGTCAGAACGAACAGACAAGACCTGCATCCCAGCTTCAGACAAGAACTGATATTTAGCAGGCAACGCGAGAAACAGATTTTTATAAGTAAGCAACAACTAGTTGTTTCTAGGTTCATATACAGGGGAGGGGAGAGACAAAAGCCAAACTTTTGTACCATACAGTAAAAAGGCATAATCTGAAATCCTTGTCACTCTCACCCTTTTGGGGCACTTCACTGATTCAGTCGATAGATGAGAGTTCCAGTTCTACTTCTTGCCTCCAGCAAGACTGAAAAGATACTCAGGGCACCCATCCTCATAGCTCTCCTGTACTCTAAGAGACCCTAAAACATACCACAAGGGTTGGAACCACAATAGCTGGCAGGACACAGCCCTGCCCTAACCACCAGCTTGTCAAAACTCAAATCACACGTGCACATATACATATATATAAAATACATATATATATGCACACACATATATATGTATATAAAAAGCTGGAATTATCGCTGTGACCAATACAAAGAAAATACATGATACAAATTAAATGAAAAAATAAATATACTCTGGGCACAGAAAAGCTTCTGTGCAAAGGTGGCACCTTGCAAGTCAAGTACTTTTTTGAAGCTCTCTGTAAATAAGGCAAAAGCAATGTTTTCTGTATCACTTTCCTCTTCCGCCCACCACACAGCTGCCACATCCACTGCTCACAGCAGGAGGGAAAGTAGGAAACCCTCCTCCTTGCCAGACTCCCAGTATAGCGCATGGTCTCTACATCAGCATCATTTATGCTACAATAACTTTTAACAGTTTGTTTTATTCAAAAATGTAGACTACTTAGAAAAAATACGGACATAAGCAACACTTCTACTTTTGTCCAGTGGTTCTCTGGAGTCTGACAACGTGGTCTCCCATTGGGCACACTCTCACAGAAGTCATTTTTAGAATTCCATAGAAAGAGTCACCGGCAAAGAGTTACATTGGATCTAGACCATTCATACTAGAGCTGCAAAGAGGTCCGGTGTCAACAAGTCTCTTCAGTGTTTCTAGGAATGCGAACCAAGGGGTCTCCCTCCCTCTTGATGCTTACCATATATGGGATTCACAGTGCGTCATTTTGATAACACCTACTCCTCCTCCCAGCCGGCGATAGTTCATCCCACCGTACAACCTGCAAAGACAAGGTGTCAGTAATCACACCGGTTCAGCTCCTTTGTCAAGCTACCATGGGACAGACTGAACCAGCCCTTGTAAGCAGAATTACACCATTGTTAACCTCTAATTAAAGCAGACCATGACAAGTATGAAGTTGGGTAGCAGTGGTCTTCGTATTTCCAACATAAACAGCTGTCTTTCTCTCTCAAAACAGAAACTGCTTCTCATTTTGACACCACAGTTTTCTGTAATCGCTTGCTTTCTCCCTGTGTGATAACGTGCAGGATAGAATAACCTTGTAGCCCAAGTTCAGCTACATTTAGGGTAACACACGATCAAGGATAGGTTTGCTACTCACAATTCAACTAATTTCTTTTCTATTTCTAATACTCTAAATTCAGCTGATCCAACCATGGTATAACATACTCCGAGCACCATCTGTTTCTCCAAAACATGCTACTGAAATGGTGCCTGCATTTCACAGGGAAATTTGATCCTTATAGTCTCCAGCATCCTACTCACTTCAGCTGCATATTCCCCTCTGTGCCCCTGAAGTCTGCTGGCAGAAACAGGAAAAGCCAGTTCTTCAAACAACTCCTACCAATGCAATTTGTTAAACCTGAACTGCGTCAGAAGCATTTCTTAGTCAGGTTACAAAAATAAAAATATCCCTCACAGAGCAAGAAATTCAGCAAACAAAAGAAAGAGAAGACCACTGAAGTTGGTCAGCTGTATTGCACGCAGTGGGAGAACCCACAGGCTAATACCTTGAACAACCTCCTAAACTTCTGTGAATGCTATCCCAGGCAGTAACTCCTAACTTTAGACATCTTATTACTGTTACTGTCACTGGAAGTAGCTGAAACTATTCAGCTAAGGAATATGAAGTAGGTATTACTCCGTGCTCAACTAGTTTTCTCAGCAGTTCAAAAGGCATTGTCCGTCAGTCAACAAATAAGAGGAAGTTCCTCCACTGCTTTTTATGACAGCTTATCCCACAGGGAAGGGCTTAATCTACTAGCATTACTAGGCTGGAAGGAATAAGGACATTAATTTCTCTCTATTCTCCACCCCTGTCAGATTACTAAAGCAGCAAGAATACAGGCAGGAGCTTGAATTTTAATACTAATTAGATTTGGGAATAAATACACAGGCAATTGCTTTCAAGTGTGGTTATGACTAAAAAAAAATAGGAATAAAAGCCTTTTTGCTCAGTACATGTTTCTGATCAGCAATTTCCTATTATTTCTCTCAGCTTGTGAATCAGATGAAATTCTTCTAATTGCTGTCTCACTTAAAGAGGAAGAACATCATATGCTTGAAATGTTCTGTTTCAGCTCCTCCAAAAGGATCTGGAAATCAGAGCCTCGGTTTGAAAGTAAAAAGCTATTAAGCTGAATTCTACATCATTACTGCTCGCTCCTTCTGCTAAGGGCAAGCTTAGTTTTATTCAGAAGTAGAAGAGTCATCCCAAAATAAACAGAAGGGATCCATTTTTGTTATGTTCAAAAGCAGCACTTATAAACAAACTAGATTTTGGTACGACTTTTTGCTTGCTATCCAACAAGCCTGCTAAATCATTTATTTCCTGTGGGTCTCAATAACCTATCTATACACCGTTTTCCTACCTGCAAAACATGGAATGAGACTTAATTAAGTGTTGGTTAAATCTCTTGGGATACTCTGATGGGAAAAAAAAAAACCCTCACTCCCATTTTACTTAAAATGGAGTCAATAACTGTAATTCAAGCAGAAATCTGCAAGAAAATGTTTCTCAATTGCCATAATCATAAACATGGGGATACTATAGGTAAACAGTATACCAGGATATTTTTCAAAATGTGATTCTCTTTCTTAAACTTCAATGCAAGCCAACAAGCCACAATGTGACTGTTCTGCTGGCTACCACACCTGAGTTCTTCGCTATGGTGTACATCACGTTTCTGATTTGGCTGGGACAGCTCCAGCTGGGCAACAGCAGCTACAGCTGGAGATCACTATTTGACTGTTTCACAAACTTAAGTTACCTCCAGGTGTTAGCATCTGGATCAAACACCTCAATGGTCTTCAAGTACGTTGTGCCATCAAAACCTCCCACTGCCATCAGCTGTCCATTCACCACTGCGAGGCCAACCTGAAAAACAACCATCACAGATGGCAGCTATCTAGCTGGGATACCCTAAAAAGACACGTTCTGAAAGGAAGGTTAAAACAAAAATATTAATAAAAGATTTGACAACCATGTTTGGTGAAAGGCAGTCTGCAGTAGAGGGTTTTTTTCGAGGGGGGGGTAAGGACAAATAAAATAGTCTTAAAAACAGTGAGACATGAAAAGTTAAAATATATATCTCATATAGATCTCAAAACAGAGAATCTCTTAAAGGAAAAGCAGAAGGTTCCCCTTATTAACAGCTACAAGAACTAGAACTGCTTGCATGATAATAGATGCATGAGTACCTGAAGCCTTCATCAGCCAAAACTTATATGTCCTGGACTGAAATTCTTCACCAAGTGTGACACGCATGCACCAGAATATCTACCAGCCTACATACTGGAATGCTTGCTTAAACTAGGAAAACCATATGTAAGTGGCTGGACCACTCCTCTTGGACTAGGGCTTGGACCACCTGTAAGCCACTTGGCCTCCAGCCTTTCTATTCCATCTTTCTGCTGAAGCACAAAATCACTGAAATCTCAAACAGTTCTGTGGTTTAGGACGATCGCTTCCAGGGAAAACATCTTGTGGCATAACAGAAAAAAGATGACAAGAACACAAAGTAAAATGGTCCTTGTTTTGGCTTTGAGGAAGTTAAAAAACTCAAGGAAGTTGCAGATACAGATGCATCTGTTTAGCAGTTTCTACAGAAAGCAAATATACAAGAACCTAATAAACAGTCAATGCCTAATCGGTACCTAAAAAGAAGAATGCTGGACAGTGTACTATATGCTTTGAGGATGGAAATAAATACATATTTTCTGCCTTGAAAACCAGTAGTTGCTTCAAATTCATACTTGCCTCACCAGTCACAGAAACACTAACATAGACAGAATTAATCCACTCTTTACTATATAATCCAGTATCCAATGATAAATATTCATAACATTTGCATCTGCCCAAACACAATGACTACTTAAAACACTATGTTAATCTACAGAAAGCAGCAAGAGCAGCAATTGATGAGAACTTCTGTCATTCCCCATGCTCACAGGATTTGGTGAACAGAGGCAATATTCCAAATGAAAGCCCAGAAACCCTCTTCCCACACACCTCAAGGCAATGAAAAGACTTTGCTGGAAGTTTGTACCTAAACACATGCTTGCCCAGATTCCCATCTTTTCTGGGCAAGTAGGTACATTCACCTCCTAATTCATCCGAAGCGCACTGCAGGATGACACTCAGGTATTAATTTTGATAATGTTCTCTAACAGTATCTCATGCCAAGTATGGCTACTTCACCAAGTAAAAAACTAAAGAACTCCTCTGTTTCAGGCCTAAGTAGTTGACTTCGTATAATGGATCAAAAATATTAAAACAGACCCTCAAATGACTCCATTTCACCACCCTCAGGCATCTTAAACAGCTGTCTATGGTGTAACATGACTAGCACTTTATCCTTTAGTCTTGCTGAAGAGCTTTGACTTTTTGCAAACCTTTCCCCTCACAGAAGAAGAGAGGTGAAGGCACAGAGGAAGCAAGAGGGAAGCCTCTCAAGACGACACTACCCCATGCTCTCACCACATAATTATGCACAGGATAAGCAAGCAAACCAAGCTAAACTCACTCCACTTCGGCGAGATGTCATGGCCACAACAGGAGACCACTGGTTGGTTCGAGGGTTGTATCTCTCGGCACTACTGAGCTCTGTCGTATCGTCTCTGCCTCCTACAGCATATATCATGTCCTGGTATACCGCACAGCCCAGATGCTTCCTCCTTGTCCCCATGGGTGCAATTGTGTGCCAGCGGTTCTCCTGGGGATTGTAGCGTTCCACTGCAGAGGAAATGATACTTCTTTGGACAACAGGGTTGGCAGGCAGTGGGGGTTACCATTTTTGAACCTGCATCCAAAGTATTGTTCCAACTGTAAAGATGCTACAATTTCCAGACACCAAAAATATGATGAACCAGTTTTTTCTCTCATCCTAATGCTTTTTTTCTATAGAACACTTGCTATTATTTCTTCTGTCTCTAGCCCTACGCAGTCAATCACATTCAGCATCTTGGGAGCTGGCAATGCTACAAACTGCCCCACATTACCATCTTGCAGTATTTTTACCTTTGGCACCTTCCCTCCTACAGCAGAAAATGGCTGCTGCAGGAAAAAAGATGTGCTTACAACTGTTATGCAAATGATCAAAGTATTGTATTCAGGACACACTGTCATATGCAGCACTGAGAAAGAAAAAAAAAACACAAAAAAAAACACCACACAACCAGGTAACAGGGGCTCACAAGCCTGGAGAGTGAATGACTGTATGGAAAAAATCAGATTTAAAGAAGAAAAAACACTGCAAACTGATCACTAAGATACTCATCAGCCATCTGGGGGCATTAAGGACAAACAAGATCATGACAAGTCCTGACTACAATTAAGTCACAGCAAAAGGCATACCAGTATTGAGAGGAGAAGTTCCATCAGAGCCTCCCACAGCATAGAGGAAGCCCCCTAGCACAGCCACTGCAACTCCTAAGCGCCTGGTGCTCATGGAAGCCACTCGAGTCCATTTGTTTTCTTTGGGATCATACCTGGCAAAAGAATAAACACCGAAGATGTCAACACTTCACTAAGGGACAGGAAGACTGACCTTATTCTCTCCAAACAAAAGTCCCCATAAGATCTGTACAGTACTTACCTCATCTGCATCAAGTGCACCTTCTAGGAGACCCTCTTCTTGTGCCCCGTTTTTTTTTGTTTTGTTTTTTTTTTTGTTTTTTTTTTTTTTTTTAAATTAAAAAAATACCTTTCCACAATGTTGAGACAAGAGACACCATCCTGGCCACCCACAGCATAGAGGTAGCCTCCAAGAACCGCTACTCCAACACTGGTCCTGCAGGTGCTAGTGGGGGCCACATCGCTGCTCCACTGGTTGGTCTTTGGATCATACCTAGAAAAACACAGCAAAGAGTACAAATTGCTTGTTTAGGTATGCCTCAGACTCCTCCACGCTTGGGAACTACTAAGGCAGTGAAACTTGCCTATCTTGACCTTAAACTGCAACACAGCTATTTGCAAGTTGGATAAAACCCCTGAAGCGATGTCATGCATCCAATGCATGTCATTCCAGGGATGTTCAAACTGCAGCTCGCGATGATTCAAACTGAAGATCAAAGCTTCAGGTTCATAAGAGAGCAAGTTACTGGGAAGTGGCCGACATGTGGTAACTCACATCTACGTAAAGAGCAGCAGCTAGAGTTACTGTGCCCTGTGTTCTCTGCAGTTCACACAAGAACTCAGCCAGCACTGAGATCTGCACTTCAAGATAAAAGATGAAGAAACCAGATGGACTTGGGAATTCAGAGACAAGGATATACAGTGCAAAGAAGAAAAGTGCAGGCTGAGAGATTTGGGGCTGTTCAGCCTGGAGAAGAGGAGGCTCCAGGGAGACCTGATAGCGGTCTTCCAGTACCTCAAGGGGGTCACAGGAAAGATGGAGAGACTGTTCAGTAGGGCCTGTTATGACAGGACTAGGGGTAATGGTTTTAAAATAGAGGGAGGTAGACTTAGATCAGATATTAGGAAATTTTTTTTTACACTGAGGGTGATAGAACACTGGCACAGGTTGCCCAGAGAGGTGGTGGATGCCCCATCCCTGGGGACGTTCAAGGCCAGGTTGGATGAGGCTCTGAGCAACCTGATCTAGTCAGGGATGTCCCTGCTTCTTGCAGGGGGGTTGGACTAGATGACCTTTGAAGGTCCCTTCCAACCCTAACTATTCGATGATTCTATGACATGGAAGACATAAGGCTAGGGTCTTGCTTTGGGAAGCTGGGAGTATGTAAGGAGACATGTGGGAAGCAGGGGAGGCTCGATGAGAAAGGAGATATTTGTACAGCTCATTGGATTTGTTTTAAAGCCAAGATTTAGAGTATCAGGAGTGTCTGAGTCATGTGGCTTTTAGACATCGGGATTGCCATATGCAGCTCCCAGAAACAAGCAAGCTTGTTTGAGGTAAGTCTTTCACAGGTCTAAACTGACCTATTTTCCTTCTTCTAAGTGCCAAGGTTCCTTAATTCTCTAGTTACCACCCCACCATAAGATTCCAGGATCTCTCCCTCAACATCTAAGAAATGCTTACGGTAACCTCACCTTCCTCAACAATGCCAAAACCAAACCAGCAATTGCAAAGAAAGTTAACCAGGATCATCACTCCTCCTGTCAATTACACCCAGACCCATCTCTTACACATGCCTTCCTTATACCAGAGGCTACATCTTGTCTCATTAAGCTGGGGATAACAGGACACAACCTGCTATGCATGAAGTCCTACTTCAGCACCAATACAATATTGAATGGGTATGCAAGGGAGGAGGAAATGTAGATAACATGCAATATAAATGTCACATTTTCAGCAGAACAAGAACATAGCTGGCAAAATGAACTCGTTTTTAAGAGGCTGCACCCAGGTTTATATATTCAGAGTTTACATTTTGCACATTGCCCTTATGGAGACCTACCTTTCTACACTGTTAAGATAAGAGGAACCATCATGGCCTCCCACAGCATAGAGGAGGTCATCCAGAACACTGACTCCAACACCACAGCGTCTTTTGCTCATGGAAGCCACCATCCGCCACTCATTGGTTTGAGGGTCATAGCGCTCAACACTGGAAATTGCATCCCCGCTACACCAGCCCCCCACTGTAGGAACCAAACACAGGAAACAACATCGTATTAACACACTGAGCTCACATGCTGTATGTGTGCCTGGTACAAATAATCCCTCTGGACTTTGTCAGCCTTAACCCAGTAGCCCCATCTCTGAGTTACTCATTCTGAGGATTATAATTAGAAGACAGAACGTGATTTTTCAAGAGGATTAGTGTAAGTTTGGAAGTGGCATTCATATCGCCAAGGAACCACACAAGAAAGTGTAAGTTAGCTCAAATCTCTAAATATTAACACACAGGTCACTTCTGAAATATGTCGTTAAGGCTAGCCTTACAGAAGCACTATCACCAGAAAACCCAGACTTGAATCTCCTGACCTAAGCCGGCAGTAGCTATACATACCTGCAAAGAGCACTTCTCCACAGCGGATGGGTTTGCGCGGTCTAGTTCTTGGTCCTTGCATCAGTGGCCGCTCTTGGGGCAACAGCAGATAATTTTTAGCTTCGTCAACTAGATCCCTGTGCAAGACAGGAAAACATGAATCCCCAAAGTTCACCCAATACTTTATCCTGAGGCTGGTATCAATCAAAATCAATGGCAAGAGCAGCCAGCACTAGTCATACACTTCAGATATTCACAAATCACATAAGTGCATGAATAGCTCTAGTTAAAACATACACTGTCACCTAAATACTCATCAGCTGTTTACAAGTCATTTACATAGTGACAGTAGTAGATCAGTATCCATAATTGGCCAGAGTTAATAATAGATATTGCTTGCTATAAAAACTGATAAAAAAATTGTGACAAGAGATTTGTCACGCTCACTATGCAGGAAAAAAAAAAAAACCCAAAAAAACCCCAAAAAAACCCCCAAAATCCAGACTACCTCAAACTTAACAATCAGTTGTTTTACCTAGGAACAAAACAGGAGTTGAGAAGCACACAAATACATAATACACACACATGACCAACAGATGGAGATAGTACCCTTCTGATGAATATTTTCTCCATCAGCTCTGGCCAGCTGACACTGTCCATCCATTCATGACTTGCCACATGGACTAATCCTAATATTCCAAACCCTTGAATAAAACAAAAAAGAAAAAAAAAAAAAAAAGTTCTCCTTCCCTCTATAAATGTGGAATTCCCCCACTATGAATGCCTACTCAGGAAGATAACTGTTTAGCCTATCCCCTGAAATTTTACATTAAGCACAAGAAAAATTGCTTGCTCAATAGCGGATACGGAGCTTGGCAGAACCAGAAACACGAGACTCATGCTGTAAGAGGAGCAAATGACAGGTTCCCTGCACTAGCGTTGTGGGAAATAGCGGACTAATCCCAGAATCCGATTCAGTTATCAAAGTGGAGACTTTTCACATAGAAAAACTACTTTAAGTCCTAATGAGATCATTAATGCCATGGAAGTGGTAAGCTGTAAAGAAAGGCCATGACTAGAGAAACAAAAAAGGTGAAAGGGAAAACACTGAAGGGTATTTTACCAACAGTTAACCTGTGCACTCAAAGTTTACCATTTAACTGAAAAATTGAAAGAAAAAACACTTCTGGGGAACACTATTGACTATTATGCAAATAGTAAACACTTTCTTGCATGTCTTCTCCCAGTTGCAAAAGAGGAAATTGTGAGATATCACTCATTCACCACTGACAAATCAGTACAGTTTTAGAGAATAAATGCAAATAAGGCACCCAAATACAACAAAATCCAATTCCGTAAGTCAGCAAGGAGATTTACCGGCATTCCTCGTCGCTTTTAATAAGCGGATCAGAGCCCACGGTACCCACAAGAAACTTGGGACTCAGCAGTGGTAGACGGACATGCTGCAGGACCTAAAACACAAAACAACATATATTGTAAGCCATATTCACCCACAGAGATGTGAAGCCAAATGGAAAACAAGAGTGGCTAAAATGTTTTGATAAAGAGTTAATAATTCCTCTGGCAAACGTGCATGGCCATTTACACATCCCAACTCTGGCATTTTACTTGAATGCAGTTCATCTTACAGCACTTTTGCCTTTTCAGTATATCAATTCAGATACTCAGCAGAAAATCAGCCTTTGAAAAAGGGCAATCCACTGGATCTAATCTACTAACAGCTCAAAACGAGGTCACAATTGAAAAGAAAACTACATATGTCAATACATCTGCCTGAAACACTAGTTTAGTTACATTTATCAGCCATTTAGGTCTCTTAAATATGACTGGTATTGTTCAGTAACTGAATAAAACAAATAACATGCCTTTTACAACAGCTTAGAATTCAGATGTGTAGGCAGGCATAGACAGAGTGGCCTAAAAAAAGCACACAGTTAAATGGGCATTAAGAGCTACCTTGAGAACAACAGGGTTTGGTTTTGGGGTGGGGCTTTTTTTTTTTTTGGTGGTGTTTTTGAAACTATTTTCAAAAGCTTTCCACTAACTAAAGTTGCATTTAACATCTGTTTCCAAAGGAGAAACACTAAGGCAGGCAGACTCTCACCTCTTTTGATCAGAAAGCCTGAGACTTCAGAGGCTTTCCAGCTGACAGCTTTGTCAGAATGGGTGCTTCTCTGTGAAATGGCTTGGCTTAGATGAAGCATCGTATTTCAGCAAAATCATTCTGACAAGCTCCAGGAGAAGATCGTGAGGACTGAGGCATAAATCAAACAGCAGAGCTCAAAGATGCATCGCAAATGAAGACAAGCTTTTCCTTATTCACTATGTTTTTTATACAACACTCAAAGCAATGCAGGCAGGTTTGTCTGGACAGACTACTAGATTGATCTAGTTTGGCAAGTCCTACCTGGGAACAATTCAACAAAGCCCCTGCTGAAGGCTCTAGCCACTGCACCTTCCAGTCTAGATGAAGGGAAAGTGCTAGCCATCTAACAGGTGGAAGTCAGAGAGAATTACTGTGGCTTTGTACTCATTCAGAACTGTGACACCGCTGTGGCACCGCCGTACCAGCCCTCATTACTCTTCCCCTGGATAAAGCAGTCTCAAATGTTACTGTGCTCCAGATTACCTGTGGCAGCTGGGGTCTTCTTTCCTGAATGCTGTATTTCACCCAGGCCATCACCGCGTTGAACACCTGCTCTTCACTGCGAACATTTAACTCATCACTGGATATAATGTCTATGAGCTGATTGGCAGGGAGCAGCATGAACTCCTCGCTCTCCATTACCTGGTTAAATGGAAAGGGAAGGAAAAGAAAAAGGTAAGGACAATGGCCTAAGCACCAGAGCCCTTCACCACTCCAGCACTTCAGTGGAACTCTAAAGTGGATACAGTCCACTTGAATTAGTGCCTAATGGACTGATCCAGTAAAGTGCCAAATACCCACCAGTTTTGACATCAACACATGTGAAGTGTTTGCTGCACAGAGCAGATTGCAGTCCCTAGCAATACAACACAGACACCTTTAGATGGGGATGCAAGCGAAAGGGAGTTTTACACAAAGTATTTTTGTAGGACACTTTTAAAAGGTCAAACCACAGAACAAACTGATCAGGTTCTAAAATTTAGGTAAAACAAAGCCTTTCTTTAAAATCAGGCTCCTTGTTTCCATGTCTAATATATAAAGCAGATATAAAAATGTTGCATAGGTGATAAACATGTGACTGAAAAGCAGTAGCAGAACAGAGAGGCTCTATTCACAGGAAATCCAAAACAGATCACAAAAATAAGACTCTCAGAAACAAGTTACCAGAGGCATTGTAGAGAACATGGAAGTCTTCTTGAATGTCAATTTGTGGCAGAACACAAAATATTTCCAGAGAGGGAAATGGACTCATTTGATCCTACCTCTTTCATTCGCTCTAAATACATATATACACAGTATGCACCAGTCCAGATGCACTTAAGAGGGAATCAGAGCTTCCTAAGGCCCTAAAGATGGATCTCTGGTGAAATTCAAACCACTGACAATCTGCAAACATGTTAATTCCTTCAGCACCCGAGATAGCGCCTGAGCTTCTCAGGAGGCTTTGGCTGCCACTGGAGGATTGCTCACACCACACATGAGTCAGCCTGCGACCGCCTGGAGAGGTTACAGAGCTCACGCACAACCATGTCTTCTGTAGAGATATCAGGTGCATGGGAAAGATGCAAGAATCACAATAAAGAGAACTGCAGAAATGGTTTGATTGATAACTGCCACCTTGACTTCCCTACAAGCACTGTAGCTTGTCTGTACCTTGGAATCTGAGAGGTTCAGTGACAGAAAATAACTGAATATTGGCTTGTGCTCATGATTTGTGACCATATGAGAACTCAATGACTTATTTTATGATTTGCAGCATAAATTAAAGAAAAATACACTCTTTGACACAATCGTCTCAATAGCAGTTAGCTGTGCAGTCCTTATAATTACTTACAAAAATTACTTAAGAGCACTGAACGAATATGCAATAACTGCCCAGTTCCTGACCACGGAAAATATTGTTAAAAAAAGAACAACAGACAGTGAGAGCAGTTACCAGACTTGGTTCTTGGATCCTGTGGGCTTTCAGGGGTAGTAAGAGCCACAACAAGGTTAGCCCACACACTTCTTCAGCCTTAGAAAAAGAACTGGGTTGGTCATGAACAATCTTTATCAGCATTTTTCCATAGTCTCTCTCTTTAGATCTCCATAGACCAGCTTATGTCTAAACTTTACTCTGCCAGTTTGTAAGTGCAGCCACAGATTCTGAAAACAGAGGCTCTGGAAATACATAAGTTAAGGATAGTCACCCAGACTCTCCCTTCCATGTTCAGAAAACCCAGTTGCATCGATGGCCTCACAAAATTCCAAGCACTGGAAGCACTTCTGCAAACCAAGTTATTACTACTATGCAACTTGTTAGTTTACATACTAAACCAAATAATTATTTCAAATTCTTTGGCTTATTTTGGCTTAATTATCAGGACACTAATAATCATCTGGCTAATATTAATGGTCTATTTGATTGACTTGCTTACTGAACAAGAATGGGATGGGCTTCATTTCCTCTCCAGTGTTCATGTGTATTAATGCTTTCACAAACAGACAGAATAAATGTCAGAGTATACAATATGGAGTGCAATCTTTGTCTGCTGATGCAAAGTACAAGTTGCTCATCCTTAAGAATACTTTTCCCTTCACACAGATGTCAGAGACCAAACAGAAAAATACGAAGGCTGTTCTTGTACAGCAGAGTTGTTAATAGAGCCATTTCACATTACATGCACAAGATTCACTAGGGGTTTTAGGCAACAATTTAAATTGAGGGGAATGGAAAACTTGGAAAAACATTTTACCAAGAAGTTAACGATGTAATGCAGCAATACACATAAAAACTAATAGAATCAGAGGTTAGCACAGCAGAGGACATGAAGTAATTCAGACTGCATTCAGAGTAACTGCATGGGTTGGCCCAGTGCCTAGTGCTTAATATTTCACATTGCCATTCAGGAAATTCCCATCTCAGCTTCTTTTTGCCAGTTTGGAGGAATGATGACCATACAGCCTCTGCAGTGAAAGGTGTATTTTTTTATCACTTCTCAACCTCCACAGTGAAGGGTGATTACGTAGCTAAGTGCTTGGCTTCCATCAGGGATTACCAATCCGCTCTCCAGATAGGAAATAACAGCAGAACAGAATACAATCCCAACAAGCAGCACCATTGTCTGCAGAGAAACGGTGGAAGCAAAATAAGTGATCATTAAGGATGAAGAGCTGCAAAAATCCCAGGGCACTGAACAGGGCACCAAAACCTGCCCAGGCCAAAGAAATAGTGCTCTAATCTAAGCAATTGTTTTCCAGAGGCCATGATTCAGTTAAGACAATTATACTTTGCACCATTTTTGAGGGGGGGAGTGTTATCTTGAGTGAAAAACTTTTGTCTTTGTGTGCTTTAACAAGGGTAAAGACAACAGGAAGCTGTCTTCAAGGGACTGCAAAAGTGAAGAACCCAACAGCAGGCAGCTCTTAGCAGCCAGCTGCATGTATTAATGATAAAACATTTTAAAACAAAATTGTCATGCTGGTAAAAAGTTATTTAGGGGCTTGTAAGCATGCCCTACTCATGTAATAATGAGAAGAGCACAGATCCAACCACTAAAACAACCAAGTATTGAAAATAAACGACCATCTGGTTACCATCTTGCTCCCAAAAAAAAACGCAAAAGAAAGAAATACAGAGCACATGAAATGGCCAGCTAAAATGCACAGCTTTTGGGAAATCATCAAGTCCTACAAAAAATAAGCTCTCATCTTAAACAACAAATTCTATTTTCTAATCTTTACGGTTAGGCAAGATAGATTTAATTGCAATTTTTAGAGTAAACTGATGCCATGAATCTACAGCTAGATACCAAACATTGTCTTCAACATGTCTAACAGTCAAGTTCAACTGTGCTTGCTTCTGCTCATAACTGTCTCAAGAACTACCTGACTGAAATTAACACAATTCCAGTCTATTGCCTGCAGGGGAAAAAAAAGTTAGCGAACTGCCATCAATCACAGCACTCACATACTGCCACTTCTCTCGGGAAACGAAATTAGCATCAGGACTCGATAGTGGAGTTACCCCCTCGGGAAAGGATCTACCTGTGAAGCAGGTGGAAAGAGGAGATTTCTCTGCAGCAGGCTACCTGTTCCAAGGGATGGAAGAAGAGTTTCTGGAAAAGGCAAGAGACAAATCTCTCTAGCAGGGGAACAGACCTGCATGCTGAGCACACTCCTAGAGAACAGTTGCTTCCAAAACATATGCAAATTCTTGCCCTTCCAACCAGGGCTCAGGAAAAACATCATTTAAAAGTGCTGAGCTCCTTTCTGCATCCGGGTGTAACAGTTAAGTAAAGACCCACTCTTCTCAGACTATTGCTCATAGAATCTTTAACTATTGTGCTGATCCTTCCCTGAAACAGTTGCTGAAATTTTTTTTTTCCCCTAAAAATCATCTAGGCAGAATTAACAAAGGAAAAGAGACTTGAGTTTGTAAAGGTCAGCTACAAAATTACACATTTGAATTACTTTCAAACAACTTCTGCTGAATAATAGATGCAAAACCCCAGCTCTGCCACAGCAAGGGAGTAGAAGATTCCACTGAGGCAGCTGTACGCTTCTCCATATGCCCACTTTTCCAATCCCTAAACTCAACATCCATTTTTTTGGTTCTATTGATGTATTGTCCTTACTTTAACACCCATCTCCCCTCCAATCACGTAGAATCCAGAACATTTCAGAGAGTCACACCATCATGCAGCCTTGCCAAATATAATACCAAACCATGTCTGTGACCTTGCCTTCCACACAGCACTCACCACACAACTCTAAGAAGAAATGCTGCAGATCATATACAAACCACCAGTGCAACGCAGTCCTGCAAGGACCTCTTCCCTCATTCTTCCCCAGCTAGCGGCTGGCACCCATTGCTATTAGGGCACACAGCAGATGTAAAGGCAGGATTTGGAAAGAAGCACAAAATGAGAGTTGCCCAGGCTCTCACAGGACATGTTCACAGGTTTTACACCATGATTCCAGCACACTAGCTTCTTACCTCCTGGAAGTTATGCTGTGTGAACTTGTCAGCAATCCTCAGCAGTTCACGGCACGAGTGAGTGTCAGCAAAAGCTCTGATGCCCAGGCAATTGGAAGGGTCCAACTGTCTCTTAAGGAACTCACAGCAGGCTTCCTGGATCTCGGCCAGCTGGAGAAGGCAAGCAGCTGGCAACAAGGTCTGGACGTTTCCCTCTTCCACAGTGATTTGAGAAGTGTAGGCAAAGTCAATTAGCAGTTCCATGGCCCTTTCATCGATATCTCTGATCACGACTTCTGTCTGCCGAGACTCTGCCAGCTCTCCAGTGAACATGGCTCGGAAGTAGGGGCTGCAGGCTGACAGAATCACCCTGTGGGCATAGATCTTCTTAGCACCAACTACTAGCACCACATCGCACAACTCCCGGTGCTTCCGGAGAAGATTGATGACTTCCAAAGTTTGTCGAGGGTGCTTGTCAGAGATGTAGGGCATGCGAGCAGGCTGCGGCACCCCTTCTGGCAGTTTGTTGGGATCTCCGAGTGTGCAACGGCTAGTCACGTCCATTCCGGTCTCTCCTGGTCGAGTACTGGTACACCTGCAGAGGAAGCCATAAGATAGGACCATCATCAGCTAATCTACCACCAACTGCCAGCCAAAGCTCTAGGACTTGCACAGATTACGAGCACAAAACCCACAGTGCCTGTAGCTCCATGCTGGAACGTGGAAACAGGCACGTGATCACGTGAAAGAGTAATCTGTCTCAAACTAAAGTGTACCTAGAAGTAAACAAATGCCAGCTTGCCACAGGCTTATATTTATATCTATTTTTAAGATGCTTTCTATGACACACCGCTTTAATATCCAACTGGAAATACATATTTACTAACTGAAACTCAAAATATCCTTGTGTGGTGAAGAACCATTAGCCCCATTTCACAAAGTGACTCAAGCAGAGAAGACTAGCTGACTTGCTCACTGTCACTTGAGTTTTCTTTGACAGAGCTGGAGATGGATTTCCACTGCAAAGAATACCAGCTGCATAATTTAACCAAACTTCCCTGTTCTTCTACATACATTTTTGATAGGGTGGCTCATCACTGTGATACTTGAACACACTAAACTGTCACACAGACTTCAGTAACTTAAAATGGTCTGCAGCCTACCATGAGTATCTTTCAGGTTCACAGAATATCCATTTAATCATCATCTCTTCAGTTATTTTTGAATTATGGAGCCTTCTGACTCAATCCACCTTCCCTGACACGTTTCAAAAGAAGGTTAATCTTTCCCAAGAACGGCAGAGTAAAAATTGCAGAAGGCAATTGGGATTATCAGACCAATCAAGAAAAAGTCAAAACAAGACTATCAGTCTACCAAAAAAGGAAGAAAGTAAAACCAAGATGGTAACTTTAGAGATGAGGAACCACTTGAGAATACATAAACTAAGTTTCTGGCACACAGCAGGAAAAACATACTATCCTCCCAGCGTCACATGCAATGTTTTTTCTATCTGAGGTCCTTCTTTACAAAAGTTCAGGTACCTTTCCTTTATCCCTCATATCCCTGAGCAGATGTCAGCTCTGCCACGGTTTAAGTGCCGTACCCCTCTGCACGGCAATGACGACACCCTATATGCGACTAACTCGAGAGAACATGCAGTATTGCCCCACGTCCTTCTGCAGGGATGAACCAAGATGACACATCTCATACTTCACTTTGCAGAGATGCCTGCCCACACCCCAGGCTTCGCATCATGACTGAAATCCGTGCTAAACAAGAAAAATTAAACCTAATTATTTTCAGCAATGAGACTAAGTAAGCTGATCGGTGCACACTACCACCACCACAGACATAACTGAGATGTCATTTTGCATGTTTGGAGTACATTTGAATTTCTGCCACATACATGAACAATTACTAAAAAGATGCATCAGCACCCAGTGACATATCAATTACTATGAAAATAAAGAAAATATAGGAAACTATTGCCTCTTCCAAACTTCAAAGGAAAATCATCACTTAGAGCAATTAAAGCATACTGACCAAAATATCAGAATACTGTTGGTTATGAATTATCCAGTAAGTACACTGGCTGTTGGAGATATACTGAAAGACCTAAAACATCTTATTCATTACCAGCTTCTCTGGCACACTGGCATTTGTGAGCTGCCACTACCTCACTTTGTTCATACTAAGAGTTAAAAAAAAAAAAATAAAAAAAAAATAAAAAAAAAAATCTAACTTCACTTTGCCATTGCTCAATGTATTTTGCAGCATGGTTGAAGGAAAGAATTAAAAAAATAACTCACATCTTTTCTCATTATTATGTCAAATGCACTTTCTAACCACAGGGAAACCAGTCTCTCTGCAGCAGTTAGAATTATTCACTTGCATCTTAGACTGTTTTCCCATTCCCCCCACACCCTCTCCCTGATCATCATATTCAGATGTTTCAGACCATTACCTCTTCCTCATATCTTAGTTACACAGATCCAGCTGGGTCTCCCCTCTGGGTTTTGCTGCTTGCTCCTGTTCAGTCTCCACACCTTAAATGCCTTGGGTTTTTTTTATCCCTACTCCATCTTTTTTATATCCATCACCGTTCTTTTTTGACACCTCTGACAAATCCTTCTGCTGTTATACTGCCTCTCACTCTCCTCCACCCACTCTTGTCCCTCACAACCCAAATTCACCTTGTGGGGTTTGACAACCATTTTCCAAGCTCTGCCAAGTTCCTCAAGAACAATGCAGCTAAGCTCTCCTCACAGCAGCATACGCAAACTAAGTTTAATGGTACCCCTCAAAAACCCCAAGAAACCTTGGCTAAAGATTAATTTACCTAATTGGCTTACTCTCATAGTCCCTAGCAGCTAAGACCAGAGGGTAAGTAATTTAATCCCTCTACCAAGAGATGGAGAAAGGTGGTGACAAAAATGCCCCTGTAAAGCCTAGCTCTTGCTAAGCAAGCCAAATGGATTTTATTGTGCATTAGGGTTTTCAAGCCGTGTCAAACCAACTCCTCAGAGAAAAAAGAAAAAATAAGACTCCTATTAAGACACATGCTACTGTAATAATTTTTGGACAGTTTGTCTTGACCAGACTGTCAGTCAAAGCATCAAAGCACAGAGCAAAAACCCACTTGCACCACAGATCATAAAGGACAGCCCGCATCCAGGACAGGACCTCCTTTTGGAAAGCTGAACCTCTCTGTTACACCTGTAGGCTTTCGTCAAAGACAATCCCCACTAAAAACATCCCTAAAGTAGATCTCAAAGAGCTTTTTAGACTAGCATAGATTCTAACTACAAAAAGCTTAAATAAAGGCTATGCTGCCACAAGGAGTACAGTGTACCTTGTCAATCCCACCAGCCAAGACTCTGCTGACACAGAGCGATGGGGTGGACCAGCTTACGCCATGTAAACAGCTGGCCAGCTTTACCCAGTAGTCCTAGTCCTTCCTAGCCAGGACAGAACAGGATTTTTCTGCCCAAATTAGACTCTGCTATTAGTTTAGTCTTCAAATTAACAAACCAAAGAAGAGTCTGTTTAGTAAGAACTGGAGGTGTTCCTGCATTGGTCCCATCAGCATTTATCTGAGTGCCTGCACTGTATCCAGCCTCCTTCCTCCAGGAGAGAAAGTGCTGTTTAATCATTAAAGAAAACTGAATGGATGGGAAAAAGAGTAACAATCAAATTAGCACTACTGATTCATCCATAACTTATCTCCAAGTACCACACAAGCTAGTGATCAACGGGCTTGGGAATTTCCATACTGGATCAAAGCAGATGCTTGATGTTAAGCGCTGTGGGTTGCTGCTATATGCAGGCATAGAAGCGTGAATTAGAAGGACACTGTCTGATGGTACGTGTCTCCATGAGGATAATGATTTAACTGCATTATGTGTGTATTATGCATATGTATGCATAGAGAATGAAATGATGAGTCAGTAGCTTAGAGGTGTGAAAGACAGACAGCAGCACTTGATTCTCACATGGCAGGCTAGCTGCCTTCCCCCCCACAAAGCTAAGAGCTGCTCCTGAATACTCAGGTGATTAAGAAGGACTGAGAATCGGAGAGGAAATATGTATGCAAGGATAAAAGATTCACACTCAGCTATGCAGATATTCTGGGATTAGCTTCCATCAAAATGCAGGGCTGGGGAAATCAGCAAATACAATGGCATTAAGAAAGGGCTGACAAAGGATCAGTTTTTGTAGCACACTGCTGAAAAGGTATAAATGAGAACTCGGGCAGTCTGCAACACTAAGTCAGCTAAATAAACAGGGCGCTCTGCCTCCATGGTATTCAGCTATGCCAGTTCCTAAAATTTTATTCATTAACACAGGTATCTATGAGACATCCACCCTTAGAGCTTATAGGAGCTTCTTCCAGTTTTTTTTTTTTAAAAATACCCACTAATAATACATATCTAAGAAAAATACTCTCCTATATTGTCACAGAGTTCCTTAACTTTCAAGTCAGTGGCCTGCATTTTTTTTGTTTAAGATAATGTGTTTTAGCAGGAGGTTAAAAGCGACCCTTAACACAGTTCAGCAGAAAACAACAGGCTGACCTAAGGCTTATGAACCAGAACTCTCAGGCTGAAAACATTGATTGAAATCCAAAATCATACACTGCTCTAGTGGATTTCAGTAGCAATGGATTTTAGTAGCGAATGAAGATAACAAACCAAACCAGTAGCAATTTCTGTCAATGTCTCACTTTGAAGTTAATGCGCATACAAAGAAAACACTTCCTATACTCATTACAGAACTGCTAGAACAAAGGCCTTTTAGTTGGCTCAGTCAGGAGTGATACCTTCAGCAACAGAAGCTACCACCACAACACTGACCACTAAGTAAATGGAAATGCTTTATTGTGGCAATCAATATTCTAGGAATTAGTTAGCTAAAAGTCTAACTATTAGGAAAAATACCACTGACTCCTTTTCTTACCTAGGCAGCAAGGTTTAGGTCTATGTTCCCAATGAGACTGAGTTATGCTAACAAGCAGACAAACCTGACGTTAATATTATTTTATGTTACTCAAAATGAGAACAGCAAGGAACTGGTGTGTACGTCCCTATTTACATTGTTCAGTTTGATTTTCACTGACTGAGCTCAGAAAACTCAGTTTCACCAAGAATTAGGATCAGATCTGCTCTGCCTTCCTTGCTTGGGTACTGTGGGACTGTGGCCTTCATTGGACAGATCCTCTCTGCCTTGTTTTTACCTTCAGCTAAACAATGTCCTTCTCTTGCTGCTCCCTGATAATGAGAAAGAATAGCCTGCCCTAACTATCACTTCATTTCCAATGCAAGATAAGTCCTGTTTACCAATGCATTTTCTCTATTATAATCTTTACAGGAACAGCTGCAATGCCTTTTCTGTTTAAATGGTACTTCCCATGCTCTGAATGCTGTACACATTTGATACCAACTCACCATGTTTACTAATACAGTTCTGACCAAGTTTCACTCCCTTCTTCTTGTAGTATCTAACAAGACTCTCACAAAGGGTATGAAATGGCTGCAGAGCCCTGAGTAACAGGATAAAAGGAAGTGCTCTGCCACCTGCTTAGTTGGACTTCATAGGAAGATCTGTGAGCCTGAAATCCCATCAGGAACCTTTTGTCATTTTCTGCTAAGACACTCAGTAGAATAACAAACAGAAATCTTAATAATCCACACAGAGGTCCTTAAAACATGCAAGAAGATTCAAGAACTGAAGTTCACAGCTCACAAGCCGTGCTTGTCAGGCCAGATTGTAGCAATACAACACATCCAGGCACAGAGATCAGCTGAAAGGTTAGCTCAGAAGTAAAGTCATGTAAATACGTCAAAGGTGCTATCCAAGCTCTACCCCGGCCTGCCAGAGAGGGAGGATAAGCAAAAGGTACTGAAAGGTCTGGTCTGCATCCATTTATTTATTTTTTTTTTTAAAGCCTGAAGTGCCAGGATCAGCGCCACAACAGAAAACCTCTACTTCTTCAGCCCCATGCTGTTGCTCATCACTAAAGCTACCCAGTCTGAGTGGCAGACAGAACTTCCATAACAGCAAGTCTTAGGCCACAAACCCACAAAAGATAAAATACTTCAGCACTTTAACTCTCTGCCCAAATGTGACATGCAGAAAACAGCAGAATCTCAATTTTTCCATTAGAAACACAAAAAAAATAAAGTAGAGAGAAAAATAGAACACAAGCCAAGCTAGTAATTTATTTTACGTCATATTGCAAAAACAGTTTGATAAACAGCGTACAACATAAGAACCTGAAAAGCTGTGGTTTTACATTGGCTAAGATTTAAACAGTCTCCATTGTAGAAAAAGACGGAAAAGAGCTCATCTGTTACTTAATCAGTCTTGGAGAAAAAGGAATGCACTGTAAAAATCACATACAGCTCCTCATTGTTTAAACCATCTTTTTTATCTTGGCAAAAATACTGAACAATACATAGCCCCTGTGATGCCCATATCACGTCCCAAGGTTTACTCGTTAGCTTAACTGAAGCAGTGGCACAGTCTTTTTTTGTTGCGCTTGAGGGGTTCATTTAATTAAACAACATAGTGCTACTCTTCAAGGGTTTAAAGGACTATTTATTTCTTACCTCCTTACACAGAATCCAGGCTAATGATTTCTGCAAATGCTGTAACTAGAAATGCTCTACATATTCATATACAGTTAAAATTCCTTGCCTGACTATTTACATAATTATCCATAATAAAGTTTCCCTACTTTCAACGTCCTAAAGAGTGCAGACAGATGAAGCAATTTGCATGAGTTTTCTGTACTTCATTTAGAGGTGTAGTACTTCAGGAAACTTTGCTTGCATATAGTCCATATCACATACAGAAATATATCTGCTCTTAAGTTCTGTCATGGAATTGCCATAGGATAGTGAAAAGCAACTAGAACTAGCAGACAATCCTGTTTGCCAACCTGTCACCGTGCTGATTTACTGTGACAATTTTTTTCTCTATGTAACAGATAATATTTCTGACATAACCACAGCAAGAACTCCCCTGAATTAAACTTCAGCTGTATCTTCAGCTCATTAGAACTGAGGCAGCTGGCATCTGTAATTAGAAAAGGAAATCTCCTTTTCACCCAAGACAACTCAAAGGGAGTAAATTCCTTTAGTTAAAGGGAAAAATAATGCCCCTTAGAAATCAAGTTTAAATTTATTCTCACACAGTTTTTCACACAATTTGAATACCTAAGTAATTAAATACTGGATTTTAAATATGATAGTAAACAGGGGAAGTAGGGAGGGAGGATGGAGAATTATGATAACTTGTCTTCCGTACTGTTCCTAAGAGCATAGTCATTTAAAGACATCTGGTATTGTAAATATTGCAAACTAAATACATTTCAGTAAGGACTAAAGATTAATGCTTTATATTCTCCTAGCAAAATCTTTAAAAGAAAAAACAAACACAACAAAACCCCCACAATTTATGGCCTAGGCACTTATGAAACCAACGCATTCGATTTATCGTATTTGGATAAGAGGACAATTGTTTTCCAGATCTTACCTGCGCATTGGCTTTCCGTCCATGCACCGTGAAGAGAAATCTTCACCCTATCCTTCAAGACCTGATCCAAAAGGGAAAAAAAAACAAACAAAAAGAAAGGGTGATATTCTGAAGCAAAAGAACCTTCATTCCCCTCTTCAGTCTGGCTCTAGGACAACAGAACTGACCACATCCATGTACTAATATGCCTTCAAGCTCTTATCTAGCTATAAAATTCACAGCCTAGATTAACGATGTCTGGATTGCAGAGAATAACGCAGAAGAAAATATAATCATCATTAAAAGTAATTTCATCACAGCTGCATAATGGTTCTTTAGGCAAATGGAACACACGGATCATAAAGTCAGTAAACTGTCTGCCTCCCTGAATCCTTAAAATTGTTCTTCCAAAGGAAAAAATATCTCAAGTCAGGGGTGCTCGCTCTCACTCCTCGCTCAGAGCCAGGAGGAACCTCTCCCTCATACATTTACCAGAGATTTAAGGCAGGCTGGCACCTAATAAACAGCACAGCGCTGTTCAACAGCTACACTGCAGAGCCAGAATCTGATAGAAGATAAAACTTGTGTCTGGAAATTGAAGATAACTCTCTGCCTCAGAGGTAAGAGAGATGCTAATAATGGTACTACATCTGCAAAGATTAATGATGCTGCCTGATGCTCACTACACTTCCACTCCAAATACTCATTTTCTGAAAGGAATAACAGTTGCAAACTGCACAGGCCTTCCATATTCAACCACTAACTTCTAACTCTAATGTAGATTAATCCTTTTTTACAAGGCCATCACTCATCCCGATTTCATTTTTAATGACTGTTAAATTAGGAATAAATTTATTAAATCATTATTTAAAGCAGTAATCCTAACTTTTTTGTAACGTATTAGAAGAACAGAAGGGTTCTGCTTCCATGTTGATATTCACAGACTTCTTCCCATCAGAAATGGAGTGAGAAAAGGGAAACTAGTGAAACTATAGAAAAAGCAATGACAGAATGCGACTGAGTAACTCTTAAAATAAACAGAAGTAGCATTTCAAATAGGAAAACCTGATTTAGGAAGAATAAAATCATTTTTGGAAGACTGAGATTGTCAGATTGGAGCCTGCATCCAACAAGAACAAAGTATTTTTGGCGCAATTTAAATTAAACTACAAAATAACTATGGCTTTATCTGGCTACGTGAACAAACACCTTATTTGACATGCAGCATTCTCCAGGTACATTATTGCAGAAACAGAGCAGTTTGCCAGTTAACGAAGGATAAGCTCAGACTTGCTGTCCTCCACACCTGCAGATTACTCGGGTTGATACTTTCCTGCAAATAAAGCAAGCTAATTCCTCCCGGTTAAGGCATCGGTCCCCAGTTTACACCCCAGCTACAACTGCCCGGCTTCTTCCCGAGCAGACCGGGGTACCGACCCTCTCATCAGCGGCACAGGGAGCAACCGGGGGGAGCCCCGGGGGCACAGCAGCATCTCCGCAACTGCCCCCGTGCAAGGACACAGGCGAGAGCCGTGCAGAGCGCCCTGCACATGCGAGGAAACGTGGACGACGCTATTCTTAGACCCCTTGATTGCATCAGCTTTAATCCCCTTAAAACCCACAAGAAAAGTCGCAGGAAAAAAAAAAAATAATAAAATGTATATTTTGGCCCAGGGTTCTCGATTTAGTGTCCTCCGCGGGGCACGAAGTGGGTGCAAGGACGGTTTTCCCCGCACAACGCGGCCCTGGCTCTGGAGCACCCGCAAGGTTCTCCGGGGCGCGGGGGCTGCTCCTCCGCCACCGCTCCCCTCCCGCCCCCTTCCCCCGCAGACCCCGCGCCTGCAGCCCAGGCCGCCAACGACCCAAAGCGGCGGGGAAGGGGCGCAGACCCCCGACCAGCAGCAGACTGAGCCGAGCCGAGGGGCCGGCCACGCTCCCCTTAGGGCCGCCGCCCCTCAACCGGCCCCGGGAGCGGAGGGTCCAGGCCGCGCCAGGCAGGGCAGCGCGCCCGAGCCGACACCGCACCGGCGGGGGCAGCGGGGACCCCCGGCGCAGCCACCCGCAGCCCCGAGAAGCCGCCGCTCCCCCTGCCCGACGGCGCAGGACGAACCCGCACCTCCCTCCCTCACTCACTGACTGACAGACTGACTGACGCCGGGCGAGGGGTCCGCCGCCGAGCCGCGGTCCCGCAGCAGCCGAGCCGAGCCGAGCCCACCCCGCCGGGCCCCTCCTCAACGGCAGGAAACGGTCCGGCCCCGCGCCACGCTCCCGCCAACCGCCGCCGCCGCGCGCCGGGCCGCGCCCGCCCCTTCCGCCCCGCCCCGCCCTCCCGCGGCGGCAGCGGCAGCGGCAGCGGCGGCACCGGTAGCGACCCCGCTCCCGCCCCAGCCCCGGCTTCGGGCAGGGCCGGGCGCGGCCTGCTCCGGCTTGCGGCCTGCCCCGAGAGGTGGCCCTGTCCCGGGAGGGCCCGTGCCAGCCGGGGTGTCCATGAGGGCCGGGCGCGGCTGTCCGCCTCAGTAGAGCCTCGCTCCTGCAGAGGTTCTCCCTCCTCTCCGCCCGGCCGGGACGGGCCAGCGGCCTGTCAGACATAGGGGAAGCTTCTAGCAGCTTCTCACAGAAGCCACTCCTCTACCAAAACATTGCCACACAAACTAAATCCAATCTAAACCTCCCCGGGTGCAACTTGAGGCAGTTTCCTCTCACTTAATAAATGTGAAGTTGTGAGTGTGCTCCTGAGCTAGACAGGTGTGCCAGCGCTCGTTTGGTTGGTAAATCTAACGGCCTTGTGAAATTTGTTCACCTGATTCGTGTCAATGCGGAGCAGTATTAGAGCTGCGTGGTGAAATGTGAGCCTCTCTGCACATGGAATCTTTCAACTATCCTGTTCGTTCTTATACAGCCACAGGCCTCGAGGAAACAGGATGATATGTACATAGTTCTGGCTTCCTGTGTTGAACATGTCAGAGAAGGGTTTGCCTAAACTCATGTTTTGTAACTTTATAGATAATGTACAAGATTTTGTTTAAACTTGTAAATTTACTTGGGAGATTTATTTAAGTTTGGCAGGATTCACTCCTGCCTTAGTTTAACATGATTAGGGGCTTTACCTGCCTAACAGGACTGCAAGGTTATAAGAAGGACACTCGACAGTGGAACAAGCAAAAGGCAGGAAAACGGGCTGGGGGCTGGTGACCACGGGCACGTAAACAACTCCAAAAGTGGGACCAGCCGCTTCGGTACTCTTAGCCAATTAACACCTGTATAATGGCTGGTGACACACTCTTAGCCAATCATCACCTGTCGCTAACGGTGTGAATAACCAAGAGAATGTAGATTGTGAGCTCCCAAAAAGGAGACAGGCACGGTGGGGGGACGGGAGAAGTGAAATACCGTAACCGTGAACAAAGGGGTGTGCGGCTTGGTGGAGCGGAGACTCCAGGCGCACACAGCGCTGTTTGCTTGCCTCTATTCGTTTAATAAATTTGGAATCCTGTTTGGGACTAAATCATTTATCGCAGCCTTATGTTGCCAGTCAGCCCCTCGGCTCAGCTCAGTGTCCAGCGGGTCGGGGGTCTGCGCCCCTTCCCCGCCACTTTCAGTCAGTTCGCGGCCTGGGCTGCAGGCGTGAGGTCTGCGGGAGGGAAGGGGGAGGGAGGGGAGCGGTGATGGAGGAGCAGCCCGCTGCGCCCCGGAGAACCTGGGGCTGCTCCCCAGGATTGGATTAGTCCATTGGTCTTGTGGGACACTCGCTCAACTTCTCGGTCAGGCCAAAACAATTAAGACGTGACACCATTCAGGGTTTTGATTATCAGGGTTTAGTTCTTGCATTTGCAAAAATGGTCTGTCTGAGCACTTGTGGGAAGAGGATTTCCACAGATAGCCCCTGACCTATCTGCAGAAAAACTGATTTTTCTGTCTCCACGGTGCCCTTTCCAACAGATCTCAAATGAGGGGACGTAGCAGGAGTGTCCCAAGGACTAAGTTTATCACCTTGGACTCTGGCTTAGTACAGTTTTAGAACAGCCACTTGTAAGGAAATTCAAGGGTCTAGGTCTAAATCTTCTGCCTCTGTCGCAAATAGACACTCTTTCTGCTCTATCACACCAAAGTCAGTACAACCATTCAACGATTGATTCCCCAGGTTGCTTGTGATACGTTATCTGATTTTTTTGCAGATCGTCTCTATTAAAATAATGAACTGTAGTGGTATCCCGTCTCTGCTGTCTCTCAGGCACATCTGGCCAATTCTAAATGTCTCCATCCCAATCCTATTGTATGTAGCTGTGCAGATTTTTATACGGTCTGGATCGCTACCTTGTAATAGCATCTCACGGTGTTTTCTTGCTTTCTCTAAAGCCTGCGGGCACTAATTGTTTTTCAATATGTGCCCTTTTCCCAGACTGGCTGCCAGCCTTTCATTTAGCTTACTTCTCAATCCTTTGTTGAAAATTCATTCTTCCGCTTTTTAATTTCTTCTTCTAACTCCTCAGCCCATTTGTTCTCAATTTTCATTCTCATATTACAGCTAACATCCAGCACAGCCCTTCCTTCCCTCTGTCTTACTTTATTTTGCACAAACCCTTCCAATTACTGAATTCATTCCATATGGCTTTCAGATCATGGCTTATTGCCCTTAGTCACTCTTTATCCCACTTAGGATCTTGCCATCCATTTTCCATAAAACCCTTTCGCAACAGATAACATTTATCAGGGGAATGGGTTGTCATTCTAACCCAAGGATCCTGCCTACTACACCAATTAATTCTGTCACCCAGCGCTACAGGGACAGGCAGATTTGTTGCGGATCATCGGTAGAGCAGTGACACAAAAACTTGTTACAACCAAAACTTTATTTTAACCTGGACCCTCTGCAGATCAGGTCATTTTAACAAATTAAACATAACTTATCTCAGAGGACACGTAGAAAAATCACTCAGGCCTCAGAGGAAGCAGCCAAGAGTGAAGGTGACAGCAGGCACTGGGAGATCACAGCCCTGCCATCCAGTAACAGGAGATCTGGTCTAAATCCCACCTCAGTTCCCAGGCACCCAGGACTCCTTTAAAGGAAAGGTGGGTACTGGACAAGCTTGCCCACATCTAATGGCCACTTGCTTCACAATATGGCACACTAAGAGTTAGGAAAACAGGACACAATTCACAGCCCCTGATACAATTATCTACTGGCACAGAGTGGCAGGCTTCCGACACTGGCCTTCAGAGCCGCGCTGGGGGGGTCATGACTGTGAGGTGCACTGCGGGTGCGATGCCCACAGAGGAGCAGACCAAATCCCAGCAGGGTGCCCGTGTGTCGGTGAGAATCTCTGCGAAATGACCATGTCCCAGTGAGGTGCTAATGGCTGCTGAACGACCGGACCCCATGGATCATGTCACTCCAGCAATACCTATACACTAATCATGCTCCTCATTTTCAACAGTTAAGATTTCTGTCAAGCCAAGAGCCAATTTTTGGCTTTCCTCTTAACATGGGCTGCCACTTTGCCCACAAGAGGACCTGGAGCTGAGCCGTGTCATGGCCACCCGCCTGCTGAACGCAGCTTGGATGGAGCCTGGGCACAGCTCTGTCTCGCTGACAAGGTCAGGGCACAGGGCAGATCAGGTGGGATGCAGTCCCGCTGCCCGTGGGGCTCAGTGCCCACCGGCGGGCACGGCAGTGGGAGCAGCAGGCTTCAACATCCCCCGGCGGGCGGGTGGGGAAAGGCCTTGTGACACCACAGAACCGTGCGGGACATCAGCCTTGTCACCTCAGCACCATGTGCAAGCGCAGACACGCGGGGCAGCCACTCGGTTCGGGTGGTCACTGCCTGAACTCTGCTCGGGAAGACAGCCCAAGCCACATCGACATTTTCTTCCTCGGCAGAGACCACGATGAGGCTCAGCCTGGTTCTCTCCCTCACCATGGCTTTCTGCATGCTGTCCCTGTTATCCTGTGGCCTTGGCCTTTGCATCCTGTGCAACTGGGTCACAGTCAGGAGAGAAGACTCTCCTCAAGACCTGAAGCAGCCGCCCATCGTCACAGAGCGCGTGGCCTCTGAATGGAAGAGCAGCACTGGCCTTCGCAACCCCGACGGCTGGGTCAGAATCATCATTAGTAACATTCCTGAGGGCCTGAAGCAACTGCCCATGGTCGCAGAGAGCATGGCCTCTGAATGGACCAGCGCCATTGGCCTTCGAAGCAACTGCAGCTGGGTCAGGTACAGGATGAGCATCGCTCCTGAGAGCCTGAAGCAAGTGCCCAGTGCCGCTGAGAACACGGCCTCTGACCTGCCCTGCGCTCCGGGAAAGCTTTGGGATGCCCACCTTGCCCAGGTGGTCATGACCCAGCTACTTTGCTTTGCCGGGCAAATTCTGTGTCTGTGCGGCATCGTTTGGATTGCTCTTGCCTTCTGGAGAAATGGGAAGAGACGGCAGGGACAGGTGAGCATTTGAGACAGGTCACACAGCAAGCCAAGGGCAGCAGGACACTTCTTGGTGCCATGGTGCCCTTGGCCCACTTCACCGTGCCCCCAGCCCTGTCATTTCCAGGGAAGGGGGGGACGGACAGCCTCGTCTTCCAAGTGGAGAGACTGCCTGGAAACGGATACCTCCTGCAAATGCAACAGGCTTTGCCGACTGGACACCAACATCGCCATGCTGGAGAGGTGCCTGAGGCGTGCCTACCGCCTCCGCCTGAAACTGCTCCGGCGACAGCGCTCCAGGAAGGCGGCACGAGAAATAAGTAAGAAGAGGAGAGCCTTCTCCAGCTCCCCACGCAACTGCAGCTCGAGCGTGCGCCCCGTGGACTGGCAGTATGAAAGGCAGCGGTGCCCGGGCGTGCTGCTGTCCATGCAGGGTGGGACATGAGGCAGGGGAGAACAGGCACCCGTGGCTGTGAGGTGCCCTGTGGGTGCCCACGTCCCAGGAGGGGCCCACATCCTGGCAGGGTGCCCACGTCCCATTTGGGTGCCTCATGTGTGCTCCTGTCCCGGTGAGCTATGTACTGGCTGCTCCCCACGTCCCTGTAAGCTGGCAGTGGCCTGTGCCTGCCCATGACCCACTGGGCTCCTTAGGCCTTAGGAGCTCCAAGGCTGGTGCGAGAGCAGGCGTCACTCTGGGAAGAGGGGCACGTGTTAGGAAGTGGGAGGATAACAATTCCAGCTGTAGTGTTTGCACCCAGCTAACAGTGAATTCTCTGCAGGGTGACAGCCAGCTGGTGCGTCAGGACATGCCTCAGCCCACCGAAGGCGCCTCAGCCAGAGCATGTCCGTGCAGCGGAGACTTTCCTTAATCTTCTAGCACTGTTCAGATCAATAAATTTATTGTTCCTAGACCGAATTGCCCAGGACTTTTTCCAGATAGCTTCTGAGTATCTCTAAGGATGGAGACTCCTTGACATCTCAAGGCAGCCTGTGCCAGCTCTCAGTTACCCTCACAGCAAAAAAAAAAGTGTTTCTTGTTGTTCAGAGGCAGCCTCCTGTGTTTCAGTTTGTGCCCATTGCCTCATATCTTCTCACTGGCTCTGTCCTCTTTTCACCCTCCCTTTTCGTACATTAAGATGATTCGCCGCCAACCTTCTCTTCTCCAGTCTGAACAGTCCCAGCTCTCTCATAGGAGAGATGCTCGAGACCCTTCATTATCTTCATGACCCTCCAATGGATCTCACCAGTAGCTCCATCTCTCTTTTTGTACTTGGGAGCCCAGAACTGGACACAGTACTCAGGTGTGACATCACCTGAACAGATCACCTCCCTTGGCATGCTGGCAACACTTCCCCCTAATGCAGCCCAGGATACCATTAGCCCTCTTTGCTGCAAGGGCACATTGCTCTCATGGTTAACCAGGACCCTCAAGGTCTTTTCTGAGAAGCTGCCTTCCACATGTGCGGCCCTCAGAATGGACTGGTGCATGGGATTGTTCTTTCCCAAGCGCTGGACTTTGCACTTCCCTTTGTTGAACGTCCTGTCAGCCCATTTCTCCAGCCTGACAAGGTCCCTCTGGATGGCAGCACAACCCTCTGGTGTACCAGCTGCTCCTCCCAGTTTTGTGTCATCAGTGGACTTGCTGAGGGTACACTTTGCCCCATCATCCAGATCTTTAATGAAGATGTAGAACAGGATTGGACCTAGTATAGACCCCTGGGCTACGCCGCTAGTTACTGGTCTTCAAGCAGATTTCATACCACTGATCACCACACTCTTGGGCCCGGCCATTCAGCCAGCTTTCAGTCTCTCTCACTGTCTGCTCATCCAGCCCGTATACCAACAGCTTCACTATGAAGATCTGATGGGAGACCGTATCAGAAGCCTGACAGAAGTCAATGTGGACAATATGCACTGCCCTTCCCTCCTCTACCAAGCCACATTTTACCACAGAGGGTTATCAGACTGTTCAACCGTGACTTCCCCTTCGTGAATCCATGCTGACAAAGTGATTTCCCACAAAGTGATTTACCCATTTGCTAAAAGCAGTCTCACCTTTGCCTGATACCTCACTAGTGCTAATGCCACCCTGCCTGTAAGGTCTTTTGATGACATTCACCTGACTGTCATCTGTTTAAGAGACTTACTGTGAAGAGCTGAACTTGTCCATCTCTCTGCTGTCCTGAAAGCACAGAGGGGTTTCACGAAGCACCCCAAGCCGTGTGTGCACCAGGACTTGCTGAGAGCTGGCTGGCCAGCCAAAAACCAGAGACCCTGCCTTCATACGCCAAAGCAGTCTGTGCCAGGAGCTTTGCTCCGGGTCTGGCTTTGACTTGCTGAACTAAGACAATGTTGTCCAAGTCTGCTTCCACACTGGGACCGCAGCCAGCAACATGCAACACCAAACAGGAGACAAAAGCCACCAGCATCCATTTGTTCTGTCTTTATTTACAGGGGAGAGGAAGCCAGTATTTCACCTTAAGAGCTGTCTTGGCTGCTTAAGCCCTGAGAAGTCTCCCCAGTTCTGCAGGGCTTCGGTTCCTCTCACCTATGGCTGTACCTAGAATTAGCTAGTGCCAGCCCTGGATTCTGGCAAAGCTGATGTGCCTTGGGGCATGTCTGCAGACAGGGAGGGGGATAAAGGGCTGCTGTGTGCCCCCATCACAGATCAAGAGTGAATGAGTTTGCCCCAGCAACAGTCACTGGGGAAGGTGTTTCCTTTCTTGTTCTCTTTGTTAAAAATCAAAGCTTCTCTCAGCTCACATGGGGCTGGAGAGCGATGGGGCACAGAGTGTCTAAGGTCTTAAGATTTTAACCATGTAGAGCAAAAACAGTTCTCTGGAAAGACTGAAAATCAGAGGGACCAAGGCTAAGGGTCCCTGCTCCAGGCTTCGTGGGAAGCCTATGAAAGTTTGGTTTTGATGGGGACAGTCAGTCCCAGCAGCATGAGCCAAAGGATCTTTCCTGGCTACCATCCCACCACATCCGCTTCCCTGGCTCCCACCAAGCCCCTGCCCCAGCCCAGCTGCCCTCTCTTGCTCTCCAGGCATCACCAGACCTGCAGTACAGCCCCACCAAGCTCTCCTGGTTCACAATTGTGGCACCACAACGAGGTTAGAGAAGACCAGTTGTCACCTTGGGCAGCAGAAAGCAGCCCTGGGGATGACATATTGCAGGGACACAATGTCCTCCACCAGGATACAATAAAAGGGACAGGCCAGGTAAGAGCAGGCTCTAAAAAAAGGGGAGCAGAGGAACTCCCAGGCATCCAGTTTCATGTTACCTAGCTGGGACCTGTGGATGTCCCAAATGGGGATGCTAGGCAGCTCAGAGACCGCTACACACTGCTGCCCATCCTCAAACAGGCTGCTCAGCAGCTGCCTTTCATCATCTATCCCCCCCTTTCTTTCAGAGGAGGCTGGTTCTCCCTTAACTGTATCTTACAGACCCAAAATCCCTTGTCCAAGAGCAAAACCGTGCCAAGTGAGGAATGACAGACACACCTCTGACCTCCTGCAAGCCAACCTCCAGGCTTAGCAGGGCTCAGCTAGCAGTCCCACCACACACACTGCCACTGAGCTCCAGAGGGGCTGAAGGTGTCCACGTGACGTTCCCACCCAAGCCAGACGCTAAAGATGCAAGCTGCCATGTTTCTGTGATCACATATCCAGCACCACCTACCAGGTCCTTGCTGGAGGTCTGTGACAGCAGACCCACACCTATGGTGGGAAGGTATGTCAGACAGAGCAAGCGATGCTGTTGAGGGACTGAGGCCTGGAGGAGGAGAGACAGCCAGGGGAAGTATTACATGTCATTTTCCCAACTCCCAGTGGCATTTTGCAGTGCTTGCCAGCCAAAACCAGGCTGCTCAGACCTAAACAGCAGCGGCGGGAGGCAGCAACCCCAGCCCAGCCACAAAATCCATGCCACACTCAAGCTGTCACCTCCACTACAGGCCGTCGACCACTGCGATGCTAAAGCAGCTATCGAACGCTCTTCCTTCCTTATTGCCTTTGAGATGAGGATCCTGACACCAACATCTCCCAGGACCCTCTTCCCAGCCCCCTCCCAGCAACACTGAGCCTGGTAAATACCGTATGGCAAGTAATTTTACGTTATTCTGCATTTACACAAAAATAGAGCAATTCTATATTTATAGAGATTTATAGCCGGTTCCGTGCTGGAGGAGTTATTGAGCAAGGTCAGGAGCTGTGGGCGGTCCAGGCTCCCGAGCAGCCGGCTGCTTCTCGTTCGGCATTTCCAACATACAAAATTAAAGGCATTTGTCTCCGTCTGGTTTCTTAAATAGATAAGGGGGGAATGAACGGACAGTATGTACAGAGGGGCAGCGGCAGGGCCCGAGCGCCCTCCACCCCCAGCCTCACGCCTGCCGCCGGGGGTCAGTGAGGCCGGCTGCTGGACTCTGAGGGCTGCCGCTGGCGGGGAGGAGTGTAGCCATTCAGGTAGCCGTTGCTCTGGCGCTTGCTGAGTCCTCCGTTCAGAATGTCCTGGATGTGCTGCACTATCAGGTTTATGGCCACTGTGAGCGAAAGGGAGGGAAAGACACGGGGGAGAGATCGCATTAGGATCACTGCAAATAAACTAGAGCCAAGCCAGAGATGACAACCCTGCTGTCTCCCCTGCTCCTATCCCCTCCTGTCACACGGTGGGGAGCTGCAGCCCAGTGGGGAGGAGCTGCCCCGCCGGGACTTCATCCCAGCCCCAACAGCCCAGCACTCAAGCCAGTATGGTCAGTGGTCAGGCTGACTTCAGCCAGGTGGAGACCTGGCTGTCCCAGCTGCACATCTAGCCTTGGAGAAGCTCATTTCCCTTTGTGTGGGATGAACCAGGAGTTTGCCTGGAGGCAGTGCACATAGATGGGCTCCCAGGCTTGTTCAGAGGAGCACAAATCACTAATGCTCCAGGCAGGAGCAAAGGGGAGAGGCTCCTCTCAGCACGTATGGTAACAGCACTCTCTTGGGTGGCAGTGGCCTTGAGTCATCTCCTTGGCAGCTCCTGCTACCTCCTACTTAACTCCACCACAACAGCAACAGCCCAAAGCCAGCTGCCAGGATGTAATGGCAGGGTCTGGGTCCACTCACCTTCATTATCTGCTCCTCTGGGAATGATCACATCAGCATATTTCTTGGTCTGGGAGGAGAGAGAGCACTCCGTTACAAAGTGGAGAGCACTAGGAGGTCTATCATCATGATGATACATCTCAATGTTCTTATTTATCTTCTGCTCTGTGTTTCAAGGGCCATGCTTTGCACCTTGACTCCACTTTCATGAGCTCATACAGATCCAAGTAAGAGGCCCCCTAACAAAACTTGAATTTAAAAAGCCTCACGATCGCAAGACTCCAGCAGCTAATGCTTTTGTGACCCTCCCCCCTGAATCCAGCCCAACTTGGTGCAAGAGCAAGAGCTGGCATGCCTGGGCTGTGTGGACATGCAGGGCACAGCCATATAATCTGCTTGGGATGTGGGGAGAATTGTCTACCAGCATTGCTTGCAAAAAAAGTCTGATTTGGGATACCAGACCTGACCTATTTTCACCTGCGGGTGCCAGTCTTGATTTCCTCCTCTATTTGTGTCAGCTTTTAGAGCTGCTCAGCTTCCTGACAACCAAGCTCTACCATCAGCAAACAAGCCAGCCACCGGCTGAAAGACGTCATCCACCTCCAGGTGCTTCCAGCCATATCAAAGATCACCAGGACACACTGGACCATTTCAGTGCTGGACCATTTGGTCCAGAGCTGGTTTAGAAGTTGAGTAACAGCAACATGCGGATGTTGAGCTTGCTCAACATCCGCATGCAATTGCTCTGCGAATGAGCCAGCCACCAGGTTGGGAGTGGGAGCAGACCACTGCAAAGCTGATAGGTAGGGACGAAGCATTGTTCTCTACCCTCCTTGTTTCACATTTCATCCTCCTACAGACTATTCAACAGAAGAGACGGATGCAGCGTCTGCGGCTTTGCAAAGCTGTGGATTTACCTTGCTAGGAACTTGCAAGGAGGGGAGGCACTAAGCGGGACCTGCCTCTCTGGAAAAGCCTTCTTGGGATTATACTAGAATTGGACCTTGGCTCCCAGAGCCACATCTGAGCAAGACAGGGAAGAGAGTGCTGCCCAGGAGCCAGGAAAAGGTCTTATAGCACAGAAGCAATCAGCCCCTCTTTATGGGAAGGGAGAGAGCTCGCCACACAGACAGGCACAGAGGTGTTTCTGTGGCCAAGGCCTGAGGCTGTAGACACAGGTTCAATTCCTGCCTGTGCTGCTGGCCAGCAGCTCCCAGGCTGCAAAGTCCCTGTCTGCTAGGGAGCCATGCCTCAGTTATCAGCTCCCAAAGTCACTTCCTTTCCCCAGGCACACCTTGCAGCCCTGGCTCCAAGCGAGGTCTGTCTGCTCTACACTTTGGCCTCTCACCAGCCAGGACGCGTGACCTGCAAAGCCGCATAACGCAGCACCAAGCAAAGGAAGAAGCTTCCCACTCTCCCAAGCATCCAGCCAGCTAAGAAATCAGCAGCACCACAGGGTGAAAAGGGCAGGCAGGACAGGCTAAACCAGGAGGCAGACACAGTGGACACGGCCTAGGGGCAGGGATCTCCCCTTCCTCAGCTCAAGATCTTTCCTCCTTGGCTGGCATCTGCTGAGCTGCGGGCTGCTGGTTTGTCAAATCCTGTGCAGGGAGGGGTTTCTCTTGCTGTGTCAGCCTTCCCATAGGGGAGGATGACGTGACCAGGAAGGCAGTAGCTGTATAAACAGTCCTTATCTCTCCCTGCCCTGGCCAGCACTGGCATCCCCATTTTTGCCAATGCCTGCAGGGAGGGAGCAAGGTGAGGCAAGCTAATCTGAGCTCTGCAGCACAAAATGCTCTGGTCTGAGGAGCTGGGCAGGGTATGAGGCATTTCTGGCAGACTCTCGTGGGTGTCATTCCCCTTACTTACTGGCAAACAGAACTCCTCGAAGGCAGGCTTGACGAAGGTGATGTACTGAGATAAGATCTGCTCGAGGTCCCTGCCTCGCTCGCTGATGTCTCGTAGCACTGCAGGGAAGATGTAAGGCACAGTCAGGAGCTGAGACGTGAATCGCTCCATCCCCATTCCCTTCAGTACAGGCTTTGGCCAGCCACCCAAAATACCACCCGGGTATTTTGCTGGAGGTCTCTGTTCTTGGAAGCTGCTGCCCACGCATCTGAGCACACCCCAGCCCAGCTACATGCTTTTAACTCACTTCGAAGCTTTCCCAGAAGCCAACGGCTGGCTGACCTGACCAAGGGCTTTTATTGGCCTTCCTCCATCCTCAGCTCTGCAAGCACGTTCCAGCTGCAACCAGTGCCACTCTAGACCTGACTGTTCCCAGCCTCAGCCCTTGCATCTCTCCTGTCACTCTGCCCTGCCATCGGACGAAGGATGGGGCATTCTCCCAGTCATCCCAGTGCAGAGGTGTCCAAAGAACAGAAAAGCAGTGGAGTTCACCTGCACACACAGTAAGGTGCAGTTTTACTCAGATCTGCAGAGGTGAGGACAGTAAAACTCACCCACCTACTCAGCTCTGCCAGGCTCCTTGTGCTGTCCCCAGCTGACGGAGATGGGAAGGGGAAGCAGGCTCCCACAACCAGAGGTTGAGGGGGTGCTTGGAGGAGATCAGCTCAGGAGGAAGCCAGGAGAGCAAGCTGGCCTCCTGCTTGTCCTGCCATTCAGATCTTACACCCTCTTTGCACGAGGTATTTGAACCATTACCATCTCTGGTCTGACGCCACTTCAGCGTGGATAAGCGTCGCAGTTCAGCACGAATTCAATCCACAGGTAAGAGCCCAAACAACCCCGTGTCTGAGCAGACAGCTCCTGGCTCTCCCCACGGGGCCGGCTGGCTGGCTTCTCCCCAGCACGCTAGCACCTGGCCCTGGGTTTGGAGCGAGCCCTCTCCACGTGCCAGGCAGAGCTGAGCCACGGCACTGCCAGCCTGCGTGACCTGCTCAGCAGCCAGCGCCCATGTGCTTGCAGGGCCGGGACAGTGCTGTTCCCCAGTGCTGGTTTGGCACTGTCCCCGTGGCTCTATTTGCCCTCGGCCAGCAGTTTCACAGCGTGTCCTTTGCAGCCCTGCACCGGGAAGTGATGGAGCGAAGAAAGGGCTGTGTGCCAGCTCCCTGCTTGCTCCAGGAATGGCTCAGCCCAGGCTGCTCTAGCCAGCTCCTGGCCTTCAGAGAGCGGGAGCAAACCCCAGCTCACACAACACAGAAAAACAGGCAAGGAAAATTATAATTAAAAAAAAAAAATAGCAGTGAGACAGAGGGACTTTTGTTTCCTAGGTCCCACACCCTATTTGTTGGCTGCTCTGGGGCAGGGAAGGAGCACAGCGAGGGTGTATTTGCAGCACACTTGGCCTGGGACAGCGTGCGGGAGGCCTGCAAGCTGCACTGGGTGAGTGCCCAGGCTGCAAGGGCTGGTCCTGACAGGGCAAAACGCTCCTGGTAGCTTCCAGGGCAGGCCACAGCAGGGCAATCATCCCCCACACAAACCTGAGTCAAGCACCCACTATCTTGTACCTGGCCCCAAAGCAACAGGTCCCAGCAATTCAAGCTAAGACCACACACCCTATCTGGAGGTATCACCCTCTACTTGCAGAGCAGGCCAACGTCCCAAGAACGGATCGGCACCTGTCCAGAGCCAGCGGCACACATTGCTCAAATCAGGCCTGAAACATGCACGTGACACCTGACTTGGTCTTTGTCTTACGGAAGCTGGCCAAGAACCGGGTATGGAAACTGGCCAAGGACGGTGCAGCGAGGAACCTCAGCCAGAATGAGCTTTGCGCGGATCAGGCTGTTTGGGGCACCTGGTAGACCTTGCCCCTCACGCCCTGGTAGCAGCGTTTTTATTGGGAGAGATGCTGAGATGGAGACAGTGCAAGTTGCACGTACTGAACCCCGGCACTACGAGCTGTCAGCTACATTTCCAGGAACCTCATCTCCCACTGCTACCCAGCTGAAAAGCCCATGGCTGCAACTCTTCAGGACTTCCGAGAGAGCAAGATGACTCAGGGCCATGTCACAATGCAAGATCCCAACTTTTGCTACAAGCTGGCTCCAGCTGCGTTCCAGGAACATGATTATATCTTCAACGCCTCACATGTGGGCTCTCCTTTCCCAGAAATGCCAGGGAGACATACAGTAAACAGATTGGCTGCTGCAATGGTTCTGCCAACTGCAGACAGCAGGCTGGGAGGCTGCCATACAGTCAGTTCCCTATCGGGAGGCCGATGAGTTGCCCTAACTAGGAGACACCAGCTCTGCAGCCAGCCCAGCTGCCTTTTTGCAAAGCTTTAGAGGTTGATAGTGGGTGGGAGAAACACCCCAAGAACAGCCTGGGCCCATGGGGCTCAGGACTCCATCCAACAGCTGCAGCACAACAGGGTTTAGCTTTGTATTGTGGTTGGCAGCTGGATGATCTTGGTTCTTAGTCAAGGATCTCAACCAGTTCTCAAGCCCTCAGCTCACAGCTATGTACCAAGTCCAAAGTGACTGAACCACACACCTCAGAGTACAATTGGGCTGCACACACAGGGTCATGTGGTGCTACAAATGCAAAAGGCAACGCCATGCCTTCAGACAGCTGATACAGGGCACTACCAAAAACGTAAGCGGCTCCGTGGCTGGCTGTGAACCCAAGATCCTGCAGAGCACAGTCTGGTTAAGGGATACGGCTCACATTGCGTGATCTCACAAACGTGCAGCTGCAACCTGCTAATACATCTCCCTGCAATGACTGTGCTCTCACCTCCCTGCATGAGTCACGCAAGAACAGTGGGCAGGGTCAAGAAGCATACGTAAATAGGAGCTTTTAATCAGCACTGAGGACATCCCAGCAGTGGAGGCTGTGTATCTGTCTGACAGCAGGAGGGCAGGCGAGACCAGTTCCGCTGCAGAGTGGAACAGTCCCACGCACACAAGCAGTCCCAGGCTGAGGCGCCGAGACGCGCTCCTCTGTGTCACAGCGCAGAGGTCTGCATGCGACCTCTCCCCTAACTCATCTTCTGCATCCCCAGACACCCCGTGGAGGCTGCTGGAGGAGGGACAGTTCAGACAACTGAATTCTGCCCCAAGAGTTCCCAAACGTCATCCAGGAGACTCATCCGTGACCCCACCTCCAACAGCTTTTTTTGAAACAAACAGCATCTGAAGCCACTGCAGAGCTGCAGTCCCTCCTATGTCAGCTGGCAACCCACAGCCAAGCCAGCTGGACATGGAGAGTCCTAGAGAGGGATATTCCTGTTTCTAGGGCCATCACCCCACTGCCAAGTACCACAAAGAGGCTCCACACTGTGCTTGCTGTGCTTGCACAGCAAAGACGTACAACCAGACTCTCTATCTATATCATCCACGATGGACACCCTCACCCCCAAACACCATCCTCCGCGCACACCCGCAACCCAGGTCCTGAGCAGGATCCATCAGGCACTGTCTTCTGATTGAACTGTCGAGATATTTTGCCTTGCCCGTTGCACCCTTCCCTGCCGGTACCTGCTGACCGGCAGTAGCTGCTGTTCAGCTGCTTGCACAGGGCTGGTGCCACAGGACCCTGTGAGGACACAGCACGCTCAGCAGCCACACTGCTGCATGCATCAAAGGAGGAATTCCAGACAAGGCAGCAAAACCCCCACTGAATCTTAAGAGACATGGAGCAAGGTGCTCCCCACCGCCATAAGCTGCCCCATGTGACGTGCTGCACTGGGGAGGAAAAGCTCCCCGGCTCTCTGCCACCAGCAGCGCAGCTTTGTGCCCATTCCAGTTCTGCTCCCGTCGCTGTCCCCTGCCTCTGTGACCAGCTGCCCAGGTCAGTTAAGTGACATTTCCATCTCTGGTGCTCAAGGCATGTTTGGGCCTCACCTCTGCGGGACAGCCGGGTGTCTGCGTCCGTGTCCACAAAGAGCTTCATGCGGAAGAGATCCCGCACCTCCTGGCTGTAGAAAGCCAGGATGCCTTCGAAGAGCACCACGTCGGCTGGGTAGACAGTCACCGTCTCCTCTTTCCTAGCAGAGGGAAGGAGAGTCAAAATATGCTGGTATGGGGAAACAAGCTAAGAGAGGAGGGGGGAAAACAGCGGTGCTCCTGGGCACTGCTGGGACAACCCTGGGACACGACTGCTGCACCAGGGGGGCGACCAAGGAGAGGGCAGACCTACCCCACCACGGTGAAGGGAATCCAAGGCATACGCACACTTCCTAGAAGGACAAATGGCAGAGCAGGAAGCAGACTAGCCCTTCTCCCCCCATCTCAGCCAGCTGCTGCTTGCAAGCATTATGTGCCAAGCCGTAAGGCCCAGAAAGCCTACGGATGGGGCTTGACCCACGGGAACCTGCAAGGGCCAGCTCTGCTCCCCTGGGAACCGGGCAGCGCTCTCCAGACACCACAGCACTTTTGCAGGAAATGGAGCAGGGCCACACCATCCACCACCAACACAGGCATGCAAAACCAAGCTGAACACACGCAAGGGAAGAGTTACTGGAGCAAGAACTGTCCTACTCCTTTTCTGGCAGTGCTGGGCTGCTTGAGCCTGGAATACTTGTTAAAGCTGCAAATGCAGAGTTTATGGGCAGAGGAAGTGTGGATGGGGGGGGGGGGAGAGGGGCCATAACCGCCCTATACTGATGCCTGCACGTTGCTGGGTGCAACGGCATGGCTGTGCAGCTTTCCAGACCCTCAGACTGCACCTATATCTACTCTGGATCCTGCAACCAAGGGGTTTGGAGCAGTTAGCACCGAAACTTTTGGTTGGCACATTAGGTGCCTAAGAACGGGCAGAAGCGGAGGGGCAGGCAGCTTGGGCTGGCAGGGCCGCGTGCTGCGCCGCAGGGCGTTAGCAGAGGCACAGCAAGGCAGGAGCAGCTGTTAGACCTGGAGTGGGAGACAAAGTCATAGACGGGAATCTGGACCGTCTTCCCTTCCGTGATCTCTTTGAGCGTTTTCACGATCAGCTCGTTGTCAAAGGCATCTGAGGAGAGAGGAAACGTTACCCGGGGCAGCTTTGCAACCTCTCCCACCCACCAGATGCTGAGCTTAGCCCAGCCAGAGCCACTGGCACCCCACACTGGGGACAGACAGACACACAGACTCAGGAGGAAAGCCCTGTACGTCCCCATGAGTGTAGCAAGGCCCAGCTCTCCCAGAGCCTCCAGGGCTTCACTGCTTTACATCAGCCTGGGATCTGGCCCACAGAGATCAATACTGCCCTTGTGCGGCAGCGCTGACAGCCCGGGCTGGGGAAGGCATCTCCTCTGGGGCTCCAGCCCTCGGAGAGACTGCAGCAGTGTTTCAGCCTCGTGCTGCCAGACAGACAGGGCTCTGTTTGCTTGATGCTCACTGCCTCCAGCCATTGTGCTTGTGGGGATGAGAGGACAGCGGCTCTGGAATTTCCCCACCAAGCCCAGAGATGGTTCAAAGAGCTCCTGTTGTAGCAAGAGGACACAGCCCCCTTGGTGGAGGGGTCTGCAGAACAGCTGCACAAGATGGTTCCCTCCTTGAAGGAGGGACATGGAGCTGCTGGCTCCAGGGGGCTGTGCCAGGATGGATCTCCCTGGTCCCAACCCAGCTGCACCAGAAAGTTTTTCAAACTGGGGGATACTTTTACAGGGAGAAGAGGAGTGTCTTAAGGAGTGTGCAGGTTCACAACCTGCCCTTTCTTGTCCCAAACACTCCACCCCAGGGGCAGTTTCTTTCCTGGAGAGGCAGAGGTTGTACTGTAAGAGACAGAGGTGGCCCCTGGCCACCCTGCCAGGGATACACCTGGCTCCACAAGAGCTTAACTAAGCCACCCACTCCTGCCTTGTGTGGAGATAGAGTCCTAGTGTCCATGCAAGGCTCCTTGCTGGTGGAGCATGGGGTCCCACTCCAGCCCTTGTCCCTCACTGCACAGCAAAGCCCCAGTGCTGTTCTCTATTCACCTGGGTGGTCAAAATTGAACTGGCCTTTGAGCGCTTTGGATTTCTGCTCTGAAGTGAGGACCCGGTAGAAGCTGTCTTGGCTCACGATCACCACCTGCTTCTGGCGGTAGTCCACCTCATTCTGGCCGAGCAGCTGGACAATCTTGGAGCATACTGAGGACTGGGAAAGGAACAGCAAAGGAGGAAAGTTAGTGGCAAGTGGTGTCTGCGCCATGCAGAGAGGACGTCCCCAGGTAACAGCCATTCCTGGGTGCATGGGCCACTGCTTTCTGGACCACCAGCTGAGAGTTTGTGGTCCCCTCAAAGGCCACAGAAAGAAAAGTGCTCCAGAAGCATCACTGCAGGGCTCTTCAACGTGAAAGCAGCACCAAGCTCACTCCCTACCTCCCTCCCCTCTGTCCCTGTGCCCTGTCCACGCCTCCTATTCCGGGCACAAACTGCATCAGGAAACCAGTCGGCTGCTGCCTGGGTTCAGCTGCAGCCCCAGGGTCCCTGCAGCCAGCCCAGCAGCTCCCCGGGGAGCAGAGCTGTGCGTAGCACCGAGGCTGAGCCTCTTCCCTGGAAGGCACTTTCAATGCTTTAGTTCCCACAGCCCTAGTCCAGCCCAGAAACTCCACCACTGCACGGGCAAGGAGGGAGAGAGTCCATACAGAGGGAGAGACAGATTGTTTTCATACCCTAAATAAAGCCCAGGATGAAAAGACAACAGGAGGAGAGCTCTGGGACTTCATCAGGGATCTCTGCCACAGCTGCCAGGGCTGGGAGGCGCAGCCGCGAGCATAACCTGGTGCCTCTTGGCACAGCCAGGCTAAGGGCACTGCAGAGCGGGCGGCTGCAGAGCCACGTGGCTCTGGCTGCCGGTGCAAGATCCACCACAAGAGCTGCTGGCACGGGGACCAGCACCTCGCACACCACACAGAGTGGGCTGGGTGCCGACGGCCAGCACTGGCTCACCGCTGGCACCGCAGCGAGCGCCAGCTGTGTGGCCGAGGGTCACGCCGGACACTGCCATGGCGGCACAAATCAGAGCACAGCTTGGGGGACAAGTCCCAAAGCCTGCTTCAGTCTCTTCTCGTTAGTCACACGAGTCCTTGACCGCTGCGTAACGCCGCGGCGTTAACTGCATCACTAACAGGCAGCCGGCACGCCTGCCCTGGCCAGCTCGAGCCAAAGTCAGGCCGGCGGGGGAGTGCTCTGCTGCCTCGGGAGCCCTGCACACCAGCCCCGCTTCTGCCGCACGGCATCTGCTGTTTGGGGAGAAAGGGGCTTTCCTGGTGCCAAACCGAGCTGCTGCGCCTCCTGCAAATCACGCTTGCTGCAAATGCCCAGCTGAGCTGCTCCTGGCCTCAGTCACCACAAATACTCTCTGCTGAGCCCTGTGCTCTGCAAAGAGAGGTTTGCTTGTCCCAGCCTGCCTCCTCCAGCCTGCCTGTGGCTCTTTCCATGCTCCCACCTCCTTGCTGGCTCAACATCTGCTCCATACCTGGCTGGCAACCTCCAGATGTGGAGCTGAAGACAGTGGTAGTGAGAGGAAACAGGGAGGGGAATGCATGCCTGGCAGAGGAGGTCACCCCAGCAGGCAGAGGGCAAGGCTGTTTGCCTGAGAAGCTGGAAGATTTGACGGCATTCCTGTCCCCAGAGACCATCTCTTCCCCTCCAGGCCAGGCTGACCTGACTTGGCTGTGACCGCCGCGCTGTGAGTCAGCCCCAGCCCGGCTGCAGAAGCCTCCGCACACAGCACTGCTGCGGAGCGAACCGGCTCAGGCTGCCCGGCAGCAGTCCTTGCGGCCCTGGTTGCAAGTTTGGGTTTCGGATCAGGGATGGGGTTTCCCCTGAGCATCCCACCTTCTCCTCCTGCCTCTCACGGCTGGGAAAACGCGCTTCCCGAGCCGTGTGGGCAGCCCTGCCCTGCAGCAAGCTGCTACCACCCAGAACAAAGCACCGCAAGCCAGTGCCAGTCGCTCGCCCGTTGGCACGCGCAGACACAAAGCCGAAGCCCATTCTCTGTCTTCTGTTTTCCCACTCCCCACATCCTTCTCCAGCCTGCGCCAGCCCTATTGCTTATCCAGCTGTATCCCACTGGTTTTGCAAACACAGGGCATGCACAGTGCCTCTCTCTGCTTTTCCTCCCTTGCTCTCTCCCCCAGACCCTCTGCCTTTCCGTGCTGCCCGCCCGAGGAGACACGGTACAGCAGGGCTTTGGCCACAGCTGCCGAGGACACCAAACTTCCTGGGACCTTTAGGAATAAACCACCTTCCAGCACAGCCACCCAGACAGATCCCCAGATCAGCAGGCTCCATTCAGATCTGCACCAGAAACTGCCTTCCCCAGCACTGGGAAGGAGCATGGCTCCTTTACTTCGGATCAGTGAAAGTAACGCACCAGTTACGCTTACACTCCCCCCTCTCATCTTGGGCCTCAGCATGGAGATGGACAATAAAATAATTTGAGGGCATCAGACAGTTCCTGTTTCTTCTGCCTTATGCACGCTAATCCCTGGCCTACTGATTCTGGAAAGTGGAGAAAAAGAGTCCTTATCAGCTCTGAAAACCACTCTCTTGTTCCATACCCCACCCCTATCAAGTTCGAGACACTTGATGGTGAGGAAAAACCCAGGGAGAAAGTAGCCTTCTGGAGACCAGAACGTAAGTCCTGGCTCGTGTTCTGACAGACATCCTCCCACAGGGGCCCAGGATGAGGACTGGAGTATATCCCACATGCATTTACCATCCAGTGGTCTGCGATTGCAAATGCCTCTTGCAAAAGCATCGGACCTTTTCCTTTTCTCTGGTGGGCTTTGGAGAGCTACCAGAAGTGGTGGAGAAAGGTGATCACGAGGATGTCCTGCTCTCAGGACTGCGCTCAGGTTCAGCGTACCATGTTGCCTGGGTGGCCGGGGATGTCAGCTCTGGGCGGACACAGGGACAGCGGGGGACACGGCATGCTCCTCCAACCCAAGGGCTGCAGCCTTAGCGGGGCAGCAAACCTCAGTGAGGTCTAAGTGAAGGTGGTTCTGCCCTTCCTCACGATCATTTGCAATGGAAACAAAAATGGTTCACGAGGGGCATCCCTGATGCCTCCTACAGCTAGACAGGCAGTTTTTCCCCTTGGTAGATAAACACTCTATGTTAAGGAGGAAGAAAAACCAGAAACACAGAGGTTACAAATTCCCCTACGCAATGAGAACAGAAACTCCCAGGCTCAGGAAGCGTCCCTCCAAATGAATGACGCACGTCCCCTGCTTAAACCCCCTTCTCTCCAACCAGCACTGCACACGTACGTGTGACTGATGTTAATCAGAAGTGTAAAAAAATCCACTAATAAATGGAAGTGACAGCAGTTAGGCTCCGGGGAGGCCTGCAGATGCCCAGAAAGACTCAAAGCACGACTGCAAAGTACCATGCCAGGGTGCAACCAGCCTGGATGCACGGTAACCAGGGGACACGTGGTGCTGACACGTGCACTCAGCACCCACTTGAAGGGACAACCTGGGCTCAGATGCCTTCCTTTGCCGATTCCTAACTGCTTCTCCCAGGGGAGAAGACAACAGTTGTTTCTTCTCTGAAAAGCCCAGGACCACAGAAGCAAACAGAGGATGACTTGAGGAAGATGACATGATGCTATAGATGAATCTCAGTAGAGAAACTCCGGGATTTGGGCCTCATCCCTAGCTCTGCCCTGCATGGCACTTCTTATGTGCTGGAAGATGAGAGGCATGACAGGGCTCCTTGCCTCCACTCAGCCCCTTCCCCAGATCTACCTTGTCTGTGCACACCTCGCCACAACCCAGAGAGAAGACTGATGGCGATTCTGCCGCACTCCCGGTAACAGGATGCTTTTTCAAGCAAAATTCTCACCCTCCTCCAGAACTTGTTTCAAACTAAATATAACCAGGATGCAGCAGCTTCTGAGCCTCCACGGTGGCCAAGTGGACCTTTCCCATGCTAGCCACATAGAACCGACACGGGACTTTCCAAGCATGCAGGCAGGAAGCCCCGGCCCCTCTGCCATCGTTCATGACTTTCCACACGCTGCAGCGAGGGGAACTCAGCTCCAGGATGGAGCAAACCATCTGCAACCCACTGAGCTGCACGGCCCCAGACTTCGCGCTTGAGCTGCTTCCTGGGAAAGCCGTGCGAACCAACCCACCCCACGCAGACGGCTGAGAGGGAGGTATCCGCACGCCACGGGGAGCTCAGAGAGATGTTCTTCCGGCACAGAAGCAGCTGCAGCTCCCCTTGCAGGATTCCTCCTCTGAACCAAGCGCACAAATAACCAGTGTTTAAGGAAGAAGTACAGCTTTATTCTGCTGGGAGAGGAAGACGCAGAGGGCATCTGTGGAAAAACTCCAGCATATTTTCTGAAAAGGAGAGAGTTGGTGCACAGGGGAAGAAACAACAGACGGGTGTTAGGAGCCCTACCCCTGACATTTATTTGAAATATATTAATTACATTACATATTTAATTCGTTTTCACACATGGCCTATAGCCAGCTGCTCAGATATTCTTCAGGAGTTGACTAATTCCCCAATATTATTATGCAGATTATCCCACAATCCCTCTTGGGTAGCTCTGATCAGCCAGTGAATTACGACTTCAGATGGGTATTAGAGAGAAAGCTGATGGACAGTGCTACAGTCATCCACCATGTGAAGGTACCAGGCAGGGCGCAGCTGATGCTTTCAGCCCCAGGTTTGCTGTGGCAGATGGGGCAGTACAGCTACTTCTGCATCAGCTGGGAAGGTCTGTCCTGGACTAGGAGGAACCCATAAGCCTTGTGCACATGGATATGCAAAATCCACTCCCTCAGAGCGGTCCATCCATCCCCAGGAAGCCTGACACTGCAGAGGGATGTCTACACTGAGCTGCTCACTAGGGTCCCAGCACAGCAGCAGGGAGACCTCCCATCCTCCCGAGGACTCTAGACTAGACACCTAGCAAAACTGACTGACACCAGATAAACTGATTCCGGCCGTAAAGAAATACTGAGGCTGCCAGTCCCCTGGGGAGCAGGTAAAGGGAGAAGGGCTGTGCCAGAAGCAAAACCTACCAGGAGAGCCATGCGCTGGGCTCCAGCCTGGAAGGGAGAGAGGCAGACTCCTGCCACTGCGGCAGGCTGCTCACCCTAAGCATCATGAGGGTAGTCCTTCCCAGCAGGACAATGCCCTTGGTCCACAGCAAATGCTACAGCCAGGAGCAAGCTACAGACTGCAGCAGTCGCATCCCACCTCCTCACCAAGGAGAGAAGCCCAGAGGTTATATCTACAGACACCACTGCCACAACCCACTTCTTGTAGATCTGGATGTGAACAGGCTTGGCAGGGTCTCTCAGTAGCTTTCCATCCACATGAGCCTGGCCAGGGTGTCCTCACTACATGCTTGTGGATATAACAGTCTCCAGTTTGGGGATCTGGCAGGATTTCCCCCAAGATCAGATCAGGGACCACTGGGGTTACTTGCTGCATTTCTCTGATGTCCCCTGGAGCATGGTTCCCTTTCCAGGCATCACAGGTGACTTTTATTCAATTGGGTCCTTGAAATCAGGAGCTGTAGCAGTGCTGTCCTCTCCAGCTAATCTCCTGCAGCACACTAATTGTGAATTTTGGTCTCTTCTTGTAAGGTTACGTTAATTATAGAGTAATTAGGAAGTGCTTGGTGGACTGAGGTGACACATAGAACAGACACCAAATTGGTAAGGGTCCCAGAGCATCTATTAAACGTCTGCCTGCGACTGCAGAGAGCTAGTTCATGACCGATGCAATCCTTTCCAGTCCTAATGGAGCACATCCGTACAGCAGCACTAGGATGGAAACTTGCTATTCTTGTACCAAAAGCCCGGGCGTCCACCCAGAGCTTTCCCAGGCAGGTTCACCATTCCTGCCTTTCCCTTTGCGAGCCACAGGCCACCCAGTCTGGGACTGGGATAGCCAGGTTTCTGCTCACTCACCCTGGGACGCTGAGCATGTGATCAGCAGTCCTGGGCTGGAGCATAAACAGGCACACACAAACACACACAGCAAACACAGATTATATGCAGAGGAAAACACCCCCCCAGCACAATCCCTCCCAAACCACTGTTTTTTAGACACAGGATATTTTTCTCAAGCCTCTGCTGCAAACTCCACAGCCTGGAGCTGGCTGAGTCCACGGGAGTGTGGCAAGCAGGCTCCATAACACGCTTGCACCTATTCAGTCAGTAACAGGAAAGGGCTGACCCATCAAAATGTCTGATCAGGGCTGGCACGGAGTAATGTTCTGCTAGAAAGCCTGATGAGTCTCTAGCATGCATTGACACTAGCATTTAACAAGTCAGACCTTGTGAGTCAGGGCTCCTGCCAGCCACAAAACGTCACCAGAACATGGTGCTAGACCGACACAGGACTGCCGAAATCCTTGCTAGACCCCCTCCTGTGGCTCCCCTGGGCTTCTTTGCCTGGCTTCCAGGTGGTGGCACGGTGGCTATGACCCAGGTTGCTGTGACCAACCTCAGCCCTTGCTAGCACAGGGGTCTGAGGTCTGTCACGCAAGAAGCCCCGTGTGGAGAGGGAACTGCCTCGTGGAGAGATGCGCTGCAACCGGAGCCACTGTGTCCCTGGGCCCAACACGCTGGCTATCCCACCCTGGCTGCTATCACCCTTCAGCCTTCTTGCCAGCTCACTCTGCTAGGCAGCCAGCTCAGCCCCAGACAGCGTCTTTGGCATTTAAAGCAGAAATGCCTAACAGTGAACAGGATTAACAGTGAAGAGTACACCTGGCTGAGCACAGGCTGCAATTTTGGTGCTCTTGTAGTGTGGACACTCTTAGGCTTCAAGTTCAAATAGACATTTCCAACTTTATGTTCTAGCTAAAGATCCAAGCAGCACAGCCACCAGACCATGGTGACATCCACATTCAGCCCTCACTCGTTTGAGAGCCAGGCAGCCAAGGAAAGCATCCAGCTCTTTGTAAATCTGTCTTTTCTTACAACCTCCTGTTGGGAGGTACCAATCAGCACCTCACTTTGCGGCACATGGGGACAAGCAATTAAGGCTTCAGCCTGAGTTCAAAGAGCTCTCCCTACTCCTGCAACCATCCCAGCACCAGATGCTTCCAGTTCCAGTGCTGCTGGGAGTGAGGCACTCCAGCACTGCCAGCCGAGCCACGGGGTTCACGGAGCTAAGCTGAAATGAGGACATGTGAAGAGTTAAGGAGGTAGCCCAACACTTCCCAGCTCATCCTAGTAGCCAGTTTGCTGAACTTTTCCTCCAGCCTGCTGTCTTGCATGCTGCAGTCATTGGTAGTCAGGAATCTTGCAAGAGGGAGGGAAGAAGCTGTTAGCACAAAAGACCATGGGTATAAGGAGGAAACAAGAGCTTTAGCAGAGCACTTGAAAGCATATAGGATGAAAGAAAATGCTACAAGTTACTAGCCCTGGGAATCCCTCGGAGGAAATGAGGCGGTTGCAGTCCTCTCCAGCTTTGGCACAGGAGGGGGTCTTAATGCCATGTCATCCCCTCCGCATCAGGAGGTGGCAGCAAGCTTTGCCAGGGCTGGGATCTTGGGGGACAGCAGGAGAAATGCTGCCTCCCAGCAAGCTTTTGTGAAGAGCCGGTCCTGGCTGAGCCAACACAAACCAGTCAGCATGCAACTGGCACTGCCCTCGTAGAGGCTGCAGCATCACAGCCTGCCCAGGACCTCTGTGGCTCCCCAGTTTTGCTCCCAATACTGTCCAGATTCCTTTTAAGAGCCAAAACCAGAAGAAAAGTGCTCAGGTTTCTACCACTTCTTTGAGTTCCAGAAGTTGAACAAGCCTCTTTTGCTCACTAGGGAACAGCAGTCAGCCTTTGAATTTGAGTTCTTACAAGTTCGCCTTTAAGAAATACCAGCCAAATACTCCCCCCAGCTCTTTTGGGAAGGCTGGCCACTTCAGATGCCAGCTTCCCCAGGGCACCACGCGACAACAAGTTGCGGCAAGCTACAAACAGGATCCCGTCCTTCCACAGCCTGACTGTGCTGGTACATGGAGAGCAATGGGGGGGACTGTGGAGCCTTCTTCACCATCTTAGACTCAACAAAAGCAGCAGTGGGAGGAGGTGGGGGGGCCCGTGGAAGGCAAATGCCCGCTGTTATCTTTGGGCTGGTGTGCTGCCAAAGGGGTGTGTTATGACAACAACCCTCAACTGGTGTGAAGGCGAGCAGGATGGTTTTGCCGCTTTCCCAGTGGGAAAGGTGCCTGCTTTGCTTTCCCTCTAGGAGCATTTTGTTTTCACCCAGAGCCAGCACACCAGCTCCTGGGCTGGGTTTTAGCTGCGGGCAGGTCCTTCACTGAGCAAACCACACCAGTCCCACCACTGCTTTCCTGGAGCACACTGTGGCACTCAGCATCACCCGGCGCAGGGCACGATCACTAGCCAGATGGGGAATAGCCCCACTGCACCCCTGCCTTGCACCTGCATCCCAGTAACATGCGTGAATTTGAGGGTCTGTGTGCACAAGCCCCAGATTCTGTTTTTTCTGTTGCTTCTCCTTAACCAAGCTTGGTTTGGTTTTTTTTTTTTGCCAGCATATTTCTTGCAGCCTTTTCCCACAAACTTTGTACTGATCTGCTGGATTCCCTTCAACAGGCAGCACCACACAGAGGTTTTTAGCAGCCAGCAATCACTGAAAGGGGGGGAAATCAAAGCTGAGAGACAGGAAAAGCCAGTTAGTACATCTCCCTTGCTAGAAAGAACCATTTCCCTATTTTTTTTTTTCCACGGCAGCCTGCTGCTACTAAGCATTTTCACTTTGAAGTTGAGAACAACTGTGGCGTGTTGTAGTGTGATCACTGCTTTTACCTTGTGGGCCAGAGACACAGTGTTCAGAGACATAACAGTTCAGCAGCGCCAGACACAATGTTATTGGGAGAACTACAGACAGGCAGACCCACTCCGAGAGCAAACCCAGCGCATTTGAGTCACTGGGAGTTGTGCTGCAGGAACAATCCAGCTTTGGTTCCCAGTGGAGGAGATTGCATCCTCTCTCACCATCCCTTCCCTGTTTTATCTGGATTTTTTCCCCCTTGCAGTAGCAACAGCGGTCCAAGAATCAATAGGGTACTCAGAGACACATTCTTAAAACACTGTTATGACGGGCTGAGGTGCAGCAGTTGGGTTACGCCAGCCCTCAAGAGAGAAAGGGCCCCCTCTCCAAATACAAATCAACCCAGAGGTGTAAGGCTGTGTCGTCCTCCCGTGACGGCTCACATTCAGTTTCCTCAGCAAGAAATATTTGAAAGGTATCGCTGCTTCCAGATCTATTCACGCTCTCTGAAATGCCTCTTAAAAATGCTGGTAGAATGTCTGTGCTGCCCTGCATAGGGGGGCTGATAGCTGTGGATCTGGTTTTACTGCTTTTCAATAAGAAAAAAAAAAATAAAATGTTTTCATATTTGAAAACAACCTACCTCAGGTTAAACAAATGAAGAAAAACCGACTGTGTGAAATAAAGAAAAGAAAAAAGAAAAAGCCATGATGCTGCCGGAGCTGCCCTGCGCTGCAGTCTGGGTGTAGCAGCCCTCCGGAGAAAACCCGCATCGAGCCCG
>WHYT01016623.1:219639-274233 GCA_009806455.1 Tetrax tetrax | reverse complement strand
ACGTGGCGTGGCGGCCGCCCGGACCCGCCGCGCTGCCATGTGGCCGCCGCGCCCGGCGGGGAAAGGACAGAACCGGACCCGACCCGACCCCCCGCCACAGCCCGGGACCCCCGCACCTTGCCGCTGGCCGTGCCGCCGCTGACCCCGATGAGGAAGGGCTCGCCGCCGCTGGGCTGCCCGTGCTCCTCCAGCCTCTGCTCGCTGTCCCCCGCCATCCTCCCCTGCTCCCAGCAGCGCCGCCGCCGCCGCCTCCTCCTCCTCCGCCTTCTCTCTCTCTCTGTGCGGGGCTGGATTTATCTGATGAGTCAAGGGCCTTCCTCCCCGCCTGGTTCACATCCCCGGCGCTGCGGCTCCCTGCCAGGTGCCTGCCGCAGCTGCACATGCTCCGGCACGGCACGGCACGGCACGGCACGGCACACGGGCCCCCACCTCCCCGCCACCCGCCTGGGGACAAAGGCGAGCGACGCACCGGCCCTCGCTGCCTCTCCCCGCCGGGTCGGTTTGCCCCTCTGCCCCAAGAGACCTGCTGCCCGCTCGCCATCAGCCACCAGTGAGAGCTGGGACCACACCAAGGGGGTCCCTGGCAGGACGGGGCCGGGGCTGCCCCCATTACACATCCCCCACCCCGGTTTCTCCCACCCCACCCGAGCCCTGGTCCTGCAAACCCTTAGGAAAGCTTATTGACAACCCAACACCAAGAATAAAAATCACGCTTATGTCTTTGCCACGCAGGACCCATCTGGGAGGAACTGCGAAGGCTCCGGGGGCCAGGATTCAAAGTCAAAATGCTCTTGACACAATGGAAGAAGGCTCGGCAAAACGTAGGGTGCAAGTGCCAAGTGCTGTACTTCGGTTGGAGTAATGATCCGTGAAAAGGCAAGACGGGAACCTGCTGCCCAGCCAGCCCTTTTACAGATACGGATCTGGGAGCAGAGGGGATCAAAGAGCCAATGCCGCTGTGAAAAAGGCAAACATCCCACTGGGACATAGGAGCGCAGGCAAGGCACAGTACCTAACCCTCTGCCCGGTGCCAACGCCACCAAGTACCGCGTTTCAGGGAAGGTGAGGCCTGATGGGGAGACCCCAGTGGGGTCTGGCTTTGCAGAAGGCCCACGGGAACCTTGCGTGTTTGGTCAGAGGGAGAGATGGCTGCGGGGACACGGGACAACCTTTTCCAAATACATAAAAGGCTGCCACAAAGAGGAAGGGAGTACCCCTGGGGATTTAAACAAAATGGTGCCAGCTCAAATTACAACAAGGGCAATTCAGGATAGATATTCAGGGACGTTTTCTAAGTGTGAGAATGGCTAAGTCCTGGAATAGGTTGTTTAGGGAGAGTAAGGACTCTCCACCACTGAGGATTTAAAAAAAAAATGCACTAGGCAAGCTCCTGTCTGGCAAGTTTTTACTGGAGTTGATCCCATGTTGGGGCAGGGGATGCCTAAGCGTTGCCCTAAGGTTCCTCCTGCCCCTGTTCATAGGATCAGAAGTTTCAGTGAGGTTTTTAACTTCCCACTTCAACAGCGTGAAACGGGTGTGGAAATGTTCGCCAGATGGGTCCCACGTCCGAGCCCTCATCACGCAGGATGTGAGAGAGGATCTCCTGGGAAGGTGGGGCCCCTCTCTGCCCGTCTCTCCCAACTCCCTTCCAACCATGCCCCCGCAGACTGTGGCTTGTGGCATTGGAGCATGGCACCGTGTGCGGCCGGTGCCAGGGGAGGAAGTGCTATATGCGGATGAGAACTTCCTGCGGGGATGAATTCCAGCGGATTCCCACGGCCTCGTGCCAGTTTCCAAGCACTGACTGTGGGCACAGCTCCTGGAGCTATTCACAGCTCTTCTTTCTTACCCCCAACAGACACATCCATATCTGAATGACAAAACCCCCTCAGCGCATCGTGACCTCCCGGTTATTTGGCTCTTCTCCTGCCTACGCTCCCTGCTGCCCGCCTCTCTGCTGGCCTGCTTGGGGACAGATCAAAATCTCTGCTGTCCTGAGGCTGTTTCAGACTGTGCTGTCCATCCACCTCAGAGCTGAGTGTCTCCGCGGGATGCCTGTCGTGGCATTTCATCTCCACTTCCTCTTTTAAGCCAGATACTTGACACGTGGCAGGAGCAGACACACTTGTAGAGGGAAGGATAAGTAGATGCCTCTTGATGGGCCCGGGAGGGGTACAAGACAAGGATATTCAAGGCTTATTTATGCAGAACGTAAGGAGAACTTGCAAAGATCAGGGCAATAGCTCTTTCAAAACCAGGCCAGGGCTGTAAACTGGAAGTGAATCAAATCCAAGTCCCGGTTAGTTTTAGATGGCATCTTTCCTCCATTTTACACACTCATCTTCTAGCTGCCGGTCAGTAACACACTATGCGAAAGCAACTTAGTCTTTCGCTCAGTTTAAGTCCGGAGACTTGAGTACATGAAATCTGCTTGAACATGTCTCTCTCTAATCTGGTTGCGAGGTTGCTTCCATAAATATTACCTCTGCTGTAGCTAGAATGTTCACAGACTGCACTGACCCCTAACTCGTGTGTCCAGAGCTATGTATTACGCAAATGCTTTCCTTTTTCTCATGTCCCAGGCTTGTTAGATCAAATCAAACTGCACCCAACTCCTCATCTGTCCTTTACACGGTGATCAAAGCACAGAATGCTGTTTTAAAAAGGAAATGCCATTGAGAATAATGTGCCTTCTGTTGTCTGAAAAAAAAAAACAACAAACGTGCTGATAAGAATCCTGGTGTGATTTAAAATGACAGGATGAAATTACAAAGAGCCCATGTCACCTCTACCTCTAGTTCAAAACGCGGACACTAGAGAGGAATGAAGTTCATGTCATCAACCGTCTCCTCCTGGCCTGGCTTCTGCGACACAAGTGTTCTGTGAAAGCCCATGTTCAGTATTGATAACTGATATTGTGTGAATCATTTCCCATAGCAGTACCAGAGAAACTATTTCCAAGTATTGCCTTGACTGATACTGATAAATCTCACAGCCAGGAAAGACAGGGAGCTCTAAAGAGAGGCAGAGAGGGCGGAGGACAGCATACAACAGAGCCAAGTGCATGAGGTGGCACACAGCAAGGCACAAAATATTACCATGGATGCTGCCACATCATCAGCTGTTAATATCTTCCTACTGCTCACTCTAAGCTGAAATATCCATCCTTAACTTCGCCTCTGTCTCCCTGATGGCTCTCACACAGTTCTCTCCTCCCTTGCACCTGACTCCTGCTGCTCACAGCCAGGTTCTGCTCTCAGTTCTCCCTGATCTTGCTGAAGGCTCCTGGTGCTCAAAGACACACCAGCACTTTCCCCAGGGCACAGAAGGTGCTTAGCTCCAACTTTCAGTGAGCCTGACTCATTGCGTAGCCACCTGCACACATGTGGCTTTCATGTTTCCTTGTATGCAAATGTCACCGGGCTCCAGAGGATTTGTTTGCTGTCTAATCTCACACCCTCACTTATTACTCATACTGTCTTCTCTAAACTATGGTTTTGTCACTGTCTTTCTGAATGGACTGTTTAATTTAAGGGCGATGGTGAAGTTTTTTACCTTCCTTATTTTTCACTCAGCTCTGCACATGTAATCCCATAGTGCATTGCTTTTCACTGACGGCAAACTCCTCCATTACGTAAGGACAGGCACAAACCTGCCCTTCCTTGCCTGCCCTGTTTCCTTTTCTGTATTTCTGCTTTCTAGGTCTCCTTACCCCATTACAACTCATGGATTTAGTCCAGGTGTAACCACCAGAGCCTCAATAAAGGTAATTTAGTCTCTCTGCTAAGTCTTGGCCATTATTTCACTGTCCTCATTACTGTTCTTCTTCATCTCATCCCATCTGCAAGTATTTCACACATGAAAAGCAACCTAAGATTTCCTTTCCTGCTTCCGGCCCTTTGAATCACTGGAAGCAGTACTCTGCTACTGGCTGTAGAATGGGCCAGCGATGAACACCAGTGAAGGGCAGGCAACAGTATTTGTAAATATTTGATCACAGAAAACACCTCCCACTGCTACGTGCCAACAGGATATTCATGCCATTGGCAATTAACCTGGGGCGCAGTTTCAGAAACGAGGAAGGTTGCTCCAAGCCAGCCAGTGGCTGCAGTGGGGACATTCAACAAAAGCAAATACCTTCAGCCTCTTCCCCTGGAAATGGCCTCAGTGCGGCTCCGAGGGAGCCGTGTGTGGCACCGCGGCCTAGCACAACTCGGGAAAGCACGATGTGGGGAGCAGGAACCCCACCGTGGCGCATGGGCCCTGTGCAGGGCCTGGGCACCGCCTGGACCAGGATAAGGATCTCGGAGAGCGCTGGGGCAGGAGGACGGCCCCCCTCGGGCGCAGGGAAGGCGTTTGGTCTCGGCCCTGCTCCCCAAAGAGCGCCGTGCCCGCGGACCCCCGCCGCCATGACACCCGCACGCCGCGCGCCCCGACGCCAATGGGAGCAGCACGCCCGCGCCGCCAGTATTTGACAGCCGCTTCGCCCAATCAGAGCAGCGCCTCCTGGCGCTTTCCCCGCCCCTCGCTCTTCTCGCGGCTTCTCCCCCAGCGCCACGTCCATTGGCCGGCGTCGCCTGCCGGAAGCGCGGCCGCTCGCTTCCGGCCGTTGCTAGGCGACGTGGCCCTCTCCGGTAGCTTCCGGGTGGCGGGGTCTGTTTCCGGGAGCGCGGCGGCGTTACCGGGGCAGGGGGGGTCGGTGGCATCATGAGCACCATGTTCGCTGATACCCTCCTTATCGTCTTCATCTCCGTGTGCACCGCGCTGCTGGCCGAGGGTGAGTGCTGGGGGAAAAGCAGGGCCGGGCCGTGAGGCCCGGGGTCAGTTACTCGGGGCCGCCTGAGGCCTGGTGCTCTCAGGCCGGTAGGGGCAACCCGGAGGGCAGCAGCGAATAACTCTAGAATTAAGCTGACCCCTTCTGACCCAAGCTATTCTATGATTCTGTGAATGGAGCTTGTTTGGCCTAGGTGGAGGAAGGCTATGAGAGGATGGGCTAACAGTTTTCAGTTTGCCTGGAAGGGGACGCTGGTGCTTTTCTGTAGCTTTTATGGAAAAGGTGTGAAGAAATCGCCTGAACTTGCAATGATGGTGACTTAAATTTGCTGCTTGAAAGGGCTTTTAAAATAGTAGGGCCTTAAAATAGGTGGAGCTTTTAAAAGACAGGTTGGATAGCTGCCTTTTGGAGTAGCCGAAGTCAGAGGCTTCTCCCTCTTCCTGGTGCTGAGCTATATCCCAAAATCTCCTTTGTACCAGATCTGCAAGACACCATCTTTAGGCATTCAAGGGTAGGGACAGTCCCAGGTGGAATATAATAGTTGCTTTTCAGGAGCCCCAGTGCATTGCATTTGGGGTTAGATGATGTATACACCTGTTGTCTTTCACAGCACAAAGCTGTGTTGATCTCAGAAGCACCTAGAAGGTTCCCTTCTCTGTAGCTGGTGATCCCTAGGTCTCAGTAGCACAGTTGTCTTGTCAGACTAAAGCCAAAAGAACGATCAAATCCTTGCATAGGAGCTTGGATTAAACTGTTCACAACTCTCTGGTTCTGCACTTGCAGCACAACTCATTTTGATTATGTTTCAGTGCAAGGAGTTACACTCAAGAATCTCTTGAGGGCTCTTCTACCCCAGTATAGCTATTTGCCTTTTCAAAATGTACTACTACCACCAGGCAAGTCCTGGTAGGAGTGCAAATTATTCCTTGGGCTTTAATGAGGTGCTATGAAAATGCAGAACAAAAAGATGTTTATTGCCTTAATCAGCTCCTGGTTTTAAGGTGAGCAACAGCTGGTAAATAGGAGCATGGAGGAAGTGAATGAGTCCCACAAAACAGCAGTGCTGAGTGAGATAGCTGGTAACTTCTAAAGACATTTATTTTATAGGCATCATTACTACAGGGAACTAGAGAAAAGGATTTGTAGGAAAGTGATGATACAGCTTTGTGGTGATGTGTGGTACCTTTTGCTGTGTTATAATGTGGTTTTGTAGACATGATGTGTATTTTTAGCATATGTATTTGCTAGCTTATATCCCTGTTATTGCAAGAGGTCTTTACTTCTCTAGTTATTTGCTGAGTATTTATTTCAGGTATAACTTGGGTGCTGGTATACCGAACAGACAAATACAAGAGATTAAAGGCTGAAGTGGAAAAACAGAGCAAGAAATGTAAGTACGCTTCAGACATTAGAGAATGTCTTGCTGCCCCTGTTGCATCCTGCTTTAGCAGATGTTAAATTGAATAGAGTCTGCATACTGAGATGTTCCTGCTGCCTCTTCTGCTAAGGGAAGGAGCTTTATTTGGCTTGAATTTGATGGGAGCCTAATTTTACAAGTTACACAAATCTGTACTGAGAGGACTTATTTCTGTCCTCGATACTTGTCTTTCACTGGGGGGAAGGTCAGTGCAAAGACCTGTTGCGTTGTCTGAATTGTCCCTCCTTGTGATGGAGGACAGGAGGGAGTAGGAGATCAGTACTGGCATCTTTCTGAACGTGAGTAGCCAGTTTCTGTATATGTATATTCCTTTAGATCCTTGCGTTGAGTTCAAAGATGCAGTTTCTGCTTTTCAAGGGCAGTGGAGAATTTGATATCTGTAGTAAGAAAGAACTGGAGTTGAATAACAAATACCATGAGAGGAAAGCATTATATGTAAAGAGTAAAAGTGATGATTAATGATGGGGGATGAGTAAAGACAAAGTCATGATAGAAAGGGCTGAGCTATCAGCTGATATGAAAATAAATTATGCTGGTGTAAACTGGAAACAAGTAGAATTGATTGGGAAAAAAAGTCTGTCCTAGGTTACTTCCACAGAGAGGAGATCAGAGAGGCCTGGGAGGGGCTGAACAAAGGTCAGGGAGGAAGGGAGAAGGGAGCTGAGGGTGAGCAGTTGGAAGCTATGCATCAGATATTAAGAGGAATATGTCAGATATTAAGAGGAATGGTAAGCAGGAGGGTCAGAGCATGGAGTGTTTCAATGGACTTGTCTGTATCAGGAGCCAAGGAGCAGATGAGAAATTCAGCTGACCTTTCCAATTCAGTTGTATGTACCCTACACAAGTTGCAGCAGTAAGAGACGGCACGCAACAACTGGGGCCAAACCTGAGCTGGTTCTACCCTAAAAATATTTCACCGTGATGGCAGCGCTCTCAGTGCATGAGAGAACATTACTATTAAAGTGTGCTCTTGCCAGTCTAGCTTATTCCGGCCTTCCCCTAGGCGAAATAAACTGAAGAGCTGAAGTATAGTCATGCTTGTGTCACAGCTCCTAAATTAGGGGCTTTTGTCATCGCAGCAGTATCGGATGGGGATTGCATCTCTGCCTGCCTCGCTTTAATCCCATTTGGCTGACAAAAATGTGTAGGGTAGAGTTGGCCCCAGAAGAGCGAGTTAGAGAAGCCATTGAAACTCAGCTGAAAACTTAGTGTTAATATCTACGGCTGTTTGTGCGGTGCAACTCCAAAAGCAGTTAGGACTTTATCTCTGGGATTTAATGATTGCCAGAAGAGTTTAATGCTGTTTGTTTTTTATAGCTCACCTGATATCTAGGCTATATCTGTGAAGGGAAAGATGTGAGGCTCCTGCATCTCAATTAGTTTCTAATCTCTTTGGTTGATTTCCCCACCTCCAACAAAAAAAAAAAAAAGTCAAAGCAAATAAGGAGTCACTAAAAATTCAGCTTTGTTTTTTTGTTCTGCCCCCCCTGCTGTGCTAAGGCCAGCTGGCTGACCTAATGCTTACAGACAGCTTGCAGAGTAGACCACTTGAGCCACACCTTTCAACTGTTATCTAACACATCTGAAACAGGAAAAAACACATTTGAGATCTTTAAGCTCTCCCATGAGAGTCCTAGCAATCCTTAGGATTTGCAAAAATAAATGGGCCAAGTAGTGTGCTTGAGCAGGCATTGTTACGCACGGTCCTTAGTTTCATCTCTTCCTGTTCTCTCGCTTCTGTTGAGCGGCGCAGCATTGTCTGAGACTGCTGCAGAGATTATAGTAAGCCTTCTGAGAAAGATGTAGTGGTAAATTTGCAAGGCTGAAGGCTGTCTGTAGAATTGCTGCTCCGTTCTGTCGTGTATGTTCCCACAGGCAGGCTTGCTAGACTGGCAGACAGTTATTTGTTTGGCTCGAACCGTAAGGGAATTACGGCTGTAGAGTTCCTCGGGGTTGGTGTAAGGCTCAATGGCACTGTCCAGAGTGAAGCTGGGGTCTGGAGGAGCCCTCTTAGGGCTGGGAGCAGCTGGTAGGCCTGAAAAGAGTCAAAGTGTTCTCTGGTTGAGTTTAGAGTTGGGGGCCATGCTGTTATGATGGACTGATTGGGATCCTCCAGCTGGATTTGGCATGGGGAAGGTTCTGGAGAGAACATCCTGTGAGCACTGGGTGTGCTGTGTCATCTGGCACCTCTCTCCAGCATTCCCTCTGAGCAGATTTCCCTGTTTTTTCCCCTTGTGCTAGCCTGCCCATCAGAGATATGCTTGTTTTTTGGAAAAACAATTGTATCTTCCTACATTACTGCCAAAGAGGTGATGTTTAGGTATCTTGTCTGGGCTAGTGTGGTTTTCTCAGCAGTAGTGACTGCCTTGCGTATTGCAGGAATTTCAGAAGGCAGCTCCACAAACCCTTGTGTGACCTGGAAGGCTGGCTGTCTTTATTTCACCCGTGCTTTGAAACCAAGGCTAGAAGCTCTGTGCTGAGCTAGCACTTTGTATGGGAGAAGAGTCCTAATGCTCAGGTCTCTAAGCTGATTCTGCGAGCTAAGAAGGAGCCAAGCCTGTTCATTGGTAGAGTAGATATGGTGCAGATACATAGAGTGTAGAGTGAAAAAGGGCTGCTATCTATTGTTAGACCATAGCCACGCTTTATCATTCTCATTTCTTGTAGTACTCTTGTTATAGTTTATAAATTAAAATATCTCTTACTTCCTGGATAGCTCTTCTTGCTGTCAGTAGAGGAGCATTTGAGGATGAGCAGCCCATTTGCTGTTTTAGAAGTTCACTATGCTGCCTCTCTGTTTGCCCTTTTTTTTTTTTTTTTCCTTCTGCAGTGATAGTTGTTTGTAGGTTCCTGCTGAGTGTCTGATTTAGGGTTTTAGTAACTTTGAGCTTAGGCTTCTGCTTTAAAATATTGGAAATGCTTCAGTACTAATTAATTGAAGAATGGTGAAGCTGTGGCCGCCTGCTTGGACAGCATTTCCCCTCGGAATGCCTGCCTGTGAAGAAGGGATGTACGAGAACACAGGCTTTCCTGTATTCTGCTTCCCACTGCAGATAATCAGCAGCAGAGCTTGCCACAAAGCTCTTTTCATTACACTTGCTGAATCAAAAGTACTGTCTAGTACTAATGACAAATCAGCAAGGATCATTTGAGCCAAAATTGTCCCCAGACTGCTCAGTTAACAATGTAATGGGCTCTTGACAGAGCTTAAAATTAACCCTTTAAGTATTGCTATATGTCATGCATGGTTTTTAATTTTTTTTTTTTATTTTTAAGTGTTTCGTGGGGTCACCCTTAATGGTTTGTAACTTGTTCTTCCCTTTGTGCCTCTGTTTGCTAAAAGAATAACATGTTTTGTTTGGTATGTGGAGAAGCCCTATGCAGGAATGATGGAATACTTTTTCTTTTCACTTGACAGTGGAAAAGAAGAAGGAAACGATAACTGAATCAGCAGGACGTCAGCAGAAAAAGAAAATAGGTAAGACTGGGAGGGGAGTGCGGTGCCCCAAGAATGGGGGAAAGTTGAGAAACTTATAGAAGTGATTATCCTTTCCTTCCTTTCAAAAGCACTTGTTTTAAAGTGGCACTGGAGCTGACTCTTGGCCTGATGACTGAAACATTACCACTTCTGCCTTACTTTCCCAAGGCAGGAGGCATCTAACCTCCTGACGGTTTTGCTCAAATGCAGAGAAGGGCAGCATCACTGAGAGGAGCAGCACTTCTTGTTGAACCGGTTGCCTTTCTCTGACTTGAGCCTGTATGTTACATAGCCATATGACTGGGGGATTTTGGGATCTTTCATTTTTTTCTCGTTTGAACACTCCAGAGCTGACAGTGTTTGCATGTTAACTGTAACTGCGCTTAGATTTATTTCAAGTTTGATAAATTAGTTTTGCTCAAATTTTAGTGTTTTATTTCTCCATTCTTTTTCATTGTCAATAAGCTTAAGTCTTTCTGGGTAAAGGTAAGTCTTTAAGTACTGAACTATGCAAGAACAACATAGTAGATGTTTAATGGACATGAGCTTTAGAAAGTTCTGTTATCTGCAGGACTCTAAAGTAAAACGTGCAGCAAAGCTCAGTTAAATTATTATAGAAATTGTGGCAGGAACACTTCTGAGAGCTCCTGGGAGTTGGTTTCCTCATTCCTCTGTAACACCAGGTAGCTGGATTAGTCATTTGATCTGTACAAAGCTTGGGAATAATTATAAACATATCTTCAAACGGTTCTTCCTAGGTATAAAACCTGTTATCGTTGGACACTTGAAAGGACAGGAGCCAAAATTGTTCCTCTTGGGCATTTTCAGTTCTTAATCTTTAATAATCCGTGCATGAGACGAGTACTGCTTGGTGGATAAGGCAACTTTGTAATGTTATGTGCTGTTGTTCCATATGGTCACTTTTGAACGTGTGGCAATGACTTTTTTGCAGGGCACCATCCAAGCTGTGTTCCTAGCAGAGAATATTTTACTTGTGCTTGGACTAAACTAATAAACAGTAGAATCTGAGGAATTCAGATGCTCCACCAATTTTTTTACACCCTGAAATAATCTTGTTTTGCAAATGAAAAACAAAGCACAAAGGGGCCATGTACAGAACTTAGGAAGTGACCACTGATTTTGTTTGCAGTCATGCTAGCTGGCCAAGCGTAAGATCATAGAACCATAAAACAGTTTGGGTTGGAAGGGACCTTTAAAGGCCATCCAGTCCAACCCCCCTGCAAGGAGCAGATCCAACCAGATCAGGTTGCTCAGAGCTCCATCCAATCTGGCCTTGAATGTTTCCAGGGATGGGGCATCCACCATCTCTCTGGGCAACCTGTGCCAGTGTTCCACCACCCTCAGTGTAAAAATTTTTTCCTTATATCCAGTCTGAATCTACCTTCCTCTATTTTAAAACCATTAGCTCTCATCCTATCACAACAGGCCCTGCTAAAGAGTTTCTCCCCATCTTTCCTGTAGGCCCGCTTTAGGTACTGGAAGGCCACTCTAAGGTCTCCCCAGAGCCTTCACTTTTCCAGGCTAAGCAACCCCAGGTCTCAGCCTGTCCTCATAGGAGAGGTGCTTCAGCCCTCTGATCATCTTTGTGGCCTCTCCTCTGGACTTGCTCCAATAGAATCACAGAAGGGTTTGGGTTGGAAGGGACCTTCAAAGGTCATCTAGTCCAACCCCCCTGCAAGGAGCAGGGACATCCCTGACCCATAGACCCATGTCCTTCTTATATTGGGGGCTCCAGAGCTGGACACAGTACTCTAGGTGGGATCTTACGAGAGCTGAGTAGAGGGGCGGAATCTCCTCCCTGGACCTGCTGGCCACACTCCTCTTGAAGCAGCCCAGGATGTGGTTGGATTTCTGGGCTGCAAGTTTGCAACTGTCATCTCATGTTGAGCTTCTTGTCCACCAGCACTCCCAAGTCCTTCTCCTCAGGGCTGCTCTCAATCCATTCTCCTCCCAGCCTGTATTTGTGCCTGGGATTGCCCCAGCCCAGGTGCAGGACCTTGCACTTGGCCTGGTTGAACTTCATGAGGTTTGCACAGGCCTGCCTCTCCAGCCTGTCAAGGTCCCTCTGGATGGCATCCCTTACCTCCAGTGTGTCGACTGTGAAACACAGCTTGGTGTCATCAGCAAACTTGCTGAGGGTGCACTCTATCCCACTGTCCCTGTCACCAATGAAGATGTTAAAAAGGGCTGGTCCCAATAACAGTCCTCCAGGAACGCCACTTGTCACTGGTCTCCACTTGGACATTGAGCTGTTGACCAGAACTCTTTGAGTGCGGCCATCCAGCCAATTCCTTCTCCACCGAGTGGTCTGTCTGTTCCGTCAAATCCATGTCTCTCCAGTTTAGAGACGAGGATGTTGTGCAGGACAGTGTCAAATGCGTTGCTCAAGTCCAGGTAAATGACATCAGTTGCTTGTCCCTTGTCCACTGATGCTGTAACTCAACATAGAAGGCCAAATATCCAAGTATCCAAATAGGATACTGAGACTGATTTTTTTTTTTTTTTTTTTTTAATTGCAAGTGCTGCATAACTTCAGTGTCTCTTGTTTTCAGGCGAAGCTGGATTCATAGTGTTTCTGAAAAATCAGTCCCTAAATGTCGAGTTGGACACCCAGAAAATGACTCTCAGCTGTTAACTGCTTTTGAAATCTCTGATCCCAGTAACTTACTGGATGTCAAATCATTCTGTGAACTGTAGCATTGTTGTAATAGCAAATTTACTTGTGCTGGAGTTCCTTTAAATTCTACCATAGTTTAAACAAAAAAAAAAGACTTTAGAGATAAGCCACAGCCACAGTACACACCTGCCTTAGTTGCCATCTGTTTTGTGCACAGAATAAGGCAGGAGGCGTGTGTAGGGTATTACTTGGTTACGTAAGGGATGAATCATGCCTGTGCACTAGGAGGTAGGGTGAAAGTTGCACGGGAAGGCTTAATTTGATGTTTCCTACGTAAAAATAAAAAAGTTTGATAAGTGTCAAGTGAACCAACTTCAGTCTCATTGTGTCTAAATCACCTTTCACACTGCTGGAAGAGGACACCTTTAACATCGTGATGCAGCCTTCTGTCATTTCAGCTCGAGGAGTGTGTTTATTAGCTTAAACTTTGCTACTCCTTTCTGCATGCATGTGCCCCTAGAAGAAAAGACAGTGACGCTTCCAGGGGTCCATGTAAGTCCTGAGTAGACAGTAAAACAAAACAAAACAAAAAAGTCCTAACAAACAAAACAAAACAAAACCCACTGATGCTGGCATGTAAGATTATTCCTGTATGCCTGTATCCTCATGGTTTGTGTTTCAATGAGCAGAATAATAAGATTTTGGATTCCAGGGTGCTGCTTGTTGATCCAGTCCTCTTTCTCTGTGCCTCTACCCAGCTGTATAGCAAAGTACTTAAGGGCTGCTTACATCTAACTTGGGTAGGAATAGACTGTTTATGTAAGGTGGTAGGCACCCCGAGCCTGTTTGTTTTGAATTTGTAGAAATGGGTGAGAAACAGGTCAGGTATATTGGGGGATCAGGGCTGTATTCTTTATTCCTGTGTAACCTTTAGCCCATCTAAATAGATGGTTAGTTACGTAGCAGAGGGGAAAAAACAAGTATTTTTGCCAAATGTGATTCCTGAAGAGCTGGCTTATGCTTGCTGAAATGTCCCAGAACAAAACTCTTCACCTGGGTCAGGAAGCAGGTGTCTTGAAAGTTCCTGCCAGAGTGGATGGTTTGTAGTTGGGAGCAACTGAAAATAGCAGTGAAGATTCTAAAAAATTGCATAGGAGTGTTGCTGTTGCTTTTCATGACACTTACTGCGAGTCCCTGTATTTAGCAGAGGCTGGAAAGATAACTGTTGAGCTTCTGTGCTGTGGGCCTCTTGTACTGAAACTTCAGCAGCGATCCACTGGACAACATGCATGCTGGATAGCCCTTGACAGTCCTTCTGCGTCTCCCCTCTCTTCATTTAGACTGTTTTTTAGATAGTTCTTCATCATCTGCATCCTTACTTCAGCTAGGTGTTGCTTCCAAGCCCTGGCTGCTCCTCAGGATCCTCAGTCTGAGAGGAGCACAGCAGACAAAGGCCGATGCAGACATGGGAGGAGAAAGGTGCCAAGTGGTGCATAGTGCTCAAGGCCAGAGCAGCCCTCCAGTGAGGGACATGCAAAATGCCCTCTCAGAAAACTGGGCATCTTTGAAGTTTGTGGTGACTTTAGCACAGACTAAATTTCCAAAGCAGTATTTTCAAGTATTCTCTGCAAAGTGTAGTAATACACACATTACTGAAATTCATGTAGAAAATATCTTCCCTCTTTGAAGAATCTTTTAGGTGTGACAAGGGTCCAAAATTTGTTACTAAGACCAGCAGGATGTTAGCCTTGCTGAAGTGCAGCCCCTGGCTCTGTGTATGGTTTTGGAGTCCTTTCTGACACCTCCAAAATGAAATCCTTACTTGTGTAATGTGTTTATGATGGTGAGCCTGGTGTGCAGCAAATTGAGACTGCTCTCTGTCGGAGTGTGATATAGAGGCACTGTCTCTGTTTTCTGGCAATTGTTCATGCTACTGTGTGAGTTAGTTGAGTTAGCAAATTTGACATTCTGTGCATTTCTTCCAAAAGTGCTGAATGTGTGATTCCAGCCTCCTCCTCTTTTGTGCCTGCTTTGCTGCATGTTGCTGTGGTGGAGCAGTGGTTGGCTATGTACAGTTTTTCACTTTACGTTGTCTGGCATAAAGAGCTGCAGTTGGTTTTGGAAGTGTTATTTGTTTGGAGAGCCAAGAAGGTTAAGGAAATGGAAACACTCTAATTTCTAGGTTGTTGTAATTGATTATAACTGGTTTTGCTTTTGTCTTTCCAGAGAGGCAAGAAGAGAAACTGAAGAATAACAACAGGGACTTGTCAATGGTAAGAAAATTAAAGCCATTTCCCAACTGCTGAAGATTTCAATCAGCTTTCCAACAGAAAGACTTTGCCTCATCTCACATCAGTTGTCCACTCTGTGGCTGCTTTTGTACCCAGCTGTTGACCACACTTCTCTTTGGGAATTCTCCAATTGCTTTTGCAATCCCTCTGGCCTTCTAGATTTCAGTGAAGCTGTACAAAGGCTATTCTTAAGGGTGTGAGCCTGTAATCCCTCAATGTAGGCCTGTTATTTTGATTATCTCTGACCTTTCTGCTTGCAGGTTCGGATGAAATCCATGTTTGCCATTGGCTTCTGCTTCACTGCCTTGATGGGAATGTTTAACTCCATGTAAGTGTCAATTTTCTGGATTTTTCTTAAATTTTCATGGTGAATATATTTTCCACCTTCCCTCTATCACCTGAAGTGCTAGAGTGCCAGAATCCATCCAAGGACTGTAAATAATCTGTATAAAATGGATCAGTATTTCATATGAAGATGCGGTTGTTTGGCCCACCACACACATGTTCTGCTTGAGAAGGAGCACTGAATGCAGTCAAACTGAACAAATTGCATTCCATCTAGACACAACTCTAACATCCTTTCTGCTTGGGAACATCTTGCTAAGGGCAGGCTTGGTAGATGCCAGGCAAGCAGCTATAGTCTTAAGCTTCTTTGGCTTTGCTATAATAGTGTGACCAAAGAATGCTCTCGCAAGCAAAACTGTATCAGCTCCCTTGCCCTTAGAAATGAGCTGTAATTGCAGAGTTCCTTGTTGCCCTACTTAAGGTGATCAGAGTCGAGATACTAACAGGCCTAGGCATAGGCTCTAATCTTCCTTTGCTTTAAAAGTGACTTGGGATAGGTCTAGTTTTAAAAGAACAAAGACAAAAAAAAGCCAAAAGTGATTTATGTGGTTATAGACAGCTTTGTTTTGGGTATGCAAAACTGAAAGACTGTGCTCGACTTTTAAAACTTGATTCAGTCTCCAAATTTGGACTTCCCATTGGCTGTTAAATCTGAAGGTGATATGAATATGGTTAGGATAACCTTTGGGAGGCTGCTTAATATCTGGGCAATATACTTGTCCTGCAAACAGGAATTTACATTCTTGGGCACCAAAACCTTTGGCCTCTGTGCTGGCAGTCTCCAGGATACAGTCAATTGTTATTTTACTGCAGGTCTGTGGGCGGATAAATTGCAAACAGAGTAGCGTAATAACAGAAGTGCCACTGTGTAGACTCTATTTCTTCAGCTTAGTGAGACTTCAGCATCTAGCATTCTCTAGAATGCTGGGAAACTGAGCAGAGGCACTAACGGACTTTAAAATTTGGGTACAGTCTTGAGTCACTGATGTCTCATTTCACTGCGGCCCTGAGCAGGGATGGAGGTGTGTTGTCAGCCATGTGCCCAGCAATACAGCATCTGTGGAGGATTTATAGTGCTGCACCTGAGGCTTTCAGGTGCTTGCCTAGCTATTTGGGTGCAGTACAAACACCACCTCTGCCCCTGAAACAAAGTAAATAAACTCGCCCTACTCTCCCCTCTTTCCTAGAGTTCTCCCTAGAGAGAGGGGGAAGAAGCAGTTCGGAGTATGCTACCACTGACAAGTGTTACAGGACTGTAAGTTCATGAAGAGCTTTAGGAAGGAATTTATTTTGGTTAAATCCCATATGACTGCTCCTTCCATAGATATTAACCTAAAAAAAAATAAAAATCTGTTTACTGGTTTCTTGCCCTTTCAGACCACCAAGTTTACTTGTCTTGTTCCTCTTTTGAGGATTCCTGCCTGCAGAGGCCATGCTAAAAGTCACAGAGTTGATGTGAAGTTTTTGAGTGTATCTTGCCTTTAACTGTCTATTTCTTTAGAGGGAACCTGAACAGCAGGAGTATCTGGAGAGCTCACTGATTGTTTGAATTGAAATAGCTTCCTTGCTAATAGCTGAGGCTATAGAATGAAAATCTAAAGATTTGGCTGTCTTGCCTTTGGGCTAGATAGTTAAATTTTTGCTCCTGGTCTCAGTACAAGGCAGCTAGTGCATTTCTATCTGAATGGCAGCGTTGGTGGGTTGTACTTCCACTGTTTGAAGCTGATAAAACGGTTTGATGCAGCTGGTTCTCGCTTATGTACTGTCATTCTCTTGATGAAGCATAAAAAGCAGCTGCTTGTCTCAGGAGGAGAGTACTTCAGTTAGGAATTCAGGAGGCTCTTAGGCTCTCTCTGAGAAGCTGCTACTGCCAGGTCATTCATGGAGGTGCTGTGGGTGTGGTATGAGAAGGAAGAAAAGGGTGCTGACACCTGCAATGGCTGTAGCCTCATTTGCTTGCCTTTCCTGTTCTTGAATGAGTTCATTGCTCTGGGGGACAAAAAGAGCAGGAATTGCATGGAAGTAGCATGATGTGCTGCCCTTTGGAAAGTACTATGCAGACGCTGCTGATCTGTGGCTGGGCACCTCACCTTTGCCAAGCACCAGCTTAGCCAAAATGGAGATGACTCTGATGACTGGCTCTCTTCCTCTGGGTGTCAGTAGTAATCGGGCAGCAGGATGGAGCATGCTGGAAGGATATGGAAGTGTCAAGAAGGCTGGTTTAAATCCAAAGAACAGAATGCTGTGCTGAGGATGCACAGCTGAATGACTGTTGTGGCTTAAAAAGTACACTAGGGCAGCGAGATCTGTAGTGGTGGTGGCCTCTAAACAGATGAGATTTCTCCTGGTAGAGAAACTAGCTTCTGTGTGATTCAATTTTCTCTTGTCACAAACTTCAGTGCAATCAGTTCTCAGTCTTACTCTTGACTTTTCCATTTCAGTACCCCTTCATGAGAACAGTGAAAACCTGCTGGAATTAAAAGCAAGTACCTCGGGGTGCTACTGCTGAAGTACTTGTCATTCTCACAGCAGGAATAACGCAGAATTTTAAGCCACTGGGGGATGTTACCGGGAGATAAACATCCGTTCCTAGCTCTTTTGCCAAACGGCCTGTGAGATGTAAACAAAGTTGGCGTATGTTTGAGCTGTAGCTGTGTGAATGCATCTCCACAGGAAAGAACGCTCATTTAGGATCTCTTGAAACAAGAAACACCTGTTAGAAAATCAGTGCATGCAGAGAAAATAACATCCAAATATGCACATGCTGATGAGGTATCATACACGCTTACTTCAAAAGACTGGGTCGACTGTCTGGGTTGGGAGAAATCTTTGCAGGCTGGCCAGAATTCACACTCTGCCTGATGCCCTGGAATGTGGACCTGGAGGAGTTCCAGGAGCAGGACAGGCTTCTTGGAATACATGGTATCATCCTGCCTCTGCACTGCCTTCGTCTTCAGAGCTAATGCAGGGAAGACTGTTGGTGCTGAAAAGCATTCTGTTGATGGCTCTCCTGTGCATCCTTCTTGTGCTGAGTATAGCTGCTCTAGAAAGGGAAAAGGTGTCTCTGGTTTACGCTCTGCTTAAGAAATGCTCTTTTGTTTAAAGCAAAGAGTCCCTCTTCTTGCGGCAACTGTAATACAGCAGGGTGTTAGTCATCCATCTTGTATGCAAGTGCTTTGTTCTGGGAGGTGATCTGCTAAATTTGACTTTTAAATAAAATGCACAAGTAAACTGCAAAACACCAACCAAGATTTTTATGAAACAGCAGATTGTCCAGCTGATCACTTAAATCACTATAAAACACTTTGACCGTGGCAAAACTCTTCTAGAGGGAAGCCTACTTACCCTGTGGATGATTTGGTGTGGAGGGCTTTGTGAGAAAGGTGTATTTAGTCTCCTTTAGGTGGGCTGAAGAAGGCAGCATGGCTTTTTAGTCTTCCACGTGGTCTTATCTGTTCTGGTGGACTATTGAAGACACTCACTTGTTCTTTCTACAGCCAAAGGCTCTTACTGTCCCCAGTTGTGATCCAGTGCTCTCTTTTCCAGATTCGATGGCCGAGTGGTGGCAAAGCTTCCGTTTATCCCCCTCTCGTACATCCAAGGTCTCTCCCACCGCAACCTTCTGGGTGAGGATTACACTGACTGCTCATTCATCTTCCTCTACATTCTCTGCACAATGTCTATCAGACAGGTGAGTACATTGCTCTGTCTCTTGCATACCTGGAGCAGGGAAAGCACATCTCCATCCATAAAGAGGAGTTATAATCTTTGATCTGTTTGTGATTTCTGTGTTTGCCTTAATTCCTGTGCTTCATATTCAAAGCAATTCAAAGGCTGGCATCATAAAAACAGCTCCTCTTCTGGACTGGTGTGGAAGACTTGACTGGAGATGTGCACCAGGGTACTAGGACAGAGTTGGCAGAAATGGGGCCCTTCTGTGTGTGTGTGTGTCTGATAACTTCGTGGATTGCAGTACCAATAGACTGTCTCCATCAGAAGCCAATCTAAGTACTACTGCTTAGTAATTTTGACCTTTACAGTAATATGAGGAGAGTGTGGCATCTTCAGAGGAAACTTTATGGGTGGCTTGAGATTCTATAAAGGTTCAATTGGTCCACAGATTTGCTAGGAAAGTGAGGAAAGAGTTAAACCTGTTCCTTTGGGTTTGTCCTTCCTGTTTTTGCTGACTCCCTGATTTTTTTTCAGTCTTAAGAACTTTATTTTTGGTGTCAAGTCTCTCCCAGCATTAGGGATGTGACACGGTTCTGGTATAATAAGCCAAGAGTAGGTTACACACAGCTTCCCAGCAAAGCTAGTTAGTCCCATCTTTTGAAAAGAGAAGCATCAGTGAGGATAAGGGAAGCGCCTGTTCAGGAAGGTTCACCAGCAGAATGAGTGGTGAGGACAAGTGGGCCTTCTCAGCGCAACCAGAAGTCTGCTTTGTTTGCCGTATTTCCCCAGAGAGTGCTGAGGCTGTTAATGGGCTCTGGGCGCTGGATGAATGCTGGTGCAACTAGCTGCACGTTATCTGCTCTTCTGTGTTTATGTTTCCTTTTTCTTTGATTTACTTCCTGAATTCTTGCTGCTTTCTTTTCTCCTTGACCAACTTGTTGCTTTTCCTCAGGGGGTGCCAAGGGACTTAGAAAGACTTAAAGCAGATCAGCAAAGGGAAGTGGTGTGTTATGCCCGCTGCTCTAAGAAGTTTGGATGAGCTTGATGAAGCGGCTTAATAATAAAGAGTTCCTTTAGTTGCAAAGTGCATGCTAGTGAACCGAATTCTCCACAGCCCTCTGTATTGGGCTCTTGTGTCAAAATGGATGTGTGTCTGGTCCTATGCAAAAGCAGATAATGAATTTTATGTAGAATAATTTATGTTGAAAGAGTCACGTGGAGGTCATCTGGCCCACTGCTCACTCCAAGCAGGGCCAGCTTCAGAGTTCCGAAGGCCAGGGGGTTACTCATTCTGTTTGCTGCAAGACAAATCTTGTTTCACTTCCCAGTAACTGGAGCAGTGTTTGCTGCTTTGAAAGAAATGAGACCTTTTTAGCTCTTAGGATAATCTTCCTAAATTCCTGGGATGCTGTAGTCTGATACTGTTCCTTCAGGCAATCTTGTCTGGTGCTGCTCTGTTACTCACCTGTTGCATGGGAAGTACCTTCTTTCCAATGTTGCAGATTATTACTTGAAATTAAATAGCACCATCATCAAGATTTTTCTGCACCCATTGGGCTGATTGGGGAACTCCCTTGCTGAAAAAACCCCCATGGATTTTTTTTTTTTGTCCAAAAATATAATTCCTGTGGTTAGTTCTAGTCCTGGGCATTTCCTGATGTTTCCTGTTGTCAAAGCATGAACTGAGTAATGGTCTAGTGTGGTGCTGGGCAGAAATGCTGAGCTGTTTGCAGTTGGTTGGGCTTTCAAGAAAAATTCTGGAAAAAAAAATTGCTGTTGTTTTGAGAGTTCATGCTGATGGCCCTGTGGAGAACGGAAGTTACTATCTTGCTTTGGAGAAGGGAGTTTTTCCTCTGAACTGTTAGGTTGCAGTCTTCATAGAGCTGCTTTATCTACATGAGTATGGTTAAGTATACTTGCCGTTCTCCAGCTGTTAGGCAGCTCAGTTTCTTCCTCCTTGCTACACGGAGGGAAGGGCACAGACCAGCTACATTAGATTGTGCGAAAGCTAGGAACTGAAGCTGTGATTGCTGGCATCTGGCTCTTGGCTTTATTACTGATTGAAGGAGCTTAGGTGATAACAGTGTTGGGAAGAGGACTTTGAAAGGACTTTGAAAGTCAGGGCTTAAAATGGTGCCAATGACTTGCTTTCTGTGCTTTCAGTGACCTTGGAGGTGAAAGTTTTGTTACCCTTTGTGTTTCACTGTGTGCAAAGGGGGAAATCTTGCCAGATCAGCTTCGAAACAGCTGTTAGCTTAAGGGAGGAGAATCGATGTAGGAGTTAGTGTCTGGTTTGATGCTGCTCATACAAGAGGAGGAGTGGAGGTGTAACAAAGGTCAGGGAACAGGTTGTGAACAAACTAAGACCATGCATCCCTCAGCTTTCCCTTAAATCCTGGAGCTGCCTGTGTAGGGATCGAAGGCAGGGAAGAGAGATGTCCCTGTGGAGCTCAGAAGCAAAGGAACTCTTGTGTGTGTGAAAAAAGAGTGACCTGGAGGGAAATGCAGGGGAGTATGGGAGGGTGGGGAGACTAACAAGACAGTGATTAAACTGACATTAGTGGGATGGGCAGTAGCAGCATCAGGCAGTCTCTTCATGCCGTTCTCAGGCATGTGGGGGTGATAAACTCTTTAAACACAGACTGGGAAGCTTGCTGCCTGTGACCTGGCCAGCATCTCCCAAAATAGTCAACTCTCAGTGAGTAACTTCCTTTGCGCTGTTCCCAGCTCTCCCTGGCACGTAAATCCTGTCCCCTAGTTCCTCCTGCCTTCCTGTTTGGAGAGCGGAGGGTTGCTGGGAGAGGCCTTCCTAGGGTCCTTGAGTTGTTGGGTTTCAGCTGTGAAAGTCTGCTACTGGGCTGGGCGGGAGGCATAATGTCAGGGTTACATCCTCTATCCCCGCTCCTGTTTCTGAGCTCCCAGCCTTCACCTGTGCTGTTTGTGGAGAGGAATATGCTGCTGTTCCTCAGGAATTTGCTGGTCTTCATTTCCTTTTCACACATGCCTGAACTTTAGATTAGGCTGCTTCTCTCTGAAATGTGTTCCCAGCAATTATCCCTACTGGCAGGAGCACACTTTCCCACACAGCCTGATCTTGGGGCAGGGAGCCGCTTGCTGCCTTATCTTTGAGGCCTCTTCTGGGTTTGAAGACAAAAACAGAAGTAGCTTCTGTCCTTCCTACAGTTATTTGAGGAGAGTTCAGAAGAGCTCAGGTGAGGAATTTGGATCCTTAAGTCTTAGTCTTCCCTCCCTGTTCCTGAAGGTGATGGTCTTGTTTATGTTGGAAGTAGACTCTGCAGGCTTCCTTGTGCAATGTGGTGCACAGCAGACAGGACAGGTTTCTGCTGGCCCTTGCCCCAGCCCTGGTGTTTGCAGCTGTCTAGACTTCAGGATTGCTGTCCAGCAAAACTTGCTTTGCAGCTGGTGCAGGAGGCTAGCTGGCTTCCACAGCAAGGAGGACATTTCTATGGGAGGGTAACGCTGGAGAGCGACTGTAGTATTGAATCCACATACAGGCAGGCTGTTATTGCTCTTCCTCTTGGAACTGTTCAAGCAGATGGAGTAAACTTTAGAACCACAGTTCTCCTCTTTCTTTATACTTAAAGGAACAGTGAGGAGGCAGTGCACAGGTTTTTGCTTCCATGGGTGCTCTGCTAGGATCTCTGCTGTGCTTCCCGGGTGAGCCAGTACGAAGCCAGTAGGATCCCGGTCCAGCCTGCTGCTAACTCTGCAGCACCCTCTGGTGTTGTTGAGTCTGTCCATTAGCTCCTTCTGTTTTCTCACTTCTGTCTGTCTCTTGACTAAGGAAGCTCTGAGAAGAGGAGCCACACGAAGGAGTTTCCCAGAGGGAATGCTCTCATATAGATTCAGTTGCTGAATATCAGCCACTGTCTGATTTGTGTAGGCTATGGACTAGAACTGGTGTAATTCCTTTCCAAGTGTCCCCTCCTTTGCTTTCATGCTTGTGTGTGGGCTGAAACCTTCCCTTCCATAGTTTCCACTGGAATGATTGCTGATTTTTTTTTTTTTTTTTTTTTAACTTAGCTGCTCTGGAATTAAGAAGCTCTGTTTGCCTTTTTCTTTTGGTTTGTTCTCCTTCCATGATCAAAAAGTCCAAGAACTCTATGACCCTGCTATCTGACCTATCCTGACAGTTATTTTGGAGAGGACATTTGGGTTTGAAGAGAATCCTCCTTCCTCCTTTTGTTATCTTGATCGCTAGGACTCAGCTGGTGACAGGGGGAGGAGGATGCAGTTGTTTTCTTCTCTTCCTTGCATCAGATGCCCCTGTTTTGCCAGCACTGCATGAGCAGCATCTTGAGCTGTAGTTATTTACAGTGAAGGATGAATCTGAAAGAACTGGTAGCAATTTGTAGTTGCACTGCTGCAAAATTTAACAGGAATTCCACAAAAATCAAGGAAAACACAAAACTTTAAATATTCTACTGTGAGATTTTTAGATAATGCCTGGCTCTGCTACTTAATTCTTTCCTTGTTTGTTGTTTTCCACTGAAACACTCTGCTCAGATGCAGATGAGGTCATCTCAATAGTCAGTTTTTGAGTTTTGCTACATATGTCCTGTTATACTGCATGTCTCCACCAAACCATTGTTCTGTCTGCATCACTAGCATTCATGTTAATTCTGTGCCTAAGCTCCTGACTTGAACTTGGCACACACTCTGGTTGCCATGTTGCTGACCCAAATTCTGTCTGCATTAGGAGGGAGCCTTCCTTACCAGCTTGCAGATCCTCAGGCTCTGATGGCTGCCAGCAACAGAGCTTTCTGGAACTTGTGAAAACTGAGGGCTGCTTTGGTTCTGCCTGTGAGCAGATGTTAGGAACCTGCTCCTGTGTCTGCACTGCAGTTGAATTTCAAAGATAACTATTGTAGCTTGATTTTAAACAAACCCGTGTGCAAAGACATTACTGAGATGACTGTATGGTGTGTAGCTGGAGATGCAAAAAGAACCCTCAACCAAAATGTAGATTTAGTGATTGGAAGGCTTTTGCTGAGGTGCCAGATTGGTAAGGCTATGTGGGCGAGAACCTGAATCTGTTGAAACTGTTGGGAAGGTTGTACTTGTACGCAGAGTTGGGATTTCTTCCTCTTTTGGTGTCTCCCTCGTCATGGTCTGGTACTATCCTGATCTTCTGTTCTTGTTTTTTTGCAGAACATCCAGAAGATGCTCGGTCTTGCTCCTTCCCGGGCTGCCACCAAGCAAGCAGGGGGCTTCCTTGGCCCACCACCTCAGGCAGGGAAGTTCTCCTAAAGCACAGTTACAGCTTTCACTGAAGGTCTGACCAGTGCACAAGACTGCCTTTTGGAGGTAACAAGATGGGATTCTGCACCAGGCCTCATGTGTCCAAAACCAGCCTATGCAGTATTGGCCGCAGTCTTGGAAACATCTTCCATATGGAGTATTCTGCCAGCAGATGTTTGCTCATCAAACCAAGAAAGTTCTCAGATGATAACTTGACCTTTTATTTCTGGTGTTTCTGAGAAATAAATGGCATGGGCATGTTGATTTAGATGTCTCTTAATTGTGCTGTAGGACACGTAGAAAATGCCTTGATGTAGTGCAGTTGGTTTAGTCTACGGCATGGAAATCAACTCAGGTAGTGAAAGTAAGATCTGTGAAGTAGATAACTTGAAAAATTAAGAATAATTATGCTCTGAAGTGACTCTCTTGTCTTAAACATATTGTTACAGTCTTGTGTGGTAGGGAGCTGGGTGAGTTGGTGTGCTTATTTTCCTTTGGCAAAACTTCCAGCATGGACTCAGGGTTTTTTGTAGGCTCAGGTGACTGGAGGCACCAGAATGTACCCCGGTGCCAGGTTGCCCTTGGAGGTTGCAAGTGTTTCTAGATGTACTGTCAGCCTGTGTCTTTCTGGCAGAGGACAGCCCCACAGAGATTTTTGTGACATACAGCTTCTGTAAAAGTTGCTTGCTTAGGCAGAATCTGCTCAATTACAGAAACAAACCTGGCCTTCAAACTTGAGTAAATAGTTAAATTATGCCAGTGCCACCCACTGCTACTGGACCCTTTGTTGCCCACGTGGTTACGACAGCACTTTTATTCCTGTTCCTTGGTTTACTGCTAAAGACCCTGATGATCAGTTTGCATCTTAAAAGGCTTCCTTCTTAGGCCAGGAGGCTCCCTACACTGCCTTCTGCTTTGCCAAATAATTCTGTTTCAGTCTTGTTGGCTGGAGCCTGCTCAGCTTGCTTAAAAGGGGTGAATAAATCTTGCTGCCGCTCTCAAGGTAGGCTGGCAGTTTTCCTGAAGCAGGCAGTACCTGTACGGGCTATCAATTTCTTGCTTCTGTGACCAGAGGTGTGTCATGCAGTACCTCTTATTGGGAGTTTTTGACTAGATGCATGACAAGGGGATAAATCTGAAGCACCTTATGGTAGCATGAAGCATGTGCAATACCCTATTAAATAATAAATATTGAGTTAATTCTCAGTAATAAGTATGGGGCACTTCAACAGATTATGTAAAGATAAATCACGAGTGTGGAACCTCTATTCAACGCTCTGCCTCTCAAAAGCGAGTGTGTGGCAGGTAAAGGAAAGCATCTAGGGTATGCTGATGCTGCCCGGCTCTAAGGCTGTGGTTTTGACTTAACCACTGTGTCCGGTGCAGCTACAAACTTCCACAGGGAGCAGCCAGGGTTGTGTAATTCCTGTTTCGCTAATGCAGTGTCTCTTAGTTCGAGGGCCTGATCCCACAGCAAACCAGAAACACCCAGGGCTGTTACCTGCACGGGTCAGCTTTGCTGAAGCAGCTTATTCTTCAAGCATAATGACAAATTGCATCTTTCTAGGTTCAGAAGTGGTCTCTGCAGTACAGTAACCTTCCCTGCTGCTGTCAGAAACTCTGCCCTCAGCAAATCTGCCTGCGTTGCGTCACAGCACGCTTCGGAAGCGTTTGCACAGCCAAAGATTGTCTGGAAATTATTGACCTGCTGTAATCTGTTTGCTTTCTGCTGTCATCGGTTTGATAGAGTGGTTCCCCGGGGGGATGTTAATCATTATAATGAACTGGGGAGAACAGCTTTCCTAACCTCAGCCACTAGAAGGTCTGAGTTCTAAGAATCTACAGAAGGGGCTGAAGAATGAAGGACAACTTAAGGCCCACGGGTACTACCTCCGAGCCAGCAGGGGGCGCCAAAGGGATGGGCGGGCCCGCGGGCTCCACCCCACCCTGGCCGACACGCGCATGCGTGCCCGCCGGCTGGGGCGGAGTCGGCGGCCCCGGGGTAAAAGGCACCGGTGGAGGCAGCGTCGGGGGGGTTTGAACTCACGGTACCGGCTGCTCTTCCGCGGGGCTTCCCCCAGCCGATGCTGGCGCCGTCCCGGTTACCGAACCTCCTACCCCGTTTGTGCGCCTTCCGTCCCAGCCTCGCCATGAGCAGCGTTACCGGCACCTTCACCGTCCACCAACCCCTCAACTACCGGGCGGGGGCCCGCGTTCAGCCCGCCGACGGCGGCCAGGCCGAGGAGGTGTATGAGCCGGCCACAGGTACCGCCCCGCTGCCCCCTCGGCGGGGGGGAGGTAGCCTCGGGGGGGACGGTGTGCGGGAGTTGCCTCCCTGTTATTTGCCTGTAAGGGCTGGGTGCCTTCGGCTTCTCCCAGCTGCCCCCCGTCGGATGCCGCCTGAACGCCGTGCTGGTTTGTTTGGGGGCTGCGTTTTGCCTCCTGCGGTGCAAGTTTATCGTCAGACTTTTTAGCAGAAATCAGCTCTGGCCCTCAGTCAAACAAAAAATCAAGTGCTACCTGATTTAAACATTTATAACTTTTTTTTTCAGTTGGAGGTATCTAGGTTTCAGCAGAACCACTTCAAGAAAGAGAGTGTTTATGCTCAGGAATGTGTAACAGTCCTGAAGCTGGTAGAACAACAACAAACTCCAGTGGGAAACAGTGTAAATTTGTAACAAGTGGTGCTAATTAGTAACTAGAAGGTGACTGTGGAGAATGCTAGATCTTTTAATTCAGACCAGCTGAATTGCAGCACCTCTTCTATAGCCAATTATAAATCAGTGGGAACCATAGCATGAAGTTCTGTAGCCTGGTGTAGGTTGCTGGACTGAAGTCTTTGGGTTTCAATGCAAGATAAAGCATATTTTTCTGTGCCCCTTTTCTGAGTTCTGTGTCTTATTTATTTCCTGTTTAAAATGTGCCCAGGTCGTGTGATATGCAAGCTGCCCTGTTCTGGGGAGAAGGAGGTTGATCTGGCTGTGCAGAGTGCAAAGGCTGCCTTTAAAATATGGAGTCAGATGTCAGGCATGGAGAGGAGCAGGGTGATGCTGGAGGCTGCCAGAATTATTCGGGTATGTTGTGGGAGCTCACCTCCTCTGTCTCTGAGCTTTCTTGTGGCTTAATGTGACTGTTGGGGGCTTCTAGCAGGACTTCCAGAGCTCCAGGAGGAACACAGGGGTTAAAACCCACCTTTGACCAGAAGAGACAGTAGGCTGCCTTGGGCAGGGCTTTGATCTTATCGCTCTGTTCAAGGCCAGTGTACCTTCTCTGCTTAATTCTGTTAGAAGACATAAAAGCGAGGCCATCCTGCTGACATCTTACAGGGCTCGTACTTCTTTTCACAGCTCCAAAGATTAAGCTTCACTGCACATGATTTCAAAGCTGAAATTGCATAACTGTCCCATTGTTGAACTTTCATCTTGTTGAACAGTGTTGTCACGTGACTGGAATGTGTCTTGTTTTAGCAATTGAAAAATGCAGGGATACTGGTTTTTTTTTAATCTTAGACACCAGATAATACACATGGGAGAGGATACAAATAAGCTAGCTTTTTTCACAAACTGCTTTGTCAGATAATGTGTTTTTGGACATCGAAGTTAATCCCCATTGAGGCACAGATCTGTAAGAAACCAGGCCTTCTTTCTCCAGTGTGTATGTGATGAGAAAACTGTTTTTTTCCTGCCAGGCTTCTGCCAGATTTCCACAGCAGGGCAGTATTTCTGCCTGGGAGATGATCTGTTAAAGGACACTTCCCATCTGCGTTGCTTTGTTCGCCCTTCGCTGAGTCCTCTGATTCCATTTTGATCTTGCTGTTTGCTGTTCTTCCCAGTTCAGTTCTGTGAATTCTAATCATTGTTTACCAGCTGGCTTCTCAGTTCAAGTTTACTCATCTTTTAGATAAAGAGGGATGTTAAGCAAGACTGGACTAGCAGTGAATGCCAGCACAGCTGTCTGTTTGACGTTCCCCTGCAATCAGTCGCCACTGGAAAACTGATAAATAGCAGTTGGGAATGGAGCTTTTAGAGATTTCACACAGCAGAGCCTTGTTTGGGACTTGTGTGCTTGAGAACCAGCGATCTCCTTGTGGAGTTCTACTACAGGCTTCTCTAACTGGTTTTCACCATCCTGTGCCTCTCACAGGAGCAGAGGGAAGAAATTGCCACCTTGGAAACAATCAACAATGGGAAATCTATCTTTGAAGCCAGAGTGGACATCGACATATCCTGGCAGTGCCTGGAGTATTATGCAGGACTGGCAGGATCTCTGGCTGGTGAGGAGGAGTTTGCTCTTTACTCTCTGTCCTGCCACTTGCGCTCCCTTCTAACTTCCGTGGCACAAGACCATCTTTGCTGCTGATTTCTCTAAGAGATGAACTACTCCTTTTTCTGAAGATCTTGGAAGGAGTTTCGGAGTTCTCTACCTAACGCTGCCGTGCTCTGTGGGTGCTTACACACCTTCTGTGAGCTTGCTAGGGTAAAAGCCAGGTGTGTCCGTTCTCAGTCAAAGTGAGATCTGGCCCCTGAGGCTCTGATAAGACAGGAAGGAGCTCTTCCTTTTCTCTACCTTCTGGCTGTTTTTCTTCTTTGCAGGTGAACACATCCAACTTCCTGGGGGATCCTTTGGGTACACTCGGAGAGAGCCCCTTGGGGTGTGTGTTGGGATTGGAGCTTGGAACTACCCTTTCCAGATTGCCTGCTGGAAGTCTGCCCCGGCCTTGGCTTGCGGTAATGGAGACTCTGCCCACACAAATTTATCTTTGAAGCCAAATGATCCCATTGTGGGAGAGTGACGTGGTGAATAAAGTCTAGGATCACCCTGAAGGAGATGTTGAAGGATTAGCAGAACCTTCAGGCTTTTACTCTGGCAGGAAGGGAAAGGAAATGGAAGTGGGAACACAGCAGCTGCTAAGAGGGCAGGAGTGCATCAGGAAAAAGGCTGATTGCTTGGCTTTGTACGAAACCAGGAAGGTCTCTGAAAATGTCAGCAGTGCAGGATCAGCAGCCCCATCTCCCCCAGGCCTTCCCAACAGGAGGGTGCAGTTTCTCCCTTTCCCTGGTTGTAGTGTTCAGCTGAAACTGTTTCCTCTTCTCTTGGTGGGGGATCTTTGGGGATCTGTGAGATAGACTCATTGTGTGGAGTAGTGGTTTGTTTGTTTGTTTCTTTTCCCCTAAAGCAGTTTGGATTTTAACCCCACCTTGCCTCTGTCTGTGTTCCCCCAGGCAATGCGATGGTCTTCAAGCCCTCTCCATTCACTCCTGTTTCGGTGGTGAGGTTGGCAGAGATCTTCACAGAAGCCGGTGTGCCCAAGGGGCTTTTCAACGTGGTGCAGGGTGGAGCGGCCACAGGCCAGTTCCTCTGTCATCACCCAGATGTGGCCAAAATATCTTTCACTGGCAGTGTGCCAACTGGCATCAAGGTAAAAGCACCTTCACACGCGGGTGTGCAAGGGATCTGTAGTGTCACCCTTCCTGGTGTGTTGTGGGTGTCGATACCTCCTTGAGCTTTTGTGCATGAGACTTGTAAAGACGGGGTGCGAGTCGGCATTTCTGGGTCTGAGCAAGGAGCTTGCACGTACAGGGTTACACTGGGGCTGCACTTGGCTTACTGGGCACGGGCTTGGGCACTCGGCCCTTTCAGAGGAGCCCGTTGGTCATCTTCGTTTGTTTAGCCTATGGCTGCAGTGAAGTTTTCTGAGCTGCTGAAGTGGGAGTATCTGTGTGGGGAGGAGGGTACAGAGCAGCACTGGGAAAATATGTGAGTGTTTCTGGCAGTAATAGTTTAGCAGCTCACAACCTACGGTTTTTAAGCAGCAAGTTAGTTTCTGTGAATTTCTCACCCTCAATTTATTTTTCAAAAAATGAAAACTCCCTAAAAAGACTTCTAAAAATAAATTCTGATTTCAAAGGAGAGAAGTGTTGCCCCTTGAACTCTCCTTCCATATGTGTACCTGTGGGGTGCAGTGACACGGATGCAGTTACATGTCCTCTGGGCTTATGGTGAGCACGAGACTTCCTGCAAATGACTTCTCAGGTTTTGTTGCCTTTATTTTTAAGAAAACAAACCTCAAGCCCTCTGAGACTGTCCATGGTCTGAACTAAACAGATCTAGGAAACCCAGCTTGCCCTTCATGCTGCTTCTGTTGTTGGTGAGGGGCCCTGTGGGAAGTCTCCCCTTGGGTGTCTCTTGCCTCCCTCTGCCAGCCTCCTGTTTAGCAGTGGGTCACTTTTCTGTCCCTGTTTCCTCAGATCATGGAGATGGCATCTAAAGGGATCAAACCAATCACCCTGGAGCTGGGAGGCAAATCCCCCCTTATCATCTTTTCAGACTGTGCCTTGGAGAATGCTGTGAACGGAGCCCTCATGGCCAACTTCCTCACGCAGGGCGAGGTTTGTGTCTGTGGGGCAGGAGCGGTCCTCCCCAGTGTGGCGGGGTGGTTTGAGAAGTGGGCTGTAGAGCCAGCCAGTGACCTTACTGAGTGAGGGATGCCCTGAAGCTCCCATCTCGCCACGCATTTCTCTGTGCAGTGTCACAAGGGATCAGAAGGGATACCCTTGCAGAAGCCAGTGCAGGGCATCCCAGTGGAGTGTGCCTTAGCTGATGCCCTGTTCTTCCCAGAAGCGGAGCATTTCTAGCACCCGATACCCAGCTCAGCAACTGCTCCTGTGCCTTGGGCTCCAGTCTGGCGCACAGAGGTCAGAAGAGGCTGTGCTGGTGTCCTCTAGAGAGGCAGCAGTTTCCAGTCCGGTGTGCTGAGCCACAGCCCAATGGGGATTTGTCTGTCCCAAATTTGGGATCTCCACACGTGCTGCAGGTTTTGTGTAATCCTGCTGGCATATTGGCTTACCGGAGTCACCTCTGGAAACTGAAAAGGCTGCTGAAATTCTTTCCTGCTGGTGACTTGATGCTTTTTTGCCACTTGGTGGCGTCAGTACCACCGTGTCCATCATTGACTAGTCAGTGCGGTCATCGCGCCTCCTTTGTCCCCAGGGACAAGTTAACTGTTTTAGCAGCTGTGGAGGGGCTTTTCTGAGATCCTTTGTAGCAGAACCCAAGCAGGGAAGGACTGTGGAGTGCTGTGTGTCTTCCTCTGGGCAGCCTGTCCTCTACCCCAGGTATGCTGCAATGGCACACGGGTGTTTGTGGAAAGGAAGATACTGGATGTCTTCACAAAGGAGGTGGTGAAACGCACCCAGAAAATCAAAGTTGGAGACCCGCTTCTGGAAGATACACGGATGGGAGCCCTCATCAACCGGCCCCACCTGGATCGTGTCCAGGGCTTTATCAAGCAGGCAAAGGAGCAGGTGAGATTGTGATGCTGCCTTGTGACTGCCCTGAAATGTCTGTCCCTCTTGTTAGAGAAACAGACCAGCAGCAGCTTTCCTGCCCCATGCCTTCCCAGTTAAGCTGTTTTTTCTGTTGTAGTTGAATGACTCGATAGGTGTCTTGGGTCGCTAGATTAAAAGTGATCCAGTGCATGTCTCTGAATCAGCATTGAAGGTGACACAGCTTTTCATATCCTGATGTTGACAAGTTCTAGAAGTTGTGGAGTACCCAGAACAGCAGTGTGTAAAATGGGTGAATCCATGTATTTGGGCTGGTTTCTCTTTTATAAGTTGTGGTGATGCCTTACATGCTTGGCTGTGCTCTTATTTGGGTTACAGTTTTGTTGGTTGCTGAAGGGGCTTACTAAGGATCAAAGGCCAAATTTACAGGCTGCTGGAAACAATCTCTGTAAAAGGAATAAAATCTACTGAGGCTTTTTTGTTTTGATTTTATTTTATTTTTTTTTTCCCTCCAGGTTTTATTGTAAAGTGTAAAGATGTTTTAAATGTCAGCACTAGATATGTGACTAGGTGTAGCCAATTTGGGGATGGAGAAGGGGAACTATGAGTGAAAGCCAGGAGGGCTAGACAAGGATTTGGAAACAGAAACATGGATGTGGAAGGAGAGGAGAAATCTATGTCTCTAAAATAGGGCATTTGATGGGGGTAGGTGTTTCTTGCCAGGTGGTGTGCTAAGGGACTGACTGACTCACTCACGAGGGAATTCACACCATGTGAAGATGCAGGGGTTAATGTGATGCTAGCTGAGGATCTGCTCCTAGGTGTAGTTGCTTCCCTCCAACCTATGCTGGTTCCTGTGGCTCTTGCACCCCAAACCAGCATTGTTTGGACTTTTAGGATGAGTCTCGCCCCCTGACCCTGATTGCTTAGTGATGCACTGTCAGCAGTCCTGAGCTGGAGAGACACCAGGGAGGTCACAGGCATGGGTTTGTCCAGTAGGACTGTAAATCCAGCAGGGAGTATTGGCCAGCCAGAGCTGTGGCAGCTGGGCAGGATGCCCCTGGATATGTCTGCCTACCTTCTGCTTGGCTCTTTCTCAGGGTGCAGAAGTGCTGTGTGGTGGAGACCTGTACGTGCCAGATGATCCAAAGCTGAAGAATGGCTACTACATGCGACCCTGTGTGTTAGGTATGGTCTTTCCTATTCGTGGTGCTGCAGTCTTCTACGTGGATGTTGCAGAGTTTCTTCTGGAGAAAGTGGTGTTGAGCATAACCTGTCTCTGTGTACGTCTGCAGTGTGGACAGGCACTGGTGTGGGTGTACTAGAGAGAGCTGAGGCACCTAGGAAGAGCATCCAGAGAAATGGATGCTGTTGGAAGGTCTGACAGGACACGTGCAGTTAGTGCCTTTGCTGCCTTGAGATGCAGGGTGGGATTTGCTCCTCTGCTAGCCAAGCTGGGAGGGGCTGTGCAGTGCCAAGTGCTGCCTCGAAGGCTGTGTGGGCTGCTGAATGCACAGCCTGTTCTGCCAACTCTTCCTCCTGAAGCACATGTGCTCTGCCATGCTTCCAGGGAACTGCACAGATGACATGACGTGTGTGAAGGAAGAGATCTTCGGGCCTGTCATGTCCATTCTGCCATTTGACACAGAGGAGGAGGTTGTGGAGAGAGCCAACAACACCAAATTCGGCCTGGCAGGTGGTGTCTTCACCAGGTATGACTGGGTAGCGTGGCTGGTAGTAGGGAGGGGAGGAGAGGGGAAATACTGCAGCAACTTGATACTCCTCTTGTGGTGCCTGGCATGGACACAGATATCCTCTTCCAGAAAAGCTGGAGCAAAGGATTGCCAAAAGGGAACTTTACACATGACTGTGTGTTTCCTGCTAGATTTTCCTGAGGGCTTGGGTGATCCCAGCTGTCCTTTAGACTCCTTCCAGCCTGCGCTTGGCCTGCTGCCTGCCTTCTTGCATCGCCAGGAGACGTGCACTGTGAGCCTGCCATGCTGCTGAAACTGCACAAAGATGGCTGTTGGCTACTTGTCACAGTCTGCTTTGCTGGTGCCCTTGTCCTTCCCTCTCAATTCAAATGCAGTTTTGAGTGCCCTTGGGATTAGGTGCTACATCCTTTGAGCAGGCAGAGACAGAGTAGGCCAAGTCAGGCTCAAAAAACCGCTGCAACCTGATGGGCTTTCTGTAGTGGGATGTCAGCTAGCAGGGCATGAATGGGAAGGGATCCAGCTGACAAATTGCCCTTTTCCTGCAGGGATATCCAGAAGGCACACAGGGTAGTGGCTGCTCTCAAGGCTGGGATGTGCTTCATTAACAACTACAACATCAGCCCTGTGGAGCTGCCTTTCGGAGGATACAAGTCATCAGGTGAGCTCTGTTTGGCCTTCCCTGGTACAACTGTGCCAGTTACAGGGCATATGAGTGGTACCTGGCACTGCCTGGAGCTGTGTTCTCACTTCTGACTTGTCCCTGCAGGATTTGGTAGAGAGAATGGGCGGGCAGCCATCGAGTACTACTCACAGCTGAAGACGGTCTGCGTGGAGATGGGTGATGTTGAATCTGTGTTTTAGTGGCTCTGGGACCTGCTCAAGGGAGCACCAGCCAGTTCTTGCCTGTCAGCCAGAGATGTGGATCATTTGCACAGCAATAAAGTGCTCTAAAATTGTAAGTGCCTGGGGGGGAGCATAGCTGGAGCAGCATTTAGCCACCTTGCTCCTGCAAGGGGGAATGTACACACAGGGCTCAGCCTGTGGGCCCACTCTGTCCTGTCTGGTGGAAGATGGGAACCTCAGAGGAGGAGGTGGCAATATGGCTTTCAGCAGCAGCGTGTGCAGCTATGTAGGTGTTACCAGAGGCTTGTCAGTGGTTGAGGCCCAGGCTGCTTCCCCTGCTGTGTGCCTTGCACCCTGTTACCTTCCACCCCCAGTCACCTTCAGTTTTGGCTTCTCAACAGGTATGACTCTACTCAATGCACATGGAAGCTTTTGGACACATTGATATCCTGTAACTATTCTCTGACTATCCCTGTCTATTCTCTGACTAAAAGCCTTAAGGGTAGGACCGTTTATTCCCTCTAACCCCCTTGTAGACACAAGTTTTTTTGTGTTTTCTATCTGTACCTTGCTTCCATGGTGGGACAAAATATTGTGGGGTTGGTGAGCTGATGCTGCCTGGCCCTGAGAATCTTTGCCACACACACAGTATGGAACACAACTAGAGTGGTAGCAAGCTCCAGCATAGGATAGAGTGCTGCCTCTCTTAAGCTAAAGCTATTTGACTTCCTTTGTATAGGCCTACTGTTCTTTATATACACAATGAAGCAACAACTTTTGTTTGCCTACATTTCTTTTTTAGCAATCAAATAAATACTAACTCTGTTTGGAACATTTTATTGCAGAGTGACATGAATTGAGGTGTCCAGAAATAGGGCTGCTGCTGTATGAGTTAAACAGGTTGCAAGATGGCTTTTTGGTTACCAAAATTATAAAAGCTAGGACATCTGTGCATGCCAGGCAGGTTCTGTAGTCCTACAAAACCAGAGTCGTTCTAGCATTCTGCAAAACTTAAGAAAACTCTCCGTAACTTTAGAACAAAAGTACAGAATTGACAGCTTTATTTTATTGAGTGAGGAAAAAAGAAAAAAAAACCCACAGGAAATTAAATGCTTTAAAAGCAAACAAAAAAATCCCTTTAGTTTCCCAGGTGGCCATCAACAATTCCAAGTCCGGCCTTGGCAGATCCAGCCGAGGTGCTGGCATGCTGAACACACGCCTGTGCCCACCAGCCCAATCAGTGCAGCTGAACCAATGGCCCCCCTCCTTCGGTTTTTTGGATCTGTAAAAAAAAAAAGACGTTTTATCAGTTCAGCAGTCCATTGTTGAAAGACTAGCCCATCCTGAAAATTAGAGGGAGCAGGAACTAGAGATAAATCTCAAGGCAAAACAGCAGGCACCAGCTTGGGCCATGTACCTACCCTCAGTCTGTGCTAGGATTAGATTAGTGTTCTTCCTAGCAGTAGGAAAAGCTCACTGCAGAGTTAGCAGCCTGTGGACCTGCACCCTTTTCTCCACACCCTGACTGGAAGTTTTATCCAGTGTAAGCTGGAGGAAAGAGCCCTGAGGCCACTGCAGGGGACTTGAGTTTCCAAGCACCTTCTGAGCTGCAAGGGTAAAGACCTACCTCCTGTATAATAGCCATAGGCATAGAGGATTCTCCCAAGGATCCAGGCGATGCCAAGTCCTGTGGCAGTCCGCTAGAGAGAAAGGAGAAGCATTAAAGATTCTGGAGACTTGCCACTTGCATGTGCTTAGCTGTGACAGCAGCCCTGCTTCAAAGAAGCAGCTATCAACTAGTGTGGGTCCCGACCCACACTAGAACAAGTGGGGGGAGGCAGGTGACTGATGCAGTGTGCTAGGGTGACTTTTGTATAGGAGTCACTTTGATGACACCTATGGGGAAGGGAGCACACGCTGTGCTGCAGAGCCTTGCTGTTGTGCAGCACAGCTCTTCCCAAGCATGAAATGGTTAAGCCATCCCGGCAGCAGGTGCTGAATCTTATTTCACCACTATCCAATTAGTGAGCTAGACCATGGGCCAGGATCTTGGAGGCAGCTGTTGCCCCAAGCCAGGTCCATTGCCTCCAGCAGATGTACAGAGTTTCCTGTTGCAGGTGTTTTAGGCTTCCACCTTGCCTCCTAATTTAAAGCTTGTTGCAACACGGATCCGGTTTGCCAGGTTCACCCATGCTGCTTCATTCTCTCTCTGAAAATGAATATTCAAGAACAACCTGATTTGCCTGTTGGTGGCAAAGAGCTACTCGTTTTGACCTCTCCCACGTGCCTGCCTTCTCATGAGTTGTCTACATCTTTCAGTTAAAAATAATCCAGGCTTTTTTTGATCCTTTGTGCGCCTGGTGGAAGCGAGTGGTGGTGGAAGGTGTAGGAAGATCACCACGTTCCCTGTGTATTCTTATCAGAGAAACTCTTCATGAAAGCGCGCTTAGAAGCAGGGGGAAAGGGTTCCTGTCCTCCACACAACCAGCTGCTGAGTAGCACTGCTGTAAGCCCAGCAGGGCTTGAAAAAAAACAAAGTTGGAGGGACCCTTCCTGCTTACGGCCTGGAGGCTGCAAATGTTTCGGGGAAGGAAAGGGCTCTACAGCTGAAGTAGCAGTACTGAGTTTATCAAATATTTGTGATTCCCCTGCACAAGACCTCCTACAATTTCATCTTCAAAAAGGGCACAGCTGTAAAGTGTGGTGTGGCTAGTGAAGCAGCCTGCTGCCTGCAGAGGGGCTAGCTTGGCTTACGGCCCCCAAACCTCCCCAAGTCAGGGAGCAAGAGCAGAGTTCAGTCATGCAGACTTGCACTGTAGCATCACTTACCGGGTGGTAGATTCCACCGGTGGCCAAGAAGAACAGGAAGGCAGGGTAAACTTCCAATCTGAAAAGAAAAGTGAGGAGGTTGTCTTTGTGCTCGAGTTGCTTAAAAAGAGGAAACTTCAGAAATACAGAAGCTGCAAGCATCTGCTGCCAAGGGCTCTGTTGGACCTGACTGTCACAAGTCTCCATGCTCAGCCGAGCTGTGCTCAACACTGTGGCCACAGAGTGGAGGCAAGAAGGAACCTGAACGTGCACAGATTTCTAGGGACTTCCTCCTCCCCATCTGTGTTTCTCTCCGAGGCCACCCACTCTTTCTGTTTTGTGCCTTAAGCCACTAATAAATACTGCTTACCACCACCTAATCCAGGTGGATATTTCCTCCTAGCACTCCACTGATGTGCTGTTGCAGCCCCATCCACAGTAACTGAGTGGATTTAAACAGATGTGGGCAGCAGAACAGATCAGCAGCCCCTAGATGGGCTCTTCTGGAAACAAGACTTTTCATGGAGGCAAAGCACCAGGCACTGGGGAAGAGGAGGCTGTTTCACAGCCCTGTCTCACAGTTTAAGGCATGATAAGGAGCCAACACAGCCTCACCAGTGAGCATTATGTGGCAGCGTGTTTTCCTCTGGCGCTGAGCCTGAACCCAAGCACCTGGCAACAGCAAGACTCTAGCTGTACACCCTGCTCCACAGCCCTGTGTATTTTTCAAGGTCGTGGTACTCACGTGTTCTGGTGCGCACGCTGGATGCAGTTGAATATATGCCCGTGTTCAGCATCTGTGCTGTACATGATTGGATACTGCCAAAAAAAAAATAAGCCAGCAGGAAAACTGAGCAAGTGCAGTCTGGGCTTAGGAGCCTGGCATTCTCCAGCAGTGAGGAGCATGGAGTCCTGCAGCACCTCTCCCCAGGGAGCCCACAGCGGCATGAGTGTTCACAAGACTGAGTTGCATCGGCCAGTTAGAGCCTGTCTCCTGCCTCGTGGCCCACAACTACTTTCCTGAAATTTGCTCCTTGTCCTAGGCCAGTTCCTAAATTCCCTGAGCAACCTGACTACCATGGAGGTGGCCCTGCTTCAATAGCCAGATACTGGTTGACCTCCCTGTTTAAATCCCATCTCTCTGGAGAGGAGAGCAAAGCAGCGTTACTGAGGCCGTGCCCCTGTGTCTCCTCTGGGGAGCTGGCAGCAGACATCACCCAGGAACAGGCTAGGAAGACGTTGCCTTCTGCACCACTGCAGAGCTGAGCAGGCAGCTGGAGCTGCCGCTGGCTTCTCCCAGCCTGAAACCCAGTGCTCTGTGTGCCGCACGCGCTGCGCAGGTTTGCTATCATCCTGACTGTGTGTAATAGGAGTGGGGTCACCCCAACAGGCACCCAGGCTCACGGCACACGCCCTAGGGCTGTCTGTGCACCCGCCCATTCTTGCCACTTTTCCCGAGTGACCCTGGGAAGAGCAAAGGAGTGTTCGCACTGGGAGCCAAGTGGCACAGCAGCCTCTGCATGCCACCGCCCTGACTCATGGCCCCCAGCCAGCCCACAGCCCTGCTCAGCTGGAGGGCTCCTCAATGGATGCAGAGGGAAGGTCACTTTGAAAGACTGCTTGTGATATGGCTCACGTGCTTCCTCTGAGCTTGAGAAACCCTCCTGCCACTTTTGTTCCACTGCCCTTTGCCTCTAACGCTGCATCAGCCTTCTTTGCAGGAAAAAGGGCTGTGCAGCTTCTCGCTCATCAGTGTTTCCGAGCTCAAAGCCTTGTGCTTTCAGCTGTCTCAGCCCTGCCATGCCATCTGCTGCAGTCTGGAGAGCCAGAATGGCAGCTCCATCCCTTCTGCATCTGTGTGGTGGGATCAGAAGTGTCAGCAGGTCACCCAAAAATAAGCAGTGTCATCTAGCTTGTCTGCAACATCCCCTGCAGACTGGCTCTGACCTTCCCGTTCCTTCAGCCTGAGGACTTACCTCCACGTTGTACTTCTTGCGGGCCTTGGCCACTTTCACAGCGAGGTGCGTGACCAAGACGAAGCTGGCAGCCCCTGTCAGGATGACGTAGCCATACTCCTTTGAGAGAACAGCCATCTTGATGCTGTCAGATAAAGAGTGCCCGTTACTGTTTCAGGTTGTGACTGGAGAAGCAGCAGCTTGCTACATGCAGATATGTTGCTGAACACAGACCCAGGTCCTCCTAGCACAGGGACTGGCTGAAGGAAGGGAGAAACAATGAGTTGGGGAATTTTTGCCTCTTGGTGCCTGTTGGGTATTGGGCAGCACAAACCAAGAGCTCTCTGCTCAGTTCCTGTCAAGCAAGTCTTAAAATCATGTAAGTGCTGGGAGGCAGCGTCTTGAGGACCCTAGTCCAGCCTCCAGCTGTGGCTGGCTAAGTCCCACGACCTCAGCGACCCAGTGCTGTGCCTGCAGGGATGCTCTGGAGAGATGGACGGAAACGGATTGTTCACGGCCACATCCAACAGCAGAGCTAGGGGCCACCTCATGAAGTCAGGAAACAGATTCAAAAACTAAAAGAGGTGTTTCTTCATGCAGGAGGAGACAGACCTGTAGAACTCCCTGCTGAGGGATGTTGTGAAGGCAGGCAGTTTTCATAAACTCAAGGGGAAACTGGGAAGGCTCTGGGAATGATCAGTAAACTGGGAACTGTAATACAGACAAACTAGAATTGGCTGAGAAATCCTCTGAACCTAAAGGAGCTGGGCTACAGGGACAGTTCGTTTGACTCACTAAGTTCATCCTTACATAAAATAACAATAAAAACCAAAATTGCAATAATAACTGAATCTTTTCAGCAAAGAGGCACTGTCAAGACAAGTGATTCTCACCCCCGTAGCTGCAAGGAACCCTCTCAGTCACAACTCAGTGATCAGCCTCCAGCAACAGGCAGCTGCTGGTGCTCACCAGCATCTGCACGAGCAAGTCCACTGTCCAGGAGACACCAGGCAGCCTCCACCTTGCTGCCTCGCAGCAAGGCCGTCTCCATCTGGTGCCTCCTGCGCCGTCCCACCAACAGAATCTGTCAGTGTGGGGAAAAATGGGCCACAGCAAAAAAACCAGTGCAAACGGCCTTCCTACTGCCACAGCGCCCGTACCCCTCACAAGGGATCTTCACAGGGACTAGAGGCTTTTATTTCTCATTTGCAAAGGAATTATTATTGATGGAGCAAGGTGGAGACATAAGCTGTCTTTGTCCACATGAGGTTTGGTAAACAATTATCAGTAAGAACATTGGAAACCTCAAGTAGCGAAGAAATGTCAGCCACACCCACGTGTAATAGAGGTTAGCGCCTGACAGACGAGACACTGAAAATACGACGCATTCCCACTGGGTAGAGCAAGTTGACGGTCACATTTCACCCTTCAGATTGCAAGGCTGGTGGAGAACCCCCACCTGCTAGCCAGGACGAGGCATTTCATCTTCACACTGCTGAGTTATAATCTGAGGTTTTATCGGCAAGGGGCACGATTCAGTCACAGCAAAGCATTAAGCCAGGTGTACTATAAAGCTGCTGTTCTTACGCAACTGGTATAAAGCTCTACTGCCAGCCTTTGCTCTAGTAATCTAGAGGGCTGTAATCTGGAGCCGTATAAAGCTCTTCAAAGCCCACAAGGCGTTTCCAGCCTCTCTCCAACTGCGCGCCTCGCCGCTGTTTCCGGATGCTGGTGACTTGTGCGTTTCGGCGACCTTTGCCCGCAGCTGCAAGGGCTTTGCTGACAAGCGCCGGCGCACCGCACAAGACTGAATTGTTATCTTCCGCACAGCAACGTTTCAGGCTGCAGCCACGCAGCCAAGGGATTCTGGAGCATGACACAGTCCAGACTGGGAGCTGTAGCAGAATTACTCCAGAATAGGGGTTTTTTTTCCCCAAGTTTGCCCTACCACCAGCATTGTTATGAGTCAGCAAAGCTGATGAAGTCCCTCCGTGCAGACTCACGTGTGGATTCTGATGGGGCTACCGGACACAGCTCGGACTTTCTCTCAAGCCCCCCTGTCCCCCCTGTCCCCGGGCTCCCCGCGGGCTCAGGCGTCTCCCGACGCGGGGTCGAGCGCGCTGGGGGCGGGCAGGGCCCCGCCCGGTTCTTCTCGCCCCGCAGGCACCTTCCCCCGGGGAGGCCGGGTCAGTCCTAGCAGGACGATCAGCGTTCGCCTGCGCTCGGCGCATCCTCCCGCCCCTGCGGCCACCCCGGGCCCGTACTCACCGTCCGGCGCGGAGCAGCTCGGCACACGGCGGGGCGCGGAACGGGGAGCGGAGCCGGCTCTGCCCGCGGCACCGCCCGCAGGCGGGGCCCCGCAGCGGCCGCCCCTGCCGTGCATGGGGGGCGTGATCAGCCCCGGGTGGGGGGAGCTGGTGGTGGTTTGGACGCGGGGTTGTTACGTGCCAGTGTCCCCCAGCCTGCACGTCTGTCCCCAGCACATCCATATCTTTAGCAGACTGCGCTGCCGCCCCCACTCCCAACCATTTTTGTCACCATTATACCAAAGATTTCGGCTTTAATCCACAGTCTACACTTTAATGACTATAAGCCACCACGGTCATTTATACCACGCTTGCTGAACTCTTCTGCTTTCCCCTTCTATTTCACCAGATGCTGCCGGTATCAGATGAAGAAGCCAGCGTTTCACACGTGGAGTTGCTGTGCTCGATCGTGTAAGCAGATACTTCCCTTGGCAATTACCAGTGTTAGTGACATGAAGGATCTTTCTACATCTCCCTTTATTCTGGTCTGTATATGCAATCCTGGGACTTTGGCATCAAAACGCAAACCATTTCCAAGAATACTTGGAGTGTGTGTAAGCAATATTTTTTACTTAAAAAAAAAAAGTAGTCCAGTTTTAGGGATATAAGATACAAAACTGAAGCTGGACTTGACAGTTCTGTAAATGTTCATGCACCAGTGGAGGTAGGGGGGGTCTGGCTGTGGGGGGACAGATGGTGTCTTCTGCTGTCACCGGTGTAATGTGGAGGAAAGCAAGATCCAGTGGGATCCTGGGCCCCTAAAAGTCCTGGTTTTAATCTCTTTGCTCACGTACATGCCTTTCCACGGCAGAAAGTTCTCAGATTCCCTGGGGCTCTGGTGAGCTATGTGGGCTGGTCCCAATCTCTCCTGGCTTTCTGGTGAAAAAGGCCTTGGTGAACTCCCTGGGCTACAGCAGAATGCTGGGGCCTTTCCCGTATCCCAGGTTGTACTTCTTCAAGCCAGTCCCTATGGCCCTGGTTTCATGTGGTCTCATGGTAAAGCAGGAGTATAAATGCCTGGCACTGTGCACACCTCTCATGCCCCCTCTCAAAATTAATATTTTGCCAATGTCTTGAATCCCAGTGGAAGAAGAAATACGGAGGAGCACAGTGAGTGAAACTAGAGCACACAGACTTTTCTTCTCTTGAAGTTTTATTTCACTTCCAAAAAAAAATAGCATCTAGAATCGGATATCTTGTGGGAAATTGTGCAGGAAGGGCCTACCTTCAGATCCCACAACGGGAGTTCAAAAGGATTTTTAAGGCTGATCCTAAGTGACTGTGTCTTCCTCCTCATCTCCCTTTGAAGTGTGGACTTCGTAGATGACAGCACAGATGCCAGCCAGCCAGGCTGCCGCAGTGCCGGCAAAGAATATGCAGAAGCCAACGAGACACAGAAAGATGTAGTCTTTCTTGTACAGCTGGGTCAGGCAGTTGAAGTGGAGCTGTGCCTCCACTGCAGGCATTTTCAGGGCACGCAGGCCTTCTGGGGTGTAGCAGGTGATGTTGTCAGCATCTGCAGAGGGAAAAGCAGAAGCAAGACTCTCTTGCCTGTGTCTTAAGCATTAATGAACAGGAGTCCTACTAGAAAAATGATCGAGGAGTTTGCTAAACTCTAGAAAAACATCTGCAGGTTTCACACCCCTCTCCCTCCATGGCTTAGTTAAATCAGGCAGGCAAACCACAATTGCTAGGTTGCCAGAATTTCTGTGGTGTTACCGCCATAGGAAAATACTGCCCCTTGGATTACGCCACTGTCCCTGAACTGTTCATCTCTACTGATTGAGTACTTTTATTTTAGTATGAGCACTTGTGATTGTTTGTTTGTCTATTTTTAATCTCAGACACTTTTTGAAGTGACATAGCCTAAATTCTGCTGGAATAATGAGGCTTGTGCACATTTGACAACAGTGGTTTGCAGTTAGGCATAGCGTTACCTGCTCTGTGAGAGAGGAAGAGGAAACTCATCAATGATTCAGTTCCACTGAACTAACGACTATACCCTGTCATATTGCAATATATGCAGTGATAAAACAGATGCTGGCTTTTCCCTCTGAAGTTAGTGAAGTCTGAGTGTGGTATAAAGCACAGTTCTCCTTTTGACGTCTGTAGAAGCAGGGTGTGCTCTCAGCCACAGCCCTCTCCTTCCCCAGCCGGTTTTGAGCTCCCCGGGCTGGGCGGCTTTACTGCGCCCGGCACAGGCTGGTCACTGCTTGATGTGCTGGATGGATGGGCCTGAGAGAAAGGGAGCGGTGGAAAGGAACAAGCTACAGGGGATTTATATTATATTACATTATATCATATATTACTGACCATGGGCTCCCTGGATTCTTTGGCTTTCCCACTTACCAGAGCATTGCACAGAGATCCATACTCATACCTCCAGACTTTGTTACCTCATCCGTTCCTACTCCTGCCCTCTCAAATTGCCTGCAGTGAACTTTATTCTCCTGTTTCAGGGTTCAGTGTGTTATCTCCAATCTTACTGCTAAGAACTTTGGCTTTCCAATTTTCCAGACCATGGCACAGGGATCCATACTCATACCTCCAGACTTTGTCACCACATCCTTTCCTATTCCTGCCCTCTCAAATTGCCTGCAATGAACTTTATTCTCTTGTTCCAGGTTCAGTGTGTTATCTCCAATCTTACTGCTAAGAACAGTGCTTTTTTACACTGTTCCGTAACTACTTGTAACATGTATGAGGAAAATAAAAAACTTTACTGTCTTTAGGGAGCTTACTATGTCTAATAAGACACAGAGACGTCCTTAATTCAGTTCTGTCCTAACACCAGCTTCCATTTGCCCTTCCCTTTTCTCCCCTGGGGCTCTTTTGTCCCCTTTCTTATTCCATGGACAGACTTTCTCAAACAATTCCTCTTTTGCAGCTCTCGCTCACCATTGTGCTGTGCATTACCGAAGACCAAGCTTTCTTCACTAGTCTGTGCTGTGCTGTGTTCCTTTTCAGTTTGGAAAATCAACTTCATGTGCTGCAGCTGCAGAACAAAGCCTTGCCCTTGGGACCCCTGTTTTCCTGGGAAAGGGAACTGCTGGTCACCCTGCCTCATGAACACTCGGTGTCCACAGCCCTGTTGTAAAATCACTCATTACAACGGGAAGCAGCTGATTTTGGCATCCCAGATGATGTTAATCTTGGACACCCTGTTTTCAAGAAATGGCTTTTATTTAGAAGCAAGCTGCACTGTGCTGCTGCAGCCTGTGGGACTCAGTGCTCACCTGCATTGCACGTACATTTCTTATATTGGAAAACTTAAAAAAGAGAGCCAATTTGCTCTGGGTTGCTGGAGGAAGAGTGGGAACATATGGAGCCTCCCAGCCATAAGGATACAGATGCTTTTCTGAGTGCAACTTGTGTTCTCTTTCGCTCTGACCATCAAATGTCAGCTGGGACCCAAACCAGAGCACCCATGGGAACAGCAAAAGGTCTTTCACTGACTTCTGAGCATTGGATCACAGTTTGATACAGAGAATCAGTCAAATGTACCTGCTCTGAGGGCTGAGGAACACTGTGACAGCTGGAGGTTGCAGGATTTGTAATTTTTATCTGTCCTAGCACAACAGCTGCTGTGCTTTTAAGGCAAAGGGCATTGTGTACGCTCTCCATGTAGAGAAACAGGTTCAGCGGGGAGCAGGGTGATCACAGCCCCACAGAAGTCAGCAGCTGAATTCTTGCTGGCTTCCACACTACCCAAACTTTACCTGGAGACCCCGTCAGCGGGAGATGAGAGCAGAAGAGGAGCTGACTGCCTTTCAACCTGGCTTTGTTTTCAGCATTGAGCAGAATTGCTGTAGAGGTTGCACAAATGAGGTCTGCCTGCCAGGCACAGGAAGAGGCTGGCAGGAGGTGTTTGAGGTGAAGGGGACACTGGCCAAATGATGGAGAGCTGGAGAAGCTGCCCTGAGCAGGTCAGAACGGAGGCAGAGAGCAGTTACACAGAGAGAGAGGTGTTAACCGATCACTGCAGACATCCTGGTACTGCAGCAACCCCAAATGATCAGAGCAGATCGAGACAAGGCAGGAAATTCAGAGCAGCAGCTTTCCCAGCACACATCTCCCCAGAGCCACGTTGAGCTCCTCGTTCTTGGTACTGCAGCCATGGGGTGCTGTGACTTGTGGGCACAGGGACACCTCCTGAGGCTGGAGCCAGGCTTTTCAGAGCAGCAGCAATGTCCTAGCTACAGGCTACACTTCCCTGCCTGTCCTGAGGATGTGAGCAAGTGTGACTCTCCGTGGGTGGAGTGTGTGTAACCCAGCTGCTCCGATCCATGCTCTGTGCAACACCAGAAGATGGGACCCACAGTTGACATGCAGTGGCACAGCTCTGTGAGCTGAAGTTTTGGAAAAGTAAACAGAGGGCCCTCTCCATTCCACACAGATCTGCAGGAGCAGGGAGAAGAGAGGTCCTGCTCACACAGCCCTCACCTGGAAAATGAACGTTGCTCTCTGTCATCCAGGTGATGAAGTCCAAAAAGGAACAGTTGCAGTGCCACAGGTTGTCACTGAGCCCCAGAAACCTCAGGTTGGGCAGGTCTTGGACAGTGCTGGTGTCCAGGAACGTTAAGCCTGTCCGGCTCACATCCAGATGCCTCAGCCAAGTGTTGTTGGCAAAAGCATCCTTCTCGATGGCCACAAGGTTGGGATTGTCTGAAATCTTCAGCACCACCAGGCTGAGAAGGTGTGAGAAGGTGCTGAAGGTGACCTGCGTGAGGTTGTTGAAGCTGAGGTCCAGATAGACAAGCTTGGCCACACCAATGAAAGTGAAATCCAGGTCATCCCCCAGGAGGTTCTTCCTGCAGTCCAGATAGACCAAATCAGCCAAGAAGCTCAATTCCACTGCCGGCAGGTACGAGACGTTGTTCGCTGCCAGAATCAGCTGCCTGGTGTCCAGCGGGATGGCCACCGGGAACTCCTGCAACTGCTGCCCCGTGCAATTTACTTCCAGGTACTGACAGCTACACCTGCTTGGGCAGTTGATCCTTTCCGATGCCATCCCCATCCCCAAAAGAAACATGAGGCTCAGGGGCTGCGATCTACCTGAAGGAGACATGGTCTAATACCTTCCGGGATGCTCAGCCCTTTGGGGACTGCGAGCAGCCCTATGGAAGCTGCATTACCCTCACAGCCATGCCGAGGAGGCGTCCGGCTGCAAGGCTGCCGGGAAGCGCTTTGTGTCCGCGACTCACCTGACTCCTTGGCGGAGCGCCCGGCTGGAAACCGAGCCCAGTTTCTACATCGGCAAGTGCGGAACAGTGGCTGGAGCGTCTCCGTGTCGCGCTCGGTGCCAGGTGACACCTCTGTGAGGCTGGCGGCTCGCGAAAGCTGCCCAGCTTTGGGGACAGGGCGGTGGCCTTGCTGCTGCCCCTTTCGGCTGGGCGGAAGCGTGGGGATGAAGGCGTGCGTCGTGCGAGAGCGTCAAAACCGCGCAGGGTGGGTGCGAACAGTGCAATTTTTGTCACAAATGGTGTCAAAATGGAAGAGGTGGTCACTTGTACTGATTAAGCAAGGGAGCCCAGCGCTGAACTGGCTTTGTCTCCTTTCAGGAGGCAGGAGAAGGCAGCTAAGGAGGTTGTTCCAGAGGCGTTTGGGGCATTTTTACCCAGGAAAGGCTTTCCAAGGCCGCCTCAGCTCCCTGTGCCGACCTGCCATGGCGTTGCCCCTCCGCAGGAGGCCCTGCCCCTCCCCTGCCAGCGGGCCGCCGGCAGTAGGTGCCCCGAACAGCGCTTGGCGAGACGGGCTGGCCTCTCAGCAGCCTTCCCCGGCCCGCCCCGACCGGGCCGCCGCTCCCCGCGGGCAGCGACCGGTCCCCTCCCCGGCTCCCGCCGCCCCTAACGGTCAGCGGCCGCTGCGCGCCGGCGCGGGGCGGAGCCTCGTGAAGCCCCGCCCCCTACAGGCCGGCGCGGCCGCGGATAGGCCGTCGGGCGGCGGGGGCGGGGTCGGGAGGCGGTGCCCGCCACATTCAAGCTGCGACCGGTGCAGGGAAGGGGAAGGGGGCGGTCGGCGGCGCGGCCCAGTTGTTTCCCGGTGGCGGGATGGAGACGCTGACCTTCCCCCGCTACAGCCCCGACGATATCATCGGCTACCTCCGCAGCAACGTCCTGACGGGCGCCGAGGCCCGCAACCTGGTGAAGGGCGACGTGTTCGGTAACCCCAAGGTGCGTGAGGGGGAGCTCGGGGCTAGGCCCGGGCCCCGCCGCTCTCGGGCAGCTCCCTGCCTGTCCTGCAGGAAGGCCCTTCGCGGGCCGCAGCACAGGAGGTTCCCTTTCCCCTGGCTTGCTCGGTGTTTGGCGTACAGCAGCGCCTTCTAAGCGAGAGGGTCAGTTTTTTCGAGTGTGGTGGGTGAGTTACAAGGCTAAACGTGGGCCTTAGCCTCTCTCCAGCTTGAGAGAAGCCTCTCAAGGCTCAGCAGGGCCGAGGTGTGTTCATAAACGGACAAACATGAAATTACACGGTCTGGCTTTCCCATTTCTATGCAAAATAGGTTGAAACAGCCATTGTGTCTGGCATAGTGTCATAGTTTCAACAGCCTAGTTGATCAACTAGTGCTTTTAAACCAATCCTCTAAAAAAAACAACCCCTCCCTGCTCCACCCCTTTTTTTTTCTCGTGTCAGTCTGACCATTGATATTAACATGATCTTGCAGTGTCCTTAACGAAAGAAAAGTGGGTTTAAAATCCAGTTGATACCTCAGTGTCATTCCTTGTGCTGCTGTGTTAAGTACTGGTGCCTGCTGAAGGAGGAGGGAATGATGGGATGGTCATTTTTTAAGAAGGAAGATTGTTTTAAACTGCTTGTGGATTAGTGTTGTAAATTAATAACTGTTTGGCTTGTAGCTGTCTTTTCCCCCTCCATTTTAATAACGTGATGAAGGGCAGTCTTTACTGTGGGATTATAGTTTCTGTGACCTTTCTTAGATTTTTGGTGTCACTTGGTTTGAAAACCACTCAGTAAGCAGCCATGTAATGAAAAACAATGCACAACTGTTGCAGGGTTGTAGTTGTCTCAGCTGATTGCTCTCTCTTATAATTGTATTATCAGATAGTAATGCTTGAACTGCAAACTGCTAGGGAGTAGAACTTGAGAGTCTTGGTGGCTCAGTGAAATCGGTCTTCATGTGTTAAAGGCAGAACTACTTCCATGGTCTAGTCTGGGAGCCCTCAATAATCGATCATATGGAATACTGATTCATGTCTTTTCTTCTTGCAGCCTGAAGTTCTACACATGATTTACATGAGAATCCTGCAGAAGGTATATGGAATTCGCCTGGAGCATTTCTACATGGTATGTCTATAGTGGCATGTGAAAAGAAAAAAAAAAAAATGCGCTTAAGAAATGAAACATTAAAGTATCTCCCTCTTCTCACTGGCAAGTGACTTACTGTTTTGTATGTTGTAATTGCATGAATGGGAGCTTACAAATTCTGCCTCTCCTGCAGAAAACTTGCATGTGAGATGCTGCGTACCACGGGCGTTTGTGTTCAGGGAGGCTACTAGCCTGTTTCCTTAGGCAGGAATGAGAGTGCAGTACTGCAGTGCAGTCATCAGCATGGGTCATTTACCAGAGGTAAACGAACCTGAGAGCATCCTCTGTGGGCTGTTGCTGAGATCTGTCTGGTGTGTCTGAGAAGTTGCTTTGATCGTTGCTTCTGGTGTGGAAGTTGACTTCAGCTCAAGATACTTGTAGAAATAGTGGGTTTGCAGTTGTGCTGCCTTTTTGGTTTTTTTTTTTGGTTTTTTTTTTTTCCCCCCTCTCTCCATGGAGAGGAGGCCCCCTTCTCCAGTAAATGAACTAGTGGGCATGAAGAAGAGCTCACTTACCACTGTAGGCTGTAAGGAAAGGCTCTGTGGAAAGCCTTCTCCTGCTGCAGTTAAGCTGTAAATTCTTTTATTTGAGATGCTGTGGGTGCCAGAAATGTCTCTAAGGTCCATGAGGGACTGGACAAGCATGTGAAGGGACACTGTCTCTGGCCTTGAAAATACATACTGTCTTCTTGGGCATCTGCCTTTAGCCATGGCTGGAGGAAGATCGCTGCTTAGACGTTAGACTGGTCTAGAAGGAAAGTAGATGTTGCTTTTAGTGTTTGATCCCCTCCTCTCCTCTGTTAACTGAGAGGAAAGTAAGGAGAAGTGCAGCTGAGGGTTAGCTGATACCTTGTTGATTAACACTTAAGTTCTCTTCTGTCCCTGTTAGACAATAACTGATTCTTGAAAACGAGAGTAAATAGTATTGTCTCGTGCCATTTTTGGATAAACTGAAAGGGAAGATCATATGTGCACAAGATAACAGTTCTTCACATACAATGACATTACCTGAGATGCTGTATTATGAGGTTTAAAATATCAGAAAAGGTGACAGCGTACCACTAACTTCTTCATAAAACAGTTGAGTGTGTGAATTTTGGGGTGTTTAAAGAAAGAGCTTCTTAGTGTTAGGTATGTAATACAGATACTGTCCTGCACCAATTTTGGACAAATGAAAACACAGAGTTTAAATTGAATTTCAGAGTTTGTAATGTTGCTGCTCTAGTTATTATTGTCTTTAATATTTTGACGGGCCAAAACTAACAGTTAAAATAGCTTGCTGATTAACCTGATGGCATTCTTTGGCCTCCAGCATGTGTTCCCTGTGAATGGGGAGACCATCCTCATTGTGTTTACCCTACTTGAATTGTCTTATGTCATGGAAACAAAACTGTGTATTTTTGTTTGTGTTCTCTACTTACACACTGACTCTCTTTACCCTTTAGATGCCAGTCAACGTTGACATAATGTACCCACAGATATTTGAAGGCTTTCTACCCGTTTGTAATTTGTATATTCACATGTAAGTAGAATATGCTACATCTGTTCAGTTGCTATTCCTTGTAAAGGTCCAATTTACTAGAAGTAGTGAGGCTTTATGCCTTTTTGCTGATGGTGGTTCTACTGCTTGTTAACTGTGAGCAAAGTGAAATTTGCAGATGAACAGGGCACAGCAATGTTTAATAGAGTACAATTCTCAGCAGGCAGCTAGCTACCTTGTAAAAATGAATGTGTTAACTAAATAATGCAGTCTCACCAAGGTGGAGCACAATTCTATACTCTGAATGGCTAAATCTATACTCTGAATGGCTAGAGGGTCATCATTGCACCTAGAAGAGGGATCTTAAGTACCTGTCATGTACATTTGCTGTCTGAATTCTATGCAAATACCTTTGTTGAAATGAGGTGAGTGTTAGACTTTAAGCTTTGTTTCAGTTGTAAGGGGAGAATTGACTAATGGTTAAGTGTAGGAGTTCCCTAGTTAAGGTGAAAAGTTGTTCTGCAAGCAAGTATTTTGTCTATAGAAGTCTTTGAGATGTTGTAAGAATAAAGATTTTTAATGCCGGTCTGTGTGTGGAGTCCTCCTGTGCTATTCTTCTGAGACTTACTGTTGTTATGTGCCTACTGTACATATGCTCTAGGATGAGAGGTCAAGATCTGTCTTTAGTAAATGGATATAGCACGAAAATTGAGTAATGGTCACCGCAGATAAGGTTGTACTTTGTTTTCCTTGCAGGGAGCGCTTCCTTCCAGTGTGCCGAATTAATGACTTTCAAATTGCTGATGTTTTAAACCCAAGTAAGCAAGTGTGTTGTAATCTTTGTGTTTCCTGGGGTGGTGGGTGTCACTTGGTATCCGGCTGCTTCTTCTCATTTGGCATAGACAGATGGGCATCTAGTGTGGAGAACTGTCCCTGGTGTCCAGCTGCGCTTCTGGCCCTCGCTGTGGCACTTAGACAGGCTGGTTCTAATGAACAGTTCTCTTTATTCCTTTTGTAGGCTAATCCAGTTAAACTGAGGGGAGTTTTGAATGCTACAGGTCTGTAGAACTGCAGGGCTGGAGAGTGGACTGTAACATACTTGAAATAGTGTAAGAATAGATGGTAGTGAAAATTATCCTGGCAACTCTGGTATTTCTTATGCTGTTGCCTCTGTAGGAAACAATTGAATTTTTGCGTCACCCTCTTCAATGCTTGGCTGTGGTGATTCTGCTACAACAAATTGGAAAAAGCTGTTCTGAAGAACTCTTTCACTTCTGGCTCTGTCTTAGATAAGACATTCAAGGCCTTTGTGATCATCTTTCCCAAAGTTTGCTTGGAATAGAGTGAAAAAGCCCCTGTAGTTCAAACTGCTGTATTCAGTCAGCCTGGTAGTTACAGTTAAGTTCTGTCTTCAGAGTTGTAGTTGAAGACTGACACGCTTTCTCTGTGACTTCTGTTTTAATGATAGGCTATATCTTAATAGTCTTTCTCCTAGGTGCCATTTTCATTTGCTGGATTGCATAGAATTGCTAAGACACTGTAAGTTCATAGCTTGGTGCTAATTTTAATGTAGTCTGTGCAATCTTTGCCAGGTGAGCAGGGGAAGAACTAATTTGGATTTTGTTTTGTAATTTCTGTCTCATTGAATTCTGTTTTGCCCAACTCCTTCTATGCAATTCCAATGCATGCAGAAACCAGAATAGTGATGGTTTGCAATTCTTGTTTCAGAAACAAAGAGGACAATTCGCTTCTTGAGCGGCATTCTCAACTTTGTGAATTTCAGAGAGCTCCGACGAGAGGTCTACTTGGAGTTACAACTGAACTATGTAAGACTGGGTGCCACATTACTCCAGATACCTACTTTACTATAATTAATGTGAGCTGGGAGCATAAAGGCTGTGGTTTTTTAACTGCATGTTTAAACAACACATTGGAATCTTAAATGTAGCCAAGTAATACAGGAAGGTACTGGTTTAATATTTTGGAAAACTTGTTAAAATTATATTACGTGTTATAAGCATACACAGTTACTGTAAATGGTTTAAGAAAAACCTTTGCAGAGCCCTTGAGGAAACATATCAGTTTAGAAGAGTGGATGAGCTTGTCAATATCATAAAGGTTTCTGTATGACCATGACCAAGTTATTAATTAGGGTATTATCTGAAGTTTTTTTTCCAGTAATTTATTTGATAGTTTAGCCTGGTAAGCAAAGGCTTGGCACTTCACATTGTTTTGAAAAAAGATAGATGTAACCCTCAGTGGGCTGAAACTAGAATTGCAGGTGTCTTCTCTTCTGACTATCTCAATAGTTTAGAGGTGGTGCATTTCATGTGAAATAATGATGAGCAGGGCTCTAATAAAGCCCAGAAAGAAACCGTATTCCTCTAAATGAAAAAAAAAAAAAATCTCTGAATAATTTGCAGAAATTGTCTATGGAGAAACAACAACAACTGGAAACTGCAAATCGGGAGGCAGCAGTGAAGCTGGAGAAACTGAAGTGAGTATGAGGAGTAAGCACTGAGATGCACTACTTGACTTGGCTGACTTTCCTCTTCAGTGCGCGCAGTCTGGACAGGCTGGGTCAATGGGCCGAGGGCAATTGTATGAGATTCAACAAGGCCAAGTGCCGGGCCCTGCGCTTGAGTCACAAGAACCCCATGCAACGCTACAGGCTTGGGGAAGAGTGGCTGGAAAACTGCCTGTCGGAAAAGGACCTGGGGCTGTTGGTTGACAGCTGGCTGAATATGAGCCGGCAGCGTGTCCAGGTGGCCAAGAAGGCCAACAGCATCCTGGCTTGTATCAGAAACAGCGTGGCCAGCAGGAGTAGGGAAGTGATCGTGCACTGTACTCAGCACTTTGAATACTGTGTTCAGTTTTGGGCCCCTCACTATGAGAAAGACCCTGAGGTGTTGGGAGTGTGTCCAGAGAAGGGCAATGAAGCTGGTGAAGGGTCTGGAGAACAAGTCTGAGGAGTGGCTGAGGGAACTAGGGTTGTTTAGCCTGGAAAAAGGAGGCTGAGGGGAGACCTCTACAACTACCTGAAAGGAGGTTGTAGCAAGATGGATGTCAGTCTCTTTTGCCAAGTAGTAAGCGACAGGACAAGAGGAAATGGCCTCAAGTTGCACCAGGGAGGCTTATGTTGGATATCGGGGAAAAATTTCTTCACCAAGAGAATTGTGTCAAGCATTGGAACCGGCTGCCCAGGCAAATGGTTGAGTTGCCATCCCTGGAGATATTTAAAAGACACAAAGACATGGCATTTAAGGACATGGTTTAGTGATGGACTTGGCAGTGCTAGGTTAATGGTTGGACTCCATCTTAAAGGTCTTTTCCAACCTAAATGATTCTATATGGAGTGCCTAACTGAGTAGTTAAGCTGTGTGATTTGACAGAATTGTTTGCTAACTGCTGTAGGAACATTAAATTTGAGCAGACTTGGTATCTCCTCTGGCCCTTCTCTGACTTTGTTGCTGGTTAGCCTCCCTGGGAAATAAGCCAGAACATATAGAGATGTTGCTGTTGGGTTGTGTTCAGTGTTACAGAAGTAGCTCTACTGGTGGTAGACTAGAAGAGTTGCTGGCAGAAAACAAAAATGTGACTTCAGGAGTATATGGTTGCTTTGAGAGGATACTGTATCTTGTATGTTGGGGACTATGGTGAAACTCTTTGCTGTTATAGTTAGTTTTTAGTGATATGTCTTTGTCTCTTCAATAGCCGTAGGAAGCCTATCTCTAACTTAATAGGTGGTAAAGTTGTCTTCCTTAGTTATTTGACTAAGGAAGTTTCAGGCCATCTATCCTACTGCCTGTGTCTCTGCACCATTAAGTTTTGTGTTTGCTTGTGGATAACAGGATGAAGTTCGCTAGTTTCCAAGATAGCTTTCAAAACAAAGAGGTTTTTTCTCGGATAGCTACTCTTGGTATGTGCTAGACAGGAGGTTCTCTAGCTAGCTATAGGCCTACCGTAATAGGAGTTGTTGATATGGCAGGTAATATTATGCAAATTTCATAAATCAAATGGCCACAGAACTTGGTGGAAGCGTTATTCTTTTGTGCTTTGCTTAACATAATCTTTAAACTTAGTCTTCTGTTATGCTTGTACTACTTCTTGCCAAAATAGCTCTCTAGATTACGCTTCAGCTACAAAATTTTACAATAAAGGAAGATAAGATGTATTAAATTGAGACTGTCTTGCCCTGATTAATAAAGTTACTGGTTGTAAACTCTTTGGAGAGAGTGATTATTCTATCTACTGTACTCTGACCAACTATAAGAATGCTGAAGCTGTCCAATATCTTTTTTTGTTTAGCACCATTCCAGTTGAACATCAAGAAGAAGTCAAGCAACTGACAGATAACATTCGAGAACTGGAGCAACTACTGAGGCAAGACTATCGTCGGAAACAAGTATGATCTTGTTGTATATTTCTCTGAAATGCTGCTATGGCTTTTGATCATTAGTGTTCCTTATTTCCGTTGATTTTTGTTCTCCTCCTCCTCCTTCTACGAAGGATAAAGGGGACTTTTTAAAACAAAGGTCACTGCAACACAATGTCTTGTCTAACTCCTAGCATCAACTCTTCATTTCAATGGAAGGAATGTGAAACATACCTGAAGTCAGGCTTAGGGAACACAGAAGTGTATTTGGCTCTTTATTTTTGAAATGTATTACTGCAGTGACTTGGGAGATACCTGTGGTATTGTTCAGGTGTGATGTGTGTGTTTCCCTACTGAATTTTTGCTTTGTTTTCCACCTGAATTCAAGGAATTGGAACTGGAGGCAAGGCATGGTGGGAAATGAGGTTTAAGAAGGATTGCCAAGGGAATGCCTGGAAAAAAGAGTAGGATTGATTCCAGGCAACTTGCCTCTAAGGTCTCATAAGTAACCTTTTCAGCTGTTTTGGAAAATAAATAAATAAAACAGTTGTGGGGTGGTGTATGTGTGTTTTGGGGTTTTTTTGGTTTTTTTTTTTTTTTTTTTTTTTT
>WHYT01016623.1:195421-208104 GCA_009806455.1 Tetrax tetrax | reverse complement strand
TTTTTTTTTTTTTTTTTTTTTGTCAAAAAAGGTGCCTCTGGTGAAGGAGGTTGTGTGTGTATAGCACTGCCAGGGTCATTAAGAATAGAGGTAGTCGATCTCTTATCCGTGTTCTTGGTTACCTACTACTGGCTGGTGCTCCCAGTGACTTTTATGACAATGTCCTTCCCTGTCTTCTAAATCTCATGGATTGCAGTTTTGTCCCCTAGTTGTGGCACTCCAAAGAAACCATAAATGGGATGTCTCTTTTAGGCAGATCTATGATAGAAGGGTAAAGGAGGCAGCAGTTGTAGAGATGCTTATTTAAAGTTTGTTGCTTTTTTTTAGACAGCTTTGCAAGAAGTGATTTCGCAAAAGAAGTCAGATATTGCAGAGAGTACCCGAAAACTGGTAAGTACACCTCTGTGTAGGTGTAGGCTGTAGCTTGCATCTCAGATGAACTAATAGATCATCTCTCTCTTTCTATGATCAAATTGTTGGAGCTAGGTAATGTTCAGGTAATGATTATTATTTTTTTAAAAAAACTGATTAGGCTTCATGTCCTTCTCCCATGGAAACTTTACTGTAGTAGCTCGTTTTGTTGTGGACTTCAAATACACATCTCTGCAATGTAAAGTGCTCTGTTCAGGAAGCTGATCTTTTAAAGGGCAAGACATCTGGACTCCTGAGAAGCTGTGGGCTTAGCTTAGGTGCATAGAATGGCTAATGAGGCAGTGACTGACCTGGTGGGGACAAAACAGGAGTTTTTGAGAGGTTGCACAGGAAGCTTGTTGCTTTTCTGACCGGTTGATACAGCTGGTTCTGAAACACTGCAGTGACTGCCTGGGTTGTCCTATGTGAGGGATTCTGAAGGGGACAGTGGCTACTAACATGTATTAGCTGGAAGGCTTTTTCTGGATTACTAGTTAAATGTTGTTCTTGTAACTTAGTATTGCACCCCTGTAGGCATGTTCAGGGAGTAAAATGGACTATTAATGCTGTTCAGATGAATTTATTTTTAAAACAAACTTCCTAACAAGGAATGACTCACAACAGAGAAAAGAACCTGTCTAGTCTTAAGGTTCTGGCAATCCATGCCTCTCAATTCCTTTTTGTTCACCTAAGTGCTAAAATTGCTAATATTGAAAGTGTTTCTCTTGTTAACTAGAATGAGCTTAAAGTGATGATGGCTACTTTGAAAGAAGAACAAGAACAGCTGAAATCAAAGATTGTGGAGAGTCCAGAGGAACTGAAAAATTACAAAGAACTGATGAAAGAGACTGTTAAGAAACTCAAGAAATCCAAGGTGAGGTTTTCCCCTTTCCACACAAGGAGGTGTTCTGTTAGAAAAAGCGTTTGTTTTACTGAACTGTCATCTAGAACTGCTTCCTGAATGACTTGTACTTCTAGTAAAAAATGAACAGAACAGCAGTTAGTCTGAAATGAAATCCCAGCTTCAGAAAAAACTGAACCTTGGTTGTGGGGGTGTGTTTTTTTAATTTTATTTGTTTCTGTGTTGGTGGGGGTTTTGGGGTTGATTGTGGTTGGGGGGGCATGGTGTTTGTGTTCTGTAGGTTTTTCTGTTTGTGTGTGGGGTTTATTTTTGTGGTGGTGTGGTTTTTTGTTGTTTTGTTTTTTTGTTTTTTTTTTTTTTTTCTTTTGGAAAAGCTGGGTTGCAGTCACTATTGCTTTGTCCTCAATGAGTAACTGTTTATTTGTGAAACCAAGTGTAAAACTCCTGAATCTAGACTATACCTGTCTGGCTGCTTGCTCTCAAGAGATGACAATATTCTGGCAGCTCTCAAATGTCCTTGGATTTAGAACACATGCTTCATAGTACCTCTGTTATCATTCATTGTTTCTGCAATTGATAGCTGTCTCCACTAGTATGCTGAACACAGAGTTCCCTTCCTAGCTTTTGGGGTTTTTCTTATAGTAATGTCCAGTCTTTAAATGTCTGTAGTTCATGATTGCTCATGCATCAGTGAAGCTTATATAACTTTGTTTCCCTAGGTATTTTTGTTCTAAAAGTGTAAGCTTTATTGCTATAATTCTAAGCATCTGTTTTATGATGCTTTATGTAACTCCTGTTGTACTAGTATAGAATTTCTTCACTGTGTAGCTTTTTTCTGTCCTGCAAGCTCTTACAACAAGCCAGTTCAGTGTAAAACACTTGTGTGTCACTTTTTCCTGTGCTTTTCAAATAAATGCTTTTATTTTATTTTATTTTTTTTTTTTTTTTACAAACTGAAGATCTAATTTCAGTAACTACTAAACATTAATTCCAGTGTATATTAAACAATGAGGGAATGGGTATGAAGTCAATATGCATTAATACAATACAAAATAACTGCTGAACTCTAAAGCTGTTCTAATAATAGTCTTTTATTTTTAAAGCAAGAAGTTATTGAGAAATACGAAAGCTATAGAGATCTGGTTGAGGTTCTGCCGTCATGCCAACTGGAGGTGCAGTTATATCAAAAGAAGATGGAAAGACAGGGAGCAAACGTGGAGAGACTGGCCAGTGTATTATCAGAGGTTTGTATTATCCAAATTATATCTGGTTAGGGAGAACTTAATGTCTAAGCTTGATAGATGATCATCAGCAAATGTCTGTATTTTGAAAGTTCCCATCTCTCCTCTGTTCCAGAGAAAAATAAACTTTAAAAATCTCATTCTTAAAAACATTGATAAAACATAGCTGCTGCTTTGCTGCATGCCACTAGCTAATGTACTATTGACCACTTTTAGTAGTCAAAGCTTTTGTTGCCATAGAAACCCGACCTAAAATAGTTTGAACTGTCTTGGGACTTGTGGTCCAGTTTCTTCTGTCTAGAGAACAGAAACTAAGAGCAAAAAATTAGTACTTTGAGAAGAGTCATGTCTTAAGTGCTTTTAACTCTATTAATATTACTAAGCTAGTCTTTCCCTGATGAAATGTTTGTCACAATGCAGTACCTAGCTATTTGCTACTCAGTTTTGGGGGAATGCAATTGTTAGGAGTGTTTGGAAAAATAAAAAAAAAAAACCTATGCAGTTATTTAGGGTATTTCTATAGCATATGTTCAAATTACCCTTGGCTAAGACCTATAGCGGAACTCATAGTAACTCCTGAAAAATCATTTTAAGTGATGGGATCTTTGTCCATCTGGATTTAATTAAATTAAGATAAAGACTAGGGAACTGGGATTTAACTGGGAGAATTAGTTAGCGATCGGATCTTCAAAAAGCAAGAAGCTAGTTGTAATCTTAGTAAAGTAATAAGGTGTGGTGTTTTGATTTCCACCTCCCCCTCCCACCTCATTTAACTTATTTCCATACTCTTTATGTACTCTAGGTCAGAAATCTGGAGGACCAGCTCGAGAGTGCTCAAATAGAGCTGAAAAAAGGAAAGACAGATGAAATGTCCTTAAAGAGACTGGTCACTGCAAAACATGAGAAGCTGTCTACAGCTGAAATAAGGATAAAGAAAAAGCGTGAAGATGTTGAGCAATATAAGCACACTGTGTTTGAGTACGGATGAGTTGACATTTCTGCATGATGATACTTTATGTCTTCGTTATGTGCTACCAAAGTTCGCTTCTGGTACAAACATGTAGCTTAACAGGAAGAAGAAAATGAGTGATGTGGGATAGCTTTGTATGAAGACCAGTAGTGCTGCAGGCAGGGACTTTGGGTCTCAAATCAATAATTGCAATGTGACTTGACAGCAATTCTTTTATTGGAGCACTAATTTAATTTATAATGCTTATTCTTGATTCTTTTATCATCTTAAAGAGAATGTCACATTGGGATAATTTCCCAACTTATCAGACTTCAACAAAGCCCCATTTGCCTTTCATGAATTTTTCATAATTTCCCTTGCCACTTTTGCTCATTATCAAAGATGTTCAAGACCCATGGGAAAATGGGGCTCGTATCTCAGAGGAGTATTATCCTGACATGATGCTTCTAAAACAAAAGGAAAAGTGTCATTTGATCAAAGCCTCTTAGCCCATCTTCCTTCCCACTGTATGCTAAAGGCAAGTTGCAAGGCAGTGTTTACAGCACAGCAGTCACTTCTGCAGCAGCAAACTGCAGTGTTGTAAGGTTGTGGCTTCACTGCGAGATTAGAAGGGCTGAACCTTTGTAAGGGAAGCTTATTATAGAACTTTTTTTTGTATGCAGATAGGAAAGGGAATGTGGAAAATTATTGACTGATGAATTTACTGTGATGGAAGAGAGCTCTTTCCACATAGCTGAGAGAGTTAACTAAGGCTTAGTCATGCTGAAAGGTTTGTGAGGTGTGTAGAATGGCAGCAAGACTCGCAGGCTTCCTTTGCTCCTCATTTGGTATACTGTACCAGCTAAAGGAGATTCCTTGAAAGCTATTTTTCCTTCCAAATAAAGAATGAAAATAATATAATCTAATGTCCTTTATGTTAAAAGTTGCTGCTGATTTATCTGTTTTTAATGTGCTAGAAATTTCCCTTCAGTGGTAAAATTAGATGCTTTCATAAGCAAGAAGGGAAGGGAGGTAACCTTGGTTTGAAAACAGGAGTTTTTGCTGGTGAATAACAGAATGTGTTCTAATTCTTCCCTTGGGGCAGGAAGATGTAAGTGGCTCTTGTTAAGTATGTGTGATTTCAGCTGTTCTGTAGAGAAAGCAGCTGCTGCAGGTCCAACTGTAATTATTGTACAAATGCTTAGTATAAACTGGTGGGTGTCTTTTGCACTGGAAGTCAGAGTAGACCTCCTGTTCCCACACTACCCCTTTGCTGATTATGTGGCATCTCACAGCTGGAGCTATCTGAATTTACCTGCAAGCTAGGGAACTACTATTTGGTCTTTGTTTGGGATGCAGTGAAATAATGGACTGGAAGTTGTAGATAACATATGTAGATGTATGGCATTAGAGCTCGAACTTGGTGGTAGGGGATCTGAGGCTGAGGAAAATGTGTGACTTTGTTATGCTGAAACATCAAGTTCAGCTATATTACTCTTAACCTAATCCAGTGGCTGACCTTTAGGCAGGGTTCTCCATCGACACCTGTACTGCGTTACTCAAAGGCAGGAACATGCAGTGTCCAGCTCTCTGGGCTGGTTCCACTGGAGTCACTTGAGTTGCCTTGACTGGTGGCAACTGTGGATCTTCAACATACTCCTCCAACTCCACTTGGAATTTCACTTCTTGTACCTAACTTGTTCTAGTTTAAGAATTGCACAAACTTCCAAGTGAGCAAGTTCTATACAGCATTGCTTCTGGAAGCTGTTGGTTTCATGTTTATAAAATGCAAGCTTTGATTGTGGTGGGGTTAAGTTTAATCTGGAATTATGCAAATGGCTCAGTACTAATTTTTTTTCTTCCCACCTTTAGGTATTGTAACAGAATTCAGGAGAAGAGGGGTGCTGTATATGATAAAGTGACAGCCATTCACAAGGAAATCCAACAGACAAGATTCAAAATTCAGCAGCTGAATGAGAATGCTGAAAAAGAAGAAATGAAAGCCAAGGTAAGATGTTTTTTCCTAAAGGAATCCTGTTTTATATTCTCAAAACTGATTTTTAACTTGGGCTGTGTAGATAAAGGCACGCTATTGGCCCTAAGAACAGGCTGTTCAGGTCATGGATGGGTGAACAGTGGGAGGGAGAGCACTTCTTACTCGTGGTTGCACTGGATTGCTCTGGGGCTAGTGCTCATCCTTGTCTCTGCAGGCTGTAGATGGCCCACAGGAGAAGTAAACTTTACAGACCTGAGAGAAAAGACTCTAAATGATGTGATTGCATAGTATTTGGGGAGGTGAAGTTAAACTTGTATCTGCTACAGGCACAGGTGGAAAGACTATGCTAGTTCCATGATGTCCATTTTTGTATGGTACTTCCAGCTCTAAACACTCTGAATATTTTTTTTTTTTTTTTTCTCTTTGGCCCCTGGGACTGACCTGTGAGGCTTTACACTTGTTGTAGTGATGGGCAGTACTGTAATCCTCCCAACAGTCTCCCTCAAATGCAGGACCACCTGCAACATCACGAACCCTTTCTTCCTAGGGTTTCAGGAAGACAGCTGTCCAGCTCAGCTTTGGGAAGAGGCAGAAATCCTGATGTGTTGGGAGTAGGGGATCACCATCTACCTGTAGGGTCTCAGCCTATCTGTTCATTACTGAAGTACTGTCCATGCTGGGAGGATAATGGTAGCAGTCACAGTGGCAGAGACCTTGATGACACAGGTTAACACAGAACGGGGCAGTAGTAATGTGAATACTGGGCTAGTGCTGGTTGTTTGACCATCTAAGTATTCTGACCACTAGAGTTACAACAGAATCATAACATTGAGATTTTGCTTGTGGCTGCTTTTATTCTGCTAGTGTTTTGTAACTTTCCTGTGTTCTGTGAATGCTACTTCTTAAGCCCAGGACAAGGTACCTTCGAAATCACTTGAGACCACCAGACCACTTCACTTAAATCCTTATAAAGCATAAACATTAACTTTGCTGATGGAATCCTCCCCCCTCCCTCTCTCTTCCCCCCCTCTCTCTAGGAGATATACCTAAATCTGAAGGCTGGGTTGGAGAAGCGTCATGAGTCTCTCATTAAGACAGCAAAGAGCTATGCAGCCTCAAGAGAAGATACAATCGCTGAACTGAAGAAGGGGCTGCTTAGCATTCAGAGTCCTGGAAGTAGTTCTTAGACCTGTCTTCACTTCTATTCCACTGTCGTTGTGTTTATCCTCATATCTGAACTCAAGAGCTTGTGCTTTGTATGGGATGGCAAAAGCCAGCTTTTTCAAAAAACACGTCAGAACACATTTTGCTTTCTAGACAGATCCTGATGTTGTGACCTTGCTCATGTGGATAAGAAAACACTTGGCTTGTTTGTGTTGTTTCAGTCAGTATCTGATTTTAGTGGTAATAATGCAAGTCTTGCTCACACCAAGTTGCTTGACATTTAGACAGAATCCAGCTTTTTTGTAGAAACTGTTCTGCAACTTTGAGAAGATTTGTCATTTTGGTCTGGCCTGAATGGACACACTGTTCAAGATAAGTCAGTAACAGGTGATATTCCTGATGGAGCAGTAGCATCCGTGTAAATTCCCACTTACTGTCATCACCAATATTGGTGACTGTAGTTAAGAGTATCGCTTTAGTTAACAGTGTAGTACCCCTAGATGCTTGAACTCGTTGTTTCTGCTCTGTTGGGTCTTGAACTCTCATCTGTGTTTATTAGAAAGTCTGTGTTTGGGTGCTTAGTCCTATTTAAAAAAAATGACACAGATAGTATATTGTACCTTAACTTCTGGTGGCACTGAGTTTGCCACAGTGTTTGTAATTAACATTTTATTTCTGGAAATAATTTTAAAAATAGTTGATATCAGGATATTTAACCCTATTTTTCTTATGTCTTTTCCACTCTGCTACCTGATTTGGGATAACATTCCAATTTAAAAACTCTTTGGTTTGTACACTTGTGGGAATGTGTACTACTAAAAGTTTTTTATAATGGGGGGAAGAGGATTCAAGTCTGTATAGACAATCTGGGTTTTTTCTTTTTCTTTTTTTAATTCTTTAACTTCTCTTATTAGCTAGAGGTGCTAGCAAGTCAGTTGGGAACAGCAGGTGATTGTCACTTCTAAAGCACTTACTGAGGTATCAGACCCTTCTAATGATTCATTTTGAGGTTTTTTGTTGCATTGTAGCATGTGAGATGTGTCAGTGAAAGTTCATGTTAAATCTGCAAATCTTGACCTAGGACAAAGCTGCTCATAGTTTTCCCATTTCCACCAAATACAGTTTGTATGATAGGTGTACACATAACAAAACTCTGTGTTTTTAGGTGAATGTACGCTTTGTCCCAGCAGTCCTGCAATGCTGTGCGGTAGCATTTGGTGTAGAAACTAGCGAAAGTCTAGCTGCTAAGATAGTTAATTTTTTTTTTCCCAAGAGCTAAAGATGTTAAGTACACGCAAGGCACAGAAAAATTCTTTATGGATTTCATGTGCTAGGCCATGCATAGAATAATTAATGATGTTTTAGATATTGTGCTTTGGAAGTGAGTTTTTAATGAATCTCTGTGCTGTGTCTTAAAGCATTGTGTTCTTCAAGAGCAAGTGTGCTCCACTCCCTTTGCTGTAACATGGATTCTAGAGTGACACAGATACTCTCTCTATTGGCAGTGCTGTTTCCAGACTTAAAGTACTATGAAATTCTTGGAGAGATAGCAAGGCTTATGTAGAGTTTTCCCTGAGGTTTCTTGAGATATCACAGCTTCTCCTGTCAGTTTAGCCTGTATCCCAGCTCCACAAAATACAGGAAGCCAAGCATTCCTCCTTCTAACCTCTCTGATAATTCTGGGGTGTGGCTTATTTTTCTTTTTTGATGATACTATAGATATTAAAAGTAAACTCATATGATTTGATATTCTGTAGATAAAACAGTAATACCTGCTTTCTCATAAAGACTGGCTGGAAGTTGTGTTCCACAGTCTGGATGTTACAGTAGCTCTTGGGAAAGAGATTCCCAAAAGCTTCAAATGGATATTGCAGGGGATCACTCTAGCCAGCAGATCACTGTGACAGGATAAGCTTAGTGTCCTTCAGGAAACTGCATATAAAGATCAAGATTCTTAGGCTAGAGAGATCATGCTTGCATAGCCCAATGGTTAGGAATTTCCAGGACAAAGAAAATGCTAGATTTTGGTTCCTGCTCTCAGGGGTTTTGCAACACCAGCTGTTTAGTAAAATAAAAGGCTGCAATTCCTGAAGAAGCAAAGCTTATTTCCACGACAGGTTTATGTATTTCCAATAGGTTCTTGTGCCTTCAGGGTGGCCTGTCTATTTGTACCTAAAATACCTATAAATAAAACAACCAAAACTATATTTTATCTAAAGATAAAGATTCCTGGGTGTGAGTCTACTGTTACTTTTCAAGAACTTCTGGTCTTGAACCATATGGGAAGGCAGTGGGGGGAGGTTTACTGTGACCTGAATAGCAGTGAAGAATGGCTTTGCTAATGTGATACAGTTAAATTTCTCTCAAGAGGGCAGTGTTACTCAAAATTGTCTTGGTGTGGTGTTTTTTTTTTTTTTCTTTTTGTTGTACTTTTGTCTAAATGTCTAGAGTCCTCTGCCAAGGCCTAAATCAAAGAAAACTGCAGAACTCCTTTATTTTGAGACGCTGTTGTGAAATAAGTGAATTATAGATGGACATCTATCATGAAGCTGAGAGAAGAGAATAGTGAAGCTAAACTTAGTAGAATGAGACCCTCACTGCCTTCCCTGTGGTCTACCTGTGAGAATGATTGAATGTCAGTAGCTGCTATACAGCTTGGCATAACACTGTTTAAATGTGTTTGATTATTTTTTTAATGTACTTTGATATTTCATCTACTACATAAAGCATTTGGCAAATCTGCATTGTCCCACTTGGGCTGCAGTTAAGCTAGGTGATCTTTGGAAAACCAGAGCAGACTGTAGCCCTGATCTGAGCATGCTAACACATGTTGGGAGATTTAACACCTAATCCATCTTTGGAGATGGATTTACATCTACGTCTCTGCTTGGGTCCTTGAGTAGCCAGCTCACTTTGCCAATTCAGATTAATATAGAGCAGAACCCAAGCACTTGCTTTGTGCTCTGATTTAGCATGATCTGAGTCTTACTAGAGTTTTTCTTTATGGAACCTTCATAGATCAGGCACTAGCATAGATCATGCAGAACATCAGTGTGAATTACAAAATTGTAGAATGCTTTGGGTTGGAAGGGACCTTTTAATGATCACCTAGTTACAACCCCTCCTGCCCTGGGCAGGGACATCTTCCACTAGACCAGATTGCTCAAAGCCCCATCCAACCTGGCCTTGAACACTTCCAGGGATGGGACATCCACCACTTTTCTGGGCAACCTGCTCCACTGCCTCACCACCAGTGAGAATTTCTTATGTCTAATCTAACTCTAACCTCTTACAGAGAGTCACAGAATGGTTTGGATTGGAAGGGACCTTTAAAGGCCATCCAGTCCAACCCCCCTGCAAGGAGCAGGGACATCTCCAACCAGATCAGGTTGCTCAGAGCCCCGTCCAACCTGGCCTGGAATGTTTCCAGGGATGGGGCATCCACCACCTCTCAGGGCAACCTGAGCCAGTGCTTCACCACCCTCAGTGTAAAAAAAAAAAACAAAACAAAAAAAACCCCTACTGTCTTAAAATGTCTTCCTTCCACTTTAAAGCCATTATCCCTTGTCCTATCGCTACATGCCCTCGTCAAAAGTTCTCCAACTTTCTTCTAAACCCCCTTTAGGTACTGGAAGGCTGCTACAAGGTCTCCCCCGAGCCTCCTCTTCTCCAGGCCGAGCAGCCCCAACTCTCTCAGCCTGTCCTCATAGGAGAGGTGCTCCAGCCCTCTGATCATCTGCATGGCCTCCTCTGGACTTGCTCCAACACGTCCACATCCTTCTGATGTTAGGGGTTCCAGAGCTGGATGCAGGACTGCATGTGGAGTCTCATGAGAGCACAGTGGCAGAATCCCCTCCCTTGACCTGCTGGCCATGCTTCTGATGCAGCCCAGGATGTGGTTGGATTTCTGGGCTGCCAGCACACATTGCCAGTTCATTGTGAGCTTCTAATCCACCAGCACTCCCAAGTCCTTCTCCTCAGGGCTGGTCTCAATCCATTTTCCACCCAGAGCCTGTATTTGTGCCTGGGATTGCCCTGACCCATGTGCAGGATCTTGCACTTGGCCTTGTTAACCTCATGAGGTTTGCACAGGCCCACTTCTCCAGCCTGTCAAGGTCCCTCTGCATGGCATCCCTCCCCTCCAGTGTGTTGAATGTAGAACAGCTTGGTGTTGTCAGCTAACTTGCTGAGGGTGCGCTCTATCCCACTGCCTGTGTCATGTACAAAGATGTTAAACAGGGCTGGTCCCAATACTGATCCTGAGGAACACCACTTGTCACTGGTCTCCACTTGGACATTGAGCCATTGGCCACAAGTCTGAGTGTGGCCATCCGGCCAATTTCTTATCCACTGAGTGGCCTGTCTGTCAAATCCATTAACTCCATCTGGCTAGGATGGAGTTAATTTTCACCTGAACTGTGAGAGGAGCTGAGCTTGTGGCACCTGTGGCTGGGGGACACAGCTGGGATAGGTTACTAATTAGCCAACAGCTGGGGTAGTTTACCCAAATTAGCCAAAGGGCTGTTCCATCCCATCTGACATGCTCAGTATGTAAGCGGGGAGGGTGCTGAGGGGAGCCTCCTGCTATTTGAGAGGAAGCCCGGTCATCAGGATCCACTGTGAGCTATCATACGGTAAATTACGTGCTTCAGTATTTCCATTATTAGTTTTGTTTACTTGTTTTCAATCTGTTTTGTTCTGTTATTGTCTTAAACTTTTTTTTAATCTTAACTCATGAGTTTTGCCTTTTTTTCTTTACCGATTTTCCTCCCTGCCCTACTTGGGAGTGGGGGGAGTGTGTGAGAGACTGTATAGCTTGGTCCTGAGGGGGGCTAAGCTACAACACCGTGTCTCTCCAGTTTAGAAAGAAGGATGTTGGGCAGGACAGTGTCAAATGCTTTGCAAGAGTCCAGGAAGATGGTGTCAGGTGGCCATCACTTGTCCACCAATGCTGTAACCCTGCTGTAGAAGGCCACCAAATTGGTCAAGCAAAATTTGCCCTTAGTGAAGCCGTGTTGGCTGTCACCAATCACCTCCTTATTTTCCATGTGCCTTAGCATGGCTTCCAGGAGAATCTGCTCCACCACCTTGCCAGGCACAGAGGTGAGGCTGACCGGCCTGTAGTTTCTTGGGTCTTCCTTTTTCCCCCTTTTTTATCCCTTTAATATAGGTTACCACTTAAAAGGTCACTTTCCAGGAACAGGAAGCTTAAGATGGATTATCTGTCTGCTCGTCCACAGGCTGTCCCCAAACCTGCTTCCTTAGAGCCAAACAGTATTAGCTTGGAATTTTTTTTTTTAAAGTGTGTATGGGGGGAGGTGGGTAGAGGAGAGGGCATGGAGCTTATCAGCAGAGTTGTCAGATGCAGCTGTTGTGTTGCTGGGGCAGTGCTGTACAGTAACACCGAGAAGAAAATGTCTCCTCATACAAGCTCAGATGTACGAATGTCCAGAATCTACGTGAGGACAGTGCAGCTTGAACTTCGTTATTTGTGAGTATCCTGCCTTTGCACAGATGCCACACACAGTAAACTATTTAAAAGGAAGGTAAGTGTCTCCTGCCCATGAGGATGTGCTGCCTCAGGGAGGACAGGGCTTTGTTACAGTTTTTTTAATAGATTAAACCAGCTTTGGTATCTTTGCAAGTGGACAAAGCAGTAACAGGTGAGATGGGAAATGAGTAGGCAACTTAAATTATGTCTTGGCACAGCGTGTGAACATGAACAAAATTTTAAGTTTAGAGGCTAGTGTGATACCTCTCGCCCTGCTTGTATACCTTGCTAGTTCTTTCTTTGTGAAGGAAGGAAGCCTCTCTCACTCCCCTATTTTACCTTTTCTCAAAGGCTTTTTCAGAAAGAAGATCTTCAGAACTTTGTTTCAGAAGCTTAGGCTTTGGGCAAAGTGAGCAGGGCTGGGTGAGGCAAGCAAGGTTTGTGTTTTTCAGCAGCTCTTTGGGACCTTTTTACTTTCGGTTGTGGGATGGGCTGGAACGGGAGCTGTGGGGCGTGTGTGGCCACTTGGTGGGGCTGTTGGCACGGACAGTGGCGGTGAATTCCCGTTC
>WHYT01016623.1:132824-186516 GCA_009806455.1 Tetrax tetrax | reverse complement strand
TTTTTTTTTTTTTTTTTTTAAAGTGCGTATGGGGGAAGGTGGGTAGAGGAGAGGGCATGGAGCTTATCAGCAGAGTTGTCAGATGCAGCTGTTGTGTTGCTGGGGCAGTGCTGTACAGTAACACCGAGAAGAAACTGTCTCCTCTTACAAGCTCAGATGTACGAACGTCCAGAATCTACGTGAGGACAGCGCAGCTTGAACTTCGTTATTTGTGAGTATCCTGCCTTTGCACAGATGCCACACACAGTAAACTATTTAAAAGGAAGGTAAGTGTCTCCTGCCCACGAGGATGTGCTGCCTCAGGGAGGACAGGGCTTTGTTACAGTTTTTTTAATAGATTAAACCAGCTTTGGTACCTTTGCAAGGGGACAAAGCAGTAACAGGTGAGATGGGAAATGAGTAGGCAACTTAAATTATGGCTTGGCACAGTGTGTGAACATGAACAAAATTTTAAGTTTAAAGGCTAGTGTGATACCTCTCGCCCTGCTTGTATACCTTGCTGGTTCCTTCCTTGTGAAGGAAGGAAGCCTCTCTCACTCCCCTATTTTGCCTTTTCTCAAAGGCTTTTTCAGAAAGAAGATCTTCAGAACTTTGTTTCAGAAGCTTAGGCTTTGGGCAAAGTGAGCAGGGCTGGGTGAGGCAAGCAAGGTTTGTGTTTTTCAGCAGCTCTTTGGGACCTTTTTACTTTCGGTTGTGGGATGGGCTGGAACGGGAGCTGTGGGGCGTGTGTGGCCACTTGGTGGGGCTGTTGGCACGGACAGTGGCGGTGAATTCCCGTTCTGTTTCTACCGCAGCTTTGCTGAGGAAGCCGAAGGAAACTTGCTGAATCTGCAGCTCCGGGATAACAACTTTGCAGCTTGACATTCATATATTCTAGGACTAGCCAGGACCAGATAAATTAAAAGTAAAAATTTATTTTATGTAAGGATTTCAGACAACTGATGGTCAGTTTTGCGTGAAGACCATCCGAAAAACTGCGAAAAAAGCTGCTGTCTTCCAACTGGAGGCTATGAAGGTGTTTTGAGGTCGCCAGTACCCATGAAATCATCTTGCCTTATACAATAGTGGGACTCAGGTTTGCAGTGCCCTTTTACCCTTAGTAAAGCTTGCTCAGGCACTGAAGCCACGTTTAGCGGGTGTGGAGTCCCCAAAGCTCACTGACAGGTGCTTCCATCTAAGGATAGGACCCTTTAAGCTGCTGGAGTAAGAGCTAGTCTGCAGAAAGGACAGAGTTGTTGCAATTTGGGAGTAAACATCTGCAATGCCTAGAGTAAGACAGGTCCTTACAAGTACTAAATCACAATCATTAGAGGCGTGCGTCCCTGGCTCTGGGAGAAGGTAGGTTTAGATGTGGTCTTCCCCTGAATGAAGCCTGAGAAGGCTCAGTTTTACTACTATGAGGCTTTTCTCCTGTTTTCCTCAAGTAGAAACAGAACAACTTGTCTAGAAGCTGAGTTTCCTAGTGGGTAGCAAATTATGCAGTATTTCTTGCAAAAGAAGAGTTTGGAGGTGGTGGCAGTGATGTGAAAGGTTATGTACCAAAAATATACCCACAAAGAGAAGTGGACTTAGGAAAAAAAAAATAAAAAAAAAATAATTGTGAGCTGCAAGCCCCACTGGAGGGGACTGGGAGAGGCCAGTGTTTGTAGAAAATGAACAAACAAAAGGAGGGAAACCCTGGGTTATGTTGAGGTTTCTATAGCAACACAATACTTTTTCTAGGAAATCTCAGATGATGAGATCTAATCCATCTGTTATTTAACTCCTGTGAGCAAAGCCCTCTCCTTTCTGAACTTACCTGCGGTCCTTCACAGCATCCTCTCTGGTGACGGGTGTGCTCTCAGGCTGCATGGGGAATGATGTTCCTGGGACAAGGCTGTTCCTGTTCCAAAGCACATAGAAAAGGAAGAGCTTATGAGACACAGGCAGGATGTGTGCAAGGGGCTGTGTGTAGGAATGGCTTACTGTGCTGACCATGAGAAGCTTCTGTTTCTGGCAGATCCCAGAGAGGACGGGCTAAGCTGGCACTGAGAGCAGAGTTGCCAGGCAGGTACGTGTCTGAGATGTTCCATTGCCTGCAGGGTTCACTGCATAAGGATGTGTCCTCCTGGGAAATGAGGCAGCTTAGTGCCTGAGGTCTGTGAAAAACTTTCTATGGATGTTTGGAGAGTTCATCAAAGTAGCCTGACTTAAATTTGTGCCCAGCAGTCTGTCCTTTGTCTGAAGAGCCTCAGATTTGGGAATCTTTGATGGCAGGGGAAGCTCCCTGTGGAGGGAGGTTGAAGGGTGGCAGTTATTACATGATAAGAACAATCAAGAGAGTGGGCAGCATGACTAAAGTCCATGAAGTTACTAGGGATCTCAAAAGTGTAAAAAGGACAGTCTGTTCTTCCTTTCTTGTGGAGAGAAGATCTGAGAGGATGTAAAAGACCCCATTCTGGTACCACAGAGACAAAACAGCTTCTGTTCCCTGCCTTCTGCCTGTAGCAGCAGCACTCTTTGCTCTGTCCCCCTCCTTGCCTCCAATGCAGCCCCTGGCAGGCAGGGCTTTGCAACAGAGAGAGCCTGCAGTGGGAGACGGGATGGTGGTGGTAGTGGAAGATGACATTTTTCTTCTTTTCTCCCTCCCACCATCTCACCAGCATACCACAGGTCTCCTGCAAGGTAACTAGTCGCAAGGAGAGAGTGGCAAGGGAAGGCAGGTCTCCCCAGTGATGCTGTGTATATTGTGCGTGTACCTTTATAACTGCTTTTGGGGTGGAGGAGTTCCTAACCTTCAAAGAGTTAAACTTGGCAACTAGCTTGCAAGCTGCTGTTGTTTTACTCCTTTCTAGCATGCTGTCTGAGCTGGGGCGTATGAAGATTTGGGGAGACTTTTACCTATCTCTAGGAACACGTCTCCTTTCTGGATTTCTGTTGGTGAAAGCTGGAGGGCTGGTGATGCTTTGTCAGGTTATGACCTTTGTTTTCACTGCCGGTCTTAGGACTTTGGGTGAAGGGCTGTGGTCCGTGGCATGCGGTCTGCGCGTAGCACAGGCCGTTTTCAGTCTCCTCTGTTTGAGACCTGTTGCCCAGCTGGCTGTAAGTGCAGAGGGAGTTCGACAGCCTGTGCGGTCTCGCTGGTTCTGTGATTCTTGGTGGCACTGAGAGGAGAGCAGAGCGTGATGTACAGTATGACTCAGGACTTCTGCATGTAGATGCGTTGTATTACGGCCTTGTTAAGGGCCTGCCTGTGGTCAATCCCTGCAATATTCAGCAATATTCTGTTTTAATAAGTAGGCTTTCACATGTTTTTTGTTTTTTGTTTTTTTTCTGACTGTTGTTCTGCTATTAACCTGTTAACGCTTATTGAGCCCTGAAGATCTGTGGATAGTAAACAACCATCATTACACTATTAGAAAAAAAACCAGTTCAGAGGAGTTCAAAGAACAGCAAGCCAGGTATGCGCCAATAAGTAGGAAGGAGTACTTCAATATCTCTTAACAAACCATTTCCCACCTTTAAACACTTATTTCCTCATATTTCTCCTGGCAACCACCTGTTCAAGTTCTGACCTGTTTGTAAAAATCTGCACACCATCTATCAGAGGGATATGCGCACTTACAAACTTCTGTTCTGTGGGCATTAAGTAAATTATTTCTTTAAGATCATATGGCAGATCTATAATTAATTAAACCCTCCATGATATTAGCGCAAAATAATTTAGCCTTTCTAAAAAGGTAAATGTAATTTGCCGATCTGGTATTTGGAAGAATGCTTTCCCCAAAATCAATTCCTTTAGTTTCCAGAGAATAGAAATGAGAAGCAATCTCATTTTAATTATATCTCTTTATTGCTAACAAAGGAATGATTTATGCAATTAAATTAACTGGCTAGAAAATTATTCTCAGCTGGGCTGTCCTAATTCTTTGCTTTCTGAATTGCAAGCTCTTACACTTCTCTATGTAGATTAATTTTTCTGATATGCAAACAATGCTCCTTGTGTTCATTTTTAACATTTTTTATTCACAGCTCCCCTTTTCTTAGTGTCAATGACATGAGTAATATTTGTGCACTGCTGGGCTCTGATTCAGGCCTTTTTTATGTAGAAAGATTGGAAAAAAAATCTTTTCTTTTGAATCTCATTATTGCCAGTGCAGAGCAAGGTTTTGAAGTTTTCTTATCTATTAGTGAGAAACAGCAGCAGGGACATGGAGGGACTGCAAAGATGTCAAAGGATGCAAACTTCTGAAGGAAAATGTGTCAGCATTGAGGAGACAGGTGAATTTGCAGCTAATGTTAGAAAAGCATTTTTTTTTTAATGTATTCTTCCTAAACCCATGTCTCCCTGCAGCCAGGCAAAAAGCTGAAACGCGAGGGGAAAAAAAAAAAAAATCTGTCTTCTCTGTACACAGACTGAATGGGGAAATGACTTTGAATTTTCTTTCTGCCTGGGATTACCTTGCAGCGGCTGGCCAGAACGTCAGCTAGTGATATTTGGGCTGAGGGGAAAATTACCATGTAACAACAACACATTGTGACCATGTGCCAGCGCAGCCTGACATCTTCTGAATGGGGCATTGGTGTAATCTCCTGGTTTAAAACAGCGGTGAACATATTGCGGAGCACGTGTTAGCTCTGCCTGAGCCGTCCTGCCCTGTATCGGCAGAGATGTGTCAGCTGGTCAGTGTTTGCTGTGTTGGCACTCTCGTGCTGCTATCAGATGGTTTTGGAATAAAAAAACCAAAACCTGGAGTTTGGTCTGGGTTGGTAAGCAGCGCTTTGGGTGCGGAAAGTTCTGTGCCGCGGGGACTCAGAGCAGGTTCTGGAGGCTTCTGAACTGCTGGATAGGAAGGATCAAGCCGCGATGATTTGGATGGGACAGGAAAGCACTCCAAGATTGTTTCCTTTGAGTGTGGATCATCCAAGAGGAATTTTCCTTCCGGGCTGGATAGCTGCTGGGTGGATGAGTGATGGGGTAGCTGGTGCGATGCCTGTTGGCTGCGGTTGTTGGTGTTGTCCTTGAGGACGCCACTGTAAAAGCTGCATGGGCTGAATTTCTTAGAAAGTGGGATCACACTGGCTGGAAGGAGCTTCCTCAAAGAGCAGCCGTCCTTGGCTTACTGTCAAAGAATGATTAGAGTGATTGTCTTTTTTTCTTTTTTTTTTTTTTTTTTTTTTTTTCCCCCCTAATCCTGCAGGCTCTCCACACTGGGTGGTACAGTTTTCCATGAATACCTTGACTCATACAGGAAAGGGTGCCTGAGGAGGATGCCACTGGGGCGAGTCTACACGCAGTCTATAGAGCAGGCTTGAGTTCAAAATGATCTAGACAAATTGAAGGAATGCTTAGAAATCAATAAGATGAAATTCATGACAAACATTACCTTTAGGGAGGAAACATTTGATTAACAAAATGAGAAACAGCTGCCTAGGCAAGCAGTACTGCAGGAAGGGATCTGGGTTCAGAGCGAATCACAGCTAAGTGAGTCAGGGCAATGCTCCTTTAAAAAGAAATGTTGTTCCTGGAAGTATTAATAGGAGTGTCATGTGCAAGTTGTGGGGCTGGGGGAGACATACAGCTGCTTGGTGTTACTTGGTGAAGTCTAGGTGGGCAGGATGTGTCCAGCTTTCCATGCTGCATTTCAAAAGGCAAAAATGGGGAATAACTGGGAAAACATGACCTGTGGTATAAGTAATGACAAGTCTTACAGAAGGAGAAAAGAAAACTTCATTTACAGCAACTAGGCTGATACTAGGAAAACCTTAACCATAAGCTACGATGCTCACAGCCTGCCAGAAAAAGAAACCTTGGACCCACTGGATGTGTCCTTTGGTCCCCCAGCTCTCTCTGTGTCTATTCTTAACTCAGCGAAACTAGCTTTCTCCTGCCCCATGTTCCTGTAGCCTGTGTGGTAGATGGTTTCATACCTCTTCCTCATCTTCACTTGGCTCCTGTTCCATTCTGCCGGTGTCATTCTACTCTGCCAGCAAATTCCAGGGGGGGCTGGAAGCGAAAACTGCTTCTAGTGATGACTATGGGAAAGGCTTCTCCTCTCACTGCCAGAAATCTTCCATTCCTTTTGGAACAAGCAGCGTGTGTAAACATAGAAGGAACAGAGTAAGCAAAGACATGTACTCACAGTGATAGGACTTGTGGGAATGGTTCAAAGAGGAGGTTTAGACTGGACGTTGGGAAGCATTTCTTTACTGAGAGGGTGGTCAAACCCTGGAACAGGCTTCCTGGAGAGATGGTTGATGCCCCAAGCCTGTCAGCGCTGAAGAGGCATTTGGATAATGCCCTTGATATCAGGCTTTAACTTCTGGTCAGGCAGTTGGACTCGATGGTTGTAGTTCCCTTCCGACTGAAAATATTCTATTCTGTAGTGGAAAGGAACAAGTGATGCAGAAGGGGGAAAACAAACAAAGAAACCCAAACAACCAAAGCACAAAACAAACAACCCAACCAAAACAGAAAACACCACCTTCCCTACAGTTGGTGGCAAGGTGATGCTCCACTGGCATCTCAGATCGCTTCTCTTACAATGGGCGTACTGGGACCACTAAAAGCTTTTAATAAGGGGCACTGTAAGTTGCAAAAACAGGGCAGTCTTTTGTTTTATCCTGTTGAAATAAGGGAGGTGAATGCTGGAATAACAGGAAACGTCCAATCGCAGGTACGTCTCCATGGAGCCACTATGGGAGGAGAGAGAGAGGCAGAGTGAAGCCCTTGAACTTCCAAAATAGGAAACGCAGAGTTTAAAGTGCACTTCTTACAAGCACAGCCACGTAACAGTAAACCTGTCAGTGAAAGTGACAGTTTCAAGGATCAGCTCCAGAAGAAATTCTGCTACAGTCGGAATTCTGGACTCCTTTGCTGTTACTTAACAAAGGAAGGAAGAGTGTGTTCCCTCCAGATCCTCTGATAGAACTAATCACCTTTCCGTGGCCAGCTTCCCAAATGCGGCAGGATTCAGTGTCACACTGAGTGATATAGGTGAAAAGCTATCTTTGGTAATACAGGATGTATCTGCTTTCCTAAAGCAGATCTCCATTCCAGGTGGCTCTTCTCCCTGTGGGAAGATCCCTGTGCCTCCCTTGCTGGAAGATCCTGCAGAGACGGCCGCCTGCCGACGCGGTTCCTCTCTTGGATGAGGTTCAGTGCTTTGTGAAGCTGTTGTAGAGGTGCCCTCTGCGTGCACTTTTCTTCCAGATGAGATGCTGCTGAGATGTTAGTAAAAAAACCCCACGGTGTTAACCTGGCATAAGAAAGGTGCATGAACCAGGCGGGTGTGGTTGGGGCTATGTCCTCTCTGGAAAACTCTGTGGAATTTAAGGACCTTGTCCATTTGTCCACGGTTTCCTTAAACTGGGAGAAAAATAACTGGAAAGCCCAATTTTGTTCTGGTTTCATTCTTTACGCTTTGCTTTTTTTTTTTTTTTTTTTTTTTTAAAGCCTAATATCTTCTACTTTTATTTTTGCTGATGTTCTCTTCTTGCTTTTCATGAAGCAGAACACAGCTAGGTGAAGTTTGGACTTGCTAGCATCGGAGTGGTATTTGAATAAAAACAACTTTCATGAGTTTTCTTCTTTCATTGTGTAACATTAAAATTTTAATGATTATTTTAATAAGTATTAAATGAACTGTTAATATTTCATTTTAAATAATGATACTTTTGTTTATATTGGATTCTGGGTATCTGAGTGCTAAAATCAGAAGTTAAAATAATCTGGCTCACTACGCAGAAAGAGATACAAGTAGTGGAACGTCGTGTGTTGGCCTTTTATCTTCATTTTTTTCTGACTTTTCTTTCCTGGTCTTTCCTGTCTCCCAGTAAATTACTGAGAGATGGCTCCTAGCTGTATCTTATGGGCAGCAGAAGAAATAAAGCAATGTAAAATATAGATAATACATACTGAACAGTATTGTATATAATTAGACTGTATATTTGTGCACATATGTGCTCTCTGTCTCATTGCATTTCAGAGATAAACACTGTGTAACAATAGGCTCAGGGTTTTTTATACTGTGGCCTTTAAAAATCTCTTGTTATTCTTGTCATCTTGGAACAAGATTGAGTTTGGAGCTGCGTGGTCTCCTTAAGGTCCCCTCCAACCTGAATTACTTCATGCTTCTATGAAGATCTGTATGGCTATTGTGTCCAAGCTGGCACTACTGCATTGCTTGTGTGGAGCTTTGTACTGACAGATGAAAATGAAACAGCTCAGTGAAGGTATTTGCCTCTGAATATCATGAGATTCCTGTCAACCTGCTGCGTTCTCTCTGAAAAGCAGCTCTGTCCTCCAGCGTACGGACTTGCCCCGTTCTTTTGGTGTGGATGCTGTCTGCCTGCCTGCTGAGATTGCTCTGTCCCGTCATATAGGTTGTTAATAAATCCATTAAACAATACCAGTCCCAGTGTGCATCCCTTAGGGATGCCACCAGTAACAGACCATCACTTGGACTTCGTTCTGCTGGTCACCAGGCATAGCCAGTTTTCTGCCCACCCTGAATTTTTTTTTTTTTCTCCCCTTTGATCCAAATGAACTCTTTCTGCAGGCTTCTTAGTGTCTATAGCTGTCTCAGAAAATAATTGACCACTCCATTGATTCTAAAGGGCTTTTGCAAAATTTTAAATATGCAAATAATAATAATAATTATTGCTGGTAATAATGGGAGCGGCATGGGACTTCTTTATTTTTTTCAGATTTCTCTGTCCTCTGCAGATGCCACTTTAATGCAAATCAAACTTTGTGGATCGTGGTACCTATTGAAAAATAGTTTCAATTAGAAATTCAATTACACTGTCTTGGGGGGATGGAACTGACAGTTTCTTTGAATTTTGCACGTTATAGAGGGCTCCAAAGTGCCATAAATCTGCTAATTGATTTCTGTACCTGTAATGTTTGATTAGGTGTATTTTATTGTCTTCTTGGTTTTAATTAACCCCAGGCTTGTCAAAATGCTTCCACTGACAAAGGATATATGATGAACTGAGATAAACTCTATTAACAGAGGCTGACTTTTGTCAGTAATTGCTATCATGCATAAGAGTTATTAGAAATTATCGCACACAAAAAGAAACTGTACTTTTGGTAACAACTTTTATGGACTGCTATAAATCTGTTGATTGTCCCCTACACCCAGGAGATAAGCAACTGTGAATGACAAGGGGTCCAAAGGAAAACCAATCATTTGCTAGGTGTCTTATAAATATTAGGAGTGACAAAATGGGAAGAGTTACGAAGTCTAAGTGGTGAAAAGGGAATGGATGGTGATGCACCCAAACTTGTTCCCACCAGAGACTGTGAGGGCTGCTGAGACAAGGGTGTGAGGCACCTTGGGAAGCTCTTGGTTTTAGTGAAGCAGGACGTGTTACCTTGGCTGTGGAGCTCCGAAAGGCAAAAGCGATGCTGAGCCTTTTGTTTCGAGATTTCCCTTTGGTGGGAATCTGAGTCTGGGCTGGTACCACCTGGAGGATGCCCATTGCCTGACAGGGTTGTGTCACGGTGTTTGGGGCCAGGGGCGAGCAGAAGGATTGGTGGGCTGGTGAGGCACAGGTTTTACCCAAGAAACAATTGCAGAGACTGAGTGAGCTGAGGCATTTTTGCTGAGCACAGAGGTATTTGCGATGCTGTGTGCTGTTCACGTGGTCTGCTGTTGGGGATGTTTTGTCTAGGAATAAGTTGCAAACCTGACAAACCATATCTTAGGCAAACCAGGAAAGAAGAGTTCGTATCCCCATTTTTACTAATGTAAAGGACTCAGTTTATGTAAGATCTTTAGCTAGTAACATATATCAACACATGTGGAAGTTCAATGCCTAAGTGTGTTTGGCTGAACTGCAACTTCATCAATTGCAGTTCTCTGTGCTTGTTTGGTCTCTGGACCCTCTGTTTGTCTGGGGCTCTGCCTGAAAGGGGTGTTGGTTTGGGTACAGTCTTGTGAACACAAATGAAATAACACTGTGACTATAAACAGGGCAGTAATTAAGCCAAACAAATGTGCAAAAGTATGAGACAAACTCTCCTGAATGTAGTTGTTGAAGCTGATACAGCTGATACACTGCTTCCTAGAAACACTGTATAAATTTATGTTTTGTGTAGGTAAGGCAATGTTTGTCAATTCTCTTTTTTAACTGCGCGTGGGCAGAGCACATCCTGTCCTCAGGAGCTGCACAGACCTGTTCTCTCTTTTCTGCCAACTTCTGTCTGAGCTTTGGGCGCTCTTGGCTGCACCGGTTTTAAAGCTGCTTAACAGATCTTCTACCTTACTGAGAATGGTTAATTTCAGCTTGGTTTTTATCTGTAGCTGAGGGGTATTTTTCAACTGACTTTTGTTTTCTTTGCTGCTTTTTCTAAGAATTGTCACAATGACGTAACAGTACGGTTTGTGGGAGTGTGCGTGGAGAAGGGAGCAGCGTGGAGCCTTTCCGTGCAGAGGTCACGTGCAGTCCTAAAAGCTGCTTGATCTAATAGTGTTAGGATCTTTACCTTATTATTAATATTTGGGGAGCTTTAAATCACCCCTGGAGCTTGCAGGGTGTGAGATTCTTTGCTATCTTGGTTTAGCCCAAAACAGATCTTCAAATGCTTGGGGCTTTTTGGAGCAGTCCTTTTATCTTTCTGGGCATTGCAGCATTTGAAGTTGTAGGAGTGGCTGGAGTGGGTCTGCTGCTGGGTTGGGTGCATGGGTGGGCTGGGGTGGAGCAGCACAGCCGGCCCTAGGGAAACGCTACCATGGGCACAGGCATCCTTCAGTTCCCAGCAAGAGAAAACCACTTAGCCTGCTGATTCTCAGGCAAGAAACCCCATCATGCCTGAATCCCAATTCCTTGTATATCATTCCCACGCCGGACACACGGGGCAGGTGTTCCACAGCATGCCATGTTCCTAAGGACTACGTGTGTTTGAGTTGCTAGAGCAAGAACCGCGTCCCTGGTTTCTGCAGCCCAGCGGGGATCTTGGTGCTGGACCCCTGGCATGGCACAGGTGAGATTTCCTATAGGAAACTAGGAAATCTCCGCAGCTATGAGAGTGGGGAACTCCAGTAGCTGAGAGTTGTGGTCTGGCTTGATGTTTTGCGGATTACCATCCCATAACTTGTGAAAATGTGAGTTGAGAGGTGCAGAGAGGGCTGATGATGCCCTGTACTGGGGAGGTGAGATATATTTTTTTGGCTGTGGTATTTTGGGAATGGTTCTGCAGGCTGGACAGTTCGGACTGACTTGCTGTGTGTAGTAAGGGAGTGCTGCATCACAGTATTGCAGCCTTCCTACTGCACTTTTTAATTCCCCCAGCCTTCAGGGGCCAGATGGTACGTTTAATAGCTGCACCCTTCTTTTTGTTTGTCTTAGTTACATTGCTCTGTTTAACAGTTTCCATGCAAGTCTCGTGTGTATGTGTGAGAGTGCACGTATATCTATATTCCCTCTTGGGGGATGCTGAAAACAATCCATTTAGAAACCAGGTGTCCTTGTCTCTCTTGGCATCTGGTTAAATATCAGCAAAGTAGGAGAAGGTAAATCCTAGGATGCTTTAACAACTGCTGGGCCTGTGAAGCCCCCGGCTCCAGCTGATGGGATTTGAAGGTCACGGTGGTTGCCCACATGTGAAAGATGTGTCCTTACTCCCCATAAATAAGAGACCAAAATGATCTATCTTAAGGTGTCCCTTAACTGAGCTGAGGGGAGACGTGTGCGTTTCGGTCTGCTGAGACCAGAGGTCGCTGTTGAACTGGAAATGGAGACCCCCTGGCTTCTCCAGAGCCACCTTCTCTCTGTGGCATCCAGCTCCTAACCCACTCTGTGACACCTCAGCTTTCTTTTCCCTTGCAAAGAGACTGTTCTTTCAAAAGCACACCAGGCTCCTGCAGACGAGGGACTGGACGGATGTGGCTAGAGGAGAACGTAGGATGGTGTAGCTGAGTTCTGTTTCTCTGCAGCTAACTCTTGCCCCATGCACCTACCAACCTGTCCTGCAAAAAACCCTCGGTCTTAATCTGCAACTCCTCCATTTCATTCATTTCTGGTCCCTGGCATATCTTCTTTTTGCTCTGGTAGTTATTTGTCAGAGGAGAAATTGCCGAGGAGAGAGTGGCAGCCCAGCAGCACGACAGTGATGGTGTAAGGCTCAGAGGGGCACGGACTGGTGGGTGATGGGATCTCCCTTCCGTCTGCAAGTCTGGAGGAATGAGGCAGGAGAGAACCAGATGTGCCTTTGGGTAACACGGCCCTCCTGAAAGTGAGGTGCTGTAGGAAGGGAGCACGTATAGCAGCAATGCCCAACGTCTGTGTTTCGTTGAACCGTACAGTATTTTCTAACAGTGGGGGTATGGGAGGCAGAATGCCGTGGCCCTTTGTCACACAACTGAACTGATTGTGCATGAGCAGGAGGTTTGGTGTGGCTGAGAAACCCCCTTGCTTATAGGCTCTGCAGATGAGTCCATTTTGGCCGTACTCAGCTGGAATGGCTGTAAGTCAGGCATGCATGTTACGTGGAGAAGTGGCAGTTGTTTGTGTGGTTAAAACGTGGTCTGAGCAGCAGCACTGCAGGGAAACCCATTTTGAAGCTCACTGGGTCCCTTTTGGCTGTACCGGAGGTTAAACTGCTGCTGCTACACACAATTGCACTCCTGCAGAAGGGGTGTTGTCCTCTCCTGGGCTGGCCTCTGGCAGGAGGCATAGAGCTGAACCACTAAGCCCAGCTGATCCTGACCTGGCTGTGAGTGCATCTGTACCATGTCCGTTCCCAGACAAAGAGAGCTGGCTGAAAACGCTCAGTTCCTTTTTATGAATCTCTATAAAATCCAACAGCTCACAATTTTCTGAAAGTTGCACAGGTGTATTAACATCCTATGTCACCGTTCCTTACTGCTTGAAAACACGTTGGCTTTTAATTTCATTTCTTCTCTCTAAAGAAAAATCAAATGAGAGCATCCAGCAGAGATGATGGACACTTGTGCCTTTCTTCATGAGAATGGTCAGGAATGCACGGGCCTGACAAGGTGGGACATCCATGGCAGCGATAGCCTGGGGAGCGAACAAACTGTGCTTCACGTCGCTCCGCTAATTCAGTATTCACCGCAGACTGAGATCCAGCAATATGTTCTCAACTGGTTTATTATAGTCAATACTTATTATTAATAGATATGAAACAGGCAAGATCTGAGCCTTTTGGTGTTGTAAATCAATATAGACCTGTTCACTACCCGAAACTGCATCTACTCTCAGCAGAGCCACAAATCCTTAGTTCAAACTTCAGTCTTTTGCTAGAACTGCAAACTTATCATGGATACCTTTGTCTTGGCAGAAACAGGTCTCTCACCAGTCCTGCTGTTCCGTACCTGTGAGCAATAAGCTATCCAGCAGAAGGCACTCTGGCTAGGAAGATTAGCGTGGTGTGGTTATTTTGGCAAATGCCATGCAGTCACAGCAGCACAGCCGTGGCATTGAGCGTGACCTGTATGTGGGTGTGCTCGAGTTGTGCCCCTCTTTCTTGGGCAGCAGAACTCTGCATTCAGAGCAGTGGGAGTGTAGGAAGCACTGCAGTGTCTCATAACTTGCAACATCCCGTAATGTTACCGCACAAAAGGTCTGAGTTAATGATCCAGTTGATTTACAAGTCAACTGCATGACAATAGAAATTAATATTCACTGATGAGCAGAAGTGAGAGGCCTTGAATGTTTTGGTTTGTTTTTTTTTTTCCCTCTCTAATGGTTTTGTGTCAAATCTGTGGGTGAGTTCATATGCCTGTGTATCGATCAGAGGGTATCTGGGGATCAGTAGCATTTGATTAACTTTTGGGCTGTCCTGGAAAATATAATGCAAGAAATCTTGTGTGAAGCTATCCAAGTACTGTGCTGTTCTATAAATATCTCCTAATACCAGTGAATGAGTAGATGGAAAAGGAGGTTCCTGATCAAATGTGGCTTTGTTTAGAGGGTAAAATGTAAGCAGTTGAGGCCAGATTCTGCTCTCCTTTTCTGATTTATACCCAGCTGAGCTGCACCATTGTAAAATCACAGTGAGAGGAAAAACTGTGGTTATTAGGGGAAGAAGGTGGCACTTTTCTTTAAATTAACTGATTTGTGGTTAAAAACAGGCTTGCTGAGTGAAAGCTGCTGGTGGTGGCAAGTCCCCTCCCTGCAGCAGAAGGCTGTATGGAGGGGCACTTCTGTCTGGCATACTGGTATACTGGTAGTCAGAAGTGGCTACTTAAACCCTGTGCTCAACCTAAAGAACTGTGGTGTCAATCACCTGCCTGCTACACGGATGTTGGCTGTCTGAGAGCAGTTCCTTGACACCTGCAAGAATGGCTTTGGACATCTCTGCTTTTAAGGGTTTTTCTCCTTTCTCAGGCTGAGCTGAACTGATGTCCTGTGCCTAAGGCAAGAGGCTGCGTGGACCGTTCCCCAGTCAACCCTGGGCCATGCAGGAGAAAAGGGCCTGCAGAAATGCACCATCCTTCCTCCCTCCTTTCACTGAAAATGTCTTTTTCTCAGGGAAAACAGGGAGATGAGCTTGTCTGGTTTCTCCGTTCTGCTGCTCGGCATTAGCAGGGACTGGGTGCAGATGACTTGTCAGGCAGGCATCTGATGCAGAGCTCTTGGCCCGGCTTTCTGCTCTCCAAGGCCCAACAAGGTCTGTAACGTCCCCAGGATGTCCCTCTCCTGTAGCTTCTCTTGCAGAGCCAGTACTTAGCAAAACTCCTCTAATAGCCCTTAAGGTCTTAACCCAATTTCCTTCAAAACTGTGGTATGCTGTGAGCTTTGGGAGGGATTAAGAACATGAGAAGGCTGCTCTTTTTAAATCCCATGGAATGGAGGAAATGTGGCATTTTGAATGCCTGCAGGCAAGGAACAGAGGAATCTCATCACGTCTGTTTCGGGGCAGAAAAAGCCTTGTGCCCTTACCAAACTTAAGGCTGCCTCCTTCAGCAAGCATTTTTCCTAATCGGAGGAAATGTGAGGGAAGTCTCACTTGCTGTTTTGTTGTCATATTGGGTCATGCTGTGAGATGCTTCTAAAACTTGTGAAGAAATGAGACCAGGTAGAAGATTATGAACTCCAAAGAAGAACCAGATGCTGCAGAACTGGAGCCGAGCCGCCTGCTGAGTAACCACTTCCCTCCGCATCAGCGTGAGATCTGTCCCACCTGCATGGTGATGAGCCAGCCAGGTGCTGTCTTCTGAATCTCTGTTATGGCTTGTGACGGGAGGTAATCATTAATTTGGGAGTTAAGCAACCTGATACTAGGGATGGCTCTTCAGACTGGACAAGGTAAGACAGATTTCAGGTGCTGGGTCAGAGACGGTTTCCTGGCAGCCACGCTGGGAAGCTAGTGATCCTGGAGTTAGGTCTACATGTGATAGGCTCAACCTCCTCAGGATTTGTAGAGCAGTGCTGAAATCCATGGGCTGTCATGCAACAGGGCACCCTTTCCAGATAGCTCAGTACTAATGTGTGCTGGTCCTCAGTCCAGATCAGCTGGTGAGGCTCTGGTGCCTGCCACCTGGAGTTAAGTCCTGGCTGGATCAGGATGGGGAGCAGTGCCATGTGGCCAGAATGCCTCTGCCTGGACGAGGAAGAAGATACAGGTAGATGTCACACAATGAAGCTGAAATACCAGAAGGTTAGCATTTCTTACATATGCATAAGTGAGTCTGTGCACAGTGCATAAACAGATTAAAACTGGAAATATTTTTTTTCACCTGGAACACCTGATCTTTGATCCTGTGGTAGTTTTTTTTTGTAGCCCTGTGCATCACAGCACCAGGGTAATGAGTGAGATGGGCCCTTTCTCCTGCTTTGCAGGGCCACAGTATGAGTTTATTCTGTGCTAGAGAGTGCCTGAGATCCTTTGTTGCAAACTGTGGTTGAAGGACAAAGTGCAGTGATGGAAACCGTTCTGAGAAGCAGGATTCAGAGGTCAATTAGTGAATGAGCAGGGATAAGAAAATGGAGGTTGAAAAAGAGTCAGATATTTACAGCCTGCATGGCCTTCCCTCTCCTGGAGCTTTATTTGTAATGGCTTGCTGCTTTTACCTCTCTTTGTTTAATGAATATGTTGCTGAGTTATTGGAAGCGCAAACTGCATCCAAAAGCAGGACACTCAGGGTTTATTATATTCATATAACTCAAAACCAGCCAAATTGATTTTTTTTTTCCTTTTTTTTTTTCTTTCCCCTCCTCTCTCCCCTCCTTCTCCAGCTCATCTTTAAACCTTGCAGCAGGTTTAGAGGTAGTGACAGGTGTGAGACTGACAGCACTGCAGACGGAGGAGCCGTGTTTAGGTAATGACTCCCGCCGTGGGTGGGGAGAGCACCCGCTCCTCCTTGCCTGGTGCTTTGCCTCCGACCACTTCTCTCTGTGGCTTGGGGCAGATCCAATCCTTGGCTGCTTGCTTGGTATTCTGGTCTTCCGCTGCTACTGGAATGGCTTCGAGAAGCTGAGCCTGGCTTTCCCAGCTGGTTAGCAGCACAGCTTCGTGCCAGTGTGATTGCCTGCTCTCGTACGACTGGAGAGCGGAGGTGGTGGATGTCCTCAGCCATCACAGCACAGAGCGTGAACTGGCAGCTGCTGGACCTGGAGCTCCTGGGGTGGCTTCAGCTCCCCTGGCTGTGGGAGATGAGATGAGAAACATATGAAACAGTTGCTCTGGGTGGTCTTTTTATCTAAATATCTCTGGGAGTCTCAACTGATTGTCAGGCTCCGTCCAGGTAATCCTTCCTGTGAAGTGTTAGAGTGGGTGCATTTGGTGGCTCCTGTCCTCTTTAGGGCAGCTTGCATAGAGCTGTTGTCTGCCTGTGCCTGCTCCTGGGGGTGCTCCCCTGGCCAGGACAGAGGTGGACGTCATGATGAGGTGTAGGGCACTTCTTGGAGCCATGCTAGCTGCCAGACCCTGGAACTTTTCATCTGATGGGAGTTGAGCACCAGTGGGCATCAGAGCCACCCGTGCCCTGTCCTCCCATGGTGGAAAAGGGGCAGAGGAGGAAACAAGGGGGTAGGGAGATCTCTGCCCTAGGAAAGAAATAAAGGACCCCACCCTCAGTATGAAACAGAGAGGTTTTCATCGCAGCCCTGGTTAATGAGGGCATTTTGATCTGCAATTGCTGACTGCAGAAAGAGCCTCCCTGATAAAGGGGGAAGGGACGTCCTGGGGGAGAGGGTCGCTGAATATGCATGGCCCCGGGTCTCTTTGTTTAGCTGATATCTGACTATATTTATTCTTCTAGATTACACATTCTGACTGCGGAACAAAGGGCTGGCAGGAGCTGCTCTCTTGTGCTTAATAATTTGAGTGAATTTACATTTCAATGCAGCCCTGCGCCACTTCCCACCCCCCATGGAAAGAGCAGAATTTCCCTGTTGCAGGGAGGGGTGGAAAAGAAACTCCCACCCCAGTGGCCGGGCTGGGAGATTTATTGATGTTCTTCTCTGAATTTATTCCTCGCGAATCCTGTACGTGCGTGCCCACCTGCCTGATGCAGAGATGTTTTTCTTCCCTGCCACCCTACTCCAGGGCTTGCTGGGATGAGGCTGGTTGCCCCCACCTCCCTGCTGAGCGCTGTGATTCATCCTCAGGTAATTAACCATCAGCAGTACAGAGAGTACCTGGCCAGGCAGAAGTGTGAAAGCACATCTACACCTAACGAGAACCGGGCAGAAGGTTTCCAGTTTGAGTGACACCCAGGGAGTTGCAAAGTGACAAGAAGGCAGAGTTGGCCGTTGCCAAAACTCCTCAAACATGCTCTGGTTTCTGTGTAATGTCCTTTTCACTCTACTTTGGAGCCTGAAAGTGGGAGGAAAAAAAAAAAAAATCACTTGTTGAGTCAGAGCCACGGTGGGTCTAGAGGTGGCAGTTTCTCACCTCTCTGTCTGACCAGGCTTGGAGCTTTGCCTGTAGTTTGACCACAGGGTTCATCTCTTGTTTGAGATGAATTTTCCCTGTTTGCATCCCCAACCTTATCTGCCAGTACATTTTTTTCTTTTTTTTTTTGGTGGTGGTGGTGTGTTGTTTTTTGTTTTGTCCCTGCGTAGGATCCCGGGCCTTGTGTGCATGAGTGTCCTGGGCTAGCTGCCACCCATCCCTTACTGAGCCACAGTCCTGAAGTTTAGTGTTAGGGCAGTGGCATACTTTGTGTATCTGTCCCAGCTGGTGATACCCTCGCAGGGACTTTGTACAGTGATAACTCAGCAACCTGATCTGGTTGGAGATGTCCCTGCTCCTTGCACGGGGGTCGGACTGGATGACCTTGAAAAGGTCCCTTCCCACTCAAACCATTCTATGATTCTGACTCCAGCATGCTACACTGCATTTGGGTCTCTTACCACTACCGCTCTGCACCAGCCCATTATAATAAATGATCAATTATAGCCACAGATCATCATTGCTGTTGCAGAGGACATCTCTGCTCATCTGGAGCCCCTCAGGTGGTGAGCCCCTGAGCACAGCACTTTGCTGGGTGGGGTCTTGTGTGTTGAGGTGTGGATCAAGTAATACCTTCTTCCCATTTGCTCCTCTCCAGTCCCACGTTGTCTCACAGGGTGCAAAATGAGATGGACCTGTGCTGCTCTTGAGACTGAAGAAGCAAAACGTGATGAAAGGAGCAGCCTCAGATGTGCCTGAGTCCAGCAGCAGCCTCTTCCAGAAGCCTGTTACGTCTGCACTGGCTCTTTGGACAGCCAGAGAACAGGTGCTTTTGTCTTGAATACCTTTCTTGACATGTTTTTCATTCCTTTTGAGGCTGTATGAAGACCTGTGTGTGGGCGATGCATGTTCTAGAGCTGAGCTGCAGAGTGCTTCCACGTACAAGGGAAGCCCACTTCTAGCCAGCTCCCAGTGTGTGACCAGTGGCCTTTAACACATTCCATTCAGGCCTTCATTCCAGCCTGAACTGCTGAAGAACTTGGAAATGGGTTTTATTTTAATGGAGAAATGTATGCATTCATTATTTTTCATTTGTTTTGCATTGTGTACGTGCATGAATGTGGAAACATACATATGTATATTCCGTATCACACATACATACACAATCTGTAATATACATGAACACAATGCAGCATTAAATCAGGGGGTTTTGCTTCTCTTAATTACTTAATTATATTGATTTTTACATTCTGTGCATCTTGGTTTTATCTGAACTTTACAGAAGGTGTAAGCAATACACATCTTGTCACATCCCATTTTCACACTAGCGCTGTTGCTGTATGAACCATTGCTAGAAATAAAACACGACTAGAATAGTCAGCCATCTGTCTGGAAAGCACATGCGGTCCCAGATGGCAGTTTCTCTCCCACTCGCTGGTAGCAAAGTCCTCTGTCTAAGGAACACGGCAGAAACGTGTAACAATTCAGTGGGGATATGTATGATGTGCAGCCTTCCCCCAGGCTGGGGCCGAGGGACGGAAGAGGAGGGAAACTTTGAGCACCGAGTTCATCGCTAAGGGAGGCTGGTGTTCATCTCCTGCCAAGCAGAGACCAGCATCCAGAGCTAGCAAACTCCGTAGCAAGCTCCGTATGAACATGGTTCCTCGTCCTGTCTGTCCTCATGCATGACGATTCCTTTGCAGGGGTCAGCAGCACTTAGGTGAAGAAGGAGGCAGATGAAAGCCCATGAGCTACTCCCTCCAGTGTCACAGGACTGTTCATCCATCTACTGGAGAGCTGGGTGCTTAGTTTGCAGGCAGCTTGGCCACCAAGAACCAACTTGCCCACCTCAAAGGCCCCCAAGCTACCTTCACAATCTGCCTCTCTCAACGAAGGAGTTGCTCTGTGTTGTTCAGAGCAATTGCAGTGTGGCATTGCTGCCTGCCCTGAGCTGGTGCCACTTGTGAAAAGGCAGCGTGGTGATGTCTGTCCTGTCAACAGAGGTGAACGGGTGATGAAGCACCTCTAGTTAGCAAAACACAGTCGTTTCTGCTGGGCTCAGTCTCCACGGGTTGCTTTCACTGATCAAAATGAGCAGAAAAAAAAGCCCAAGAATGTGAAAATCGCTGAAGTCTGGGAGTGACTCGGTGAGAATGCAGCTTCATGATCCTGTGCACTCTTTGCCCCTTCATGCAGTTTTGAATCTGGCCTGCGGGAAGGATAAAGGATAACAGGACAGGTTTCTACAAAACTGAGGAATACGGAAGAAATCATCACAAAAAAAAAAGAATGACAGCACTCTGTGCCTTTGGGAGAGGCGCCCAAAACCTCTTGGCTGTGGCTTTCACTCCAGCCTTTAGAAGAGCTGAACTGCAATCCTGTGAAACAATGCTGAATTTCCATGTCTCCTGATAATTTTGCCTTCCTGAAACACCTTCATGGGTTCCAGCTTTATGGAACGTCTTTCAAGCCTGTCTCCGTTCCTAGAAAAGTCTTTGCACCATCTACTAACTTTTTAACCTCATGATACGGCAGCCGTGGAAGGCTGTGGCCACCGGAGCTGCCAGTTCCCAGCCGTCCCCTTCGCGCTCACGCGGTCGGGAGGAAAGGCAGAGAGCAGCAAGGGAAGGTCCTGCTGAGACCGCGCAAAGGGTCAGATGGTTTTGGAGGCGGGAGAAAAACGACTGCTCCTTCCTCCTGGAAACTGTATTGCCTTAGCCCAGCTTTTGCAAAATGGAATTAGAAAGCCTTGCTGAGCATTGGGAGCTGGCGGAAGTCGTCATCCAGCCTATTCATCATAACAAGAGCCTGGTATCTCACAAGCAGGTAATAAACACACAAAGTGTCCCCCGCTAACTTGCCTGCGTGCCTTCCCGCAGAGGCAGACCACGGGCCGCAGCTGCTGGCGAGGAGACGTCACCCTGCCCGATCAGCAGATGATGTCGGACCTGCTGGAGCGATAGCTGTCTGGATTTTTCTCTCCCGGCTGCGGGCATGGCAGGGGAGAGCAGAAGCTCTGCAGGGCAAGGCACGGGGTGAAGGGAGCAGGTTAGGGCATGAAAGCCTCATCCTACAGAAATCGGCCCTCGAGGCAGTGGGGCCTGTCTGACTTCTACAAGTCATGCAGCAGGTTGTGATGGGGGAGAGGTAGGGTTTCACTTTGTCACAAAAAAATTCACATCTTCGGGTGAGGTGCTAGAATTGTGATCTTTCCAGTTTTGTTTAAAGTGCATGAGGTGATGGAGAAAGGAGAGTTAGAGGAGGGGATGCTTAGGAAGCACAAGACGTTAAGTAGAGATGCATAGGGTGATGTTCCCCCTGCTCCGAGACGAGACCTGTGGGGCACACTGTGGTACCGGGAGGACCTTGGGCTTAGATGAGGGGTCAGAGAAGCTCAAGGAAAGAGTCTTCTTCCCAGGGAATTGCCCATCCCACCTCCCCTGCTTTGCCTCCGTGGCTGTCTTTGCTGGGGGATGTGGGTGGGGAGAAGTGCTCCTGAAGGAGGTGAAAAGTCCAGAGGAGCAGGGCTTCCTCTAACCTCAAGGAAACTCAGATCCTGAGTGGCAGTTAGAGACGTGTGGACCTGCAAGCGCTATCGGGCAGCAGAGACTGGGCCACCAGAGCGATCTCTCCGGTGGGACTGGGACCAGCCCCATCTGGAGGAGAATGCAGGAAGGGCAGGGAACAAAGACCTCTTCTCATCCTCAAGTGAGAAGGACCTGTGAGGACATAAGCTCTGGGACCACCACCTGTGGTCGGCAGCTCCCTGTGCCATCCTTGCTGGGGGTCTTCCCAGGGGACCCACCAGCACACGGGGGTTGCTGCTCTCCCTGATTTCTGCTGGTCCTGCCCATCCCAGCTCCAAGCAGCCACTGGCGAGGAGGTCGTTATCGCAGGGCCCCGCTCAGTGAAGCTGGGAAGCCCGTCCCTATTTGTCACCACGCATCGGGGCCTTGGAGGTGAATCAGATGCACTGTATTAATAGATCTAATCATCGCAAGCCTTGGTTGTGCCGTATGTAGCAATCTGTTTCCTGGCTGACAGCGTGCTCGCTGCTGGCAGGAGGGAGAGAAGGAGGAAGAAGCATCGCCCGTCTGCGGCTTCATGGGGCAGGACCTTGAAGGTGGCTGAGTGGCATTTCTTTTCGTGTCTCGGGTGGGTGAAATACTCGTTTTATGCCGGTTGATGGCAAACCTGCAGCTAGGGAGACTCTATTTTGGAGATCTTCCTGTGCTTTCAGGACAGGGTTTTCTCTTTTTCTTGGGTATCCCTGAAAAAGAGGCCTGCCTCTCTTTTTAGTTTGCTGGCAGCCCCTTATTTTGCATTTGTCTTCCTTGCCAGCACTGGTGGCTGGTGCCGCTGCTGACCGCTGTTTCAGGCCAGCCTGGGATCAATAGGGGAGTTCTTGCTGGCATCATGTTAATTGAGTCTTATGCTGAGAGCCCTTGCGCTATTGATTGCAACAGTAACTTCAGCTGGGATTTGGGAAGCACTTATTTGAAGTCTGAAAAATGAGAAGAAAGCAAAATGCTGGGTGATTGAATTGACTTCATTTCCAGCGGATTACACCGTAATAATTGCTTGTGTCCAGTCTGCTTTCATTACTTGTCCCTCTAATAAAAGTACCAGGAATGCTTTCAAATTTCCATATGCAGGATTACAGGGCTTGCTTGGAGCAGGCACCAGAGTACACTGGACAGGAGCAATATGAGAGACTTTATCTTAATAACCAGCAGAAGATACCCACTCACCCTGCTGTCTGCCCCATTCACATCCTTTTCTTTGCTTTCCTTCCTCTAAAAAAAGGGAAACAAAAATGCCAATTACTGACTGAGAACATGAATTTTTCATTGACCTCCTGTAATTCCCCACAAAGCTGAGGAGCCTGGAAGGTAATGAAATGAGATTTCTTCAAAGAACAAATGAATGGGAGATGACTGCCTGAGCCAAAAGCCCAGTGAGATGAGGGCATCGTCAAGGGCCCATCTTTGGGGTGAGGGAAGATGCTCTGGGGTTGGGAGGGATAAGAAGAGGTGGCTGGAGGCTCATTGCACGTGCATTTTTGTTTTTTCTCCCAGCCCAGTGCTAGCCCTCCCTCTAAGCAGCTGCTGATCCTATGGGACCATGTGGGATGCCCTGAGGGATGGGGACAACCTCAGTGTGAGTTGTGCAGGGCTACTGTGTGTGTGGTTTTTGTTTGGTGAGTTTTGTTTGTTTGGTTGTTTTTTTTTCCCTGACATACAGCCTTCCGCTGTCGCTCTTGGTGTGGGGCGAAGTATCCTGTGTACACCCAGGCTGAGGGTGCTTTGGCTCTCAAATGCCTTGGCTTCTTTTGCAGAGCTCTTTGTGGAGGGCCCCTGCTCGCTCATGGCTCCAAGCTCGCTGGGGTCTTGCCACCTTTCCTCCACACCATGCTGGGGCTTTCTGAGACTTTGGTTGTTTTCAATATGCTGCTTTGAAATAACCCAGCAAAACCTGCTCTCAAACTCATTTATTATTTTTATAAAGGCTCCCCCCCCCCCTTTTTTTTTTTTTTTTTTTTTTTTAAAGATGCTGTCAATTTTCACTTCTTAAGATTCACGGTGGATCTCCTCCGCCTGACTCTATTACCCAATTTAAATACACAACAGCAAGAGGGGTTGAATGCCACTGTGTTAACATGGTGCCAGAGACCTCCGTGAGGTTGTTTGTTAAAAGCAAATTGTACCTGTTAAGGGGCTGGGAAGGGGAGCACAGCTGCTGTTAACTGCTTTACCAAATTGACTCTGACTCATTCGTTTCAAATGAAAATTGAAATGCTTTTGACTTCTTCTTTTTCTTCTTTTTTTTCATCCTTCCAGTGGCAAATTTGCTTTACTTAACGCTAAGTGGGGATCATTTCTTGTGATTACTGAAAAATGCATCATAACTTTTGATTACGCTGCTATTAAGGATGCAGAATGGCAATTGCTGCTGCTTGCAGAGAGGGAGAGAGAGGAAACGCTGCTGGAAGGGCTGGTGTAACCCTTTGCTACGCTGAGCGCTGTGGAGAGGGTGTAACTGCTGTTGGTCTGGGGCAGGACCTAGGGGTTGAATTCAGGCTGGGCACAAGCAAGGACAAACACAGATGACCTCACAGGGATGGAGTGAGGGCTGGGGTATCACTGAACTGCCACGGCTTCCCAGAAGTTTGCCTTTTGCAGGGATTTAACGATCCTCTCTTTGAATGGAAACACCTTGGGAAGATGGGCTGTTTTTTGGAAGAAGGGAACGTTTTAGGGGGTGGAGAGAGAATGTCCGTAGCAGCAGGATAAAGGACACACATCCCAGGGTTGTAGAGACCCCTCAGTGGGATGAAGTTCCTGGCAGGGGGATCCTGGTTTTGCAGTGGGGGAATGGGGAGAATGGTATAGACAGCCCAGGAGATGCAGCAGGAGAGGGATTGTGGAGCGTCCGAGGACATTGCCAACAGCGCTGGGGAAACCAAGGCAGGGAAAAGAAGGTGGGAGGATGACTTGCTTGACATTGCATTGTGTTTTTCCTGCAGGGATTTCTTGTGTTAGGGAGCACCTGCTCTGCCATAGGGAACACTTGCCCTCCCATCTGCGTGAAGATCCCCAGTGGAGCACAGGGAGATGATGGAGCGTGCGACACGCTGTGTGTTGGGACCGACTGGCCCTGCTCCCGGGGCAGGTGGGCTGCAGTGCAGCAGCAAAGGCTTGACCTCGAGATAAGGCCAGCGGAGCCAATGAGCATACTGGAGGTAATACTGCAGGTAACTATAATTCTGTGTTTCTGTGATACCTGCTTGGATGGAGAGAATGCTCTGGGCCACCACAGAGAGGTGTGATCAGTATTCTCCTGCTGCTCAGCATGGTGGGCTGTAAATGGAGCGTGGACTGGTGTAAACCTGTATCCGTCCAACACTGTACAGGATTTGGGCAGCTACCTGGCTTGGGAGCTGAGGAAAGGAGGGGAGGTACTGCTTTGGCACTGTCAGCCTACAGACAGCTCATCAGAGGGGCTGCTGGCAGTGAGCACGGAGTTTTGGTAACCGAATGCTTGCAGGCTTGCTCCCTTATGGCCCTTTTCCAAGGCGTCTTGCCTTACTATTTTTACTGCCCTTTTATAGCTTTCCCACCTGCCCTTTGTGGCTGCTTTAGCTGTTTTTCCACTGGGAACTACGTTTCCCAGAGTTCCTGCTCTGAAAGGACTGAAGTGCTGTTACAGGCAGTGCTCTGGTGAGATGCAACAAGAGCAAGAAATGTTGGAAGTGAGGGTGCACTTAAATAATAAGCGTGGAAGAGCAGCAGTAGCAAACATTTGCAACAAGTATGGAAGGTGTTGCGCTTTCAAGAATAAGGGAAGGAGCCCTGTCTTTCTGCGGCAGTCCTCTAGAGAATGCTGTGGCCAGCTGCAAACATCTGGTTGTGCCTCAAGGGGCTTGCTTGGAAAGCATTGGCAGCCAGGGGAATTCAATTTCTCGGCTATAAAGCTCTCGGGGCATCATCCCTTTCCCAGCTCACTGCTGAGCCCGTCCCCAGTCGGCGGGGACCTAAACCAGTCCTTGCAGCCCACCCGCCTGCCGCCCCTACCACGGACAAGTAGGGGTTGGCTTTGTCCTGGGAGAACGGGGACCCTCGTGCCAGAGGCTGTGGCTTGGCAATACGCGGCAGGACAACCGGTCTCAGCGCTCCCAAAAGTATATATGTGCATACATACTTATAGATATACATATATATGTGCGTGTATATATATAAAATACGTATATATATTTTTTTGCTGGCAGCTGAGATAAAAGGGATATAATGAAAATGTAAACGAAAAACTTTACACCAGGCATGGCCTGACAGAGGGAAGATTGATATCCCATGATGCTTTGTCTTGATGAGACAATGAAAAATAACCACCACGGCAGCTGTGTCAATATCAGACTTGGTAATGCACCACTAGCTGTGGGTTTTTATTTAATCCGCTTTGCTTTAAGATGATAACGGTTGTTACTTTTCAATGCCTGTCTGTCAGCACCCTGGCATTGCAATATTCCTCCGCAGCTTTGCGAGCGGGTTTCATTTATTTTAAAATACCATTTCACACACTGCTGACTTTTAACAGTGTTCCATGTGAGTTTGGGAGATTGAATAGTGACAGAAACAACACTTTTTATGAGAATACAGAATATTAAAAATGGGGCACAATATACAGATGGCAGTTTTCACTACAGCTTGTTTTTTCCCCCCCAACCTGCTTCTGCTACTCAGCTTCCCACTGAATGCATTTGTAGTAACACCATAAATGTCACTTTCGCTGACTGCCTTTTGGCGTTTTATTTAAATGAGGATTCGGCTTTTGCTGCTGCCACCGCTGCATCGAGCTCGTGTTTTGCAGGAGTGCCGCTGTGCGTGGTCCTCCGTAAGCCCGCATCCGGGGGCTGCCAAAATAGCGTCCCCGGCTGCGGTGGTGTGATGGTGTGTGCACCTGTGTATCTCTGGGAGGACTGGGAAGGTCACTGAAAGCCTTCCAAGAGTGGTTTCTACTTGGTGAAATACTTTTCTTTCTGCTTGGCTTCTCCAAGGCTCTCATCTTGCCAGCAAAATGCGAAATCGTTTGCTGCTGCGATGGAACCAAGAGGCAGATGATATCTGGAGTTAGTTGGTTTTAACTCCTGGGGCTTTTTTGGCTGCTTTCTGCCTAAGATCTGGCTGTTTGCTTTAGCTCAGTTGCTGTGGTGTTGAAGGAGCCCAGTCCCCCCCAAGTTTCCTGGGGCAAATAACAGGAAAGGCTTCCTAGAAGCTGATGTAGTTGCAAAACAAATCCCTCCATGGGCCTGGCTGGTGCTCCTGTAGCCTTGTAGATCTGGGAGGCTTGGTGTATGAAGAGCTGTGATGGGTGACAGTTGGTCCTTGACAGTCCTGGTCTGTCTCTTGTCGCAGGGTTGGAGACAGCCACTGGTCTGCAAGTGCTTTCCTGGGGGACCATAGAGATTGAAAAGCAACAGGGAAGGGGGTAAAGTGAGGACTTGTTTTGATTTTTGTCCTCCAACACATTTGTGTTTCAGGGCAAGGGGAGGTGACCAGCAACCTCCTGAAGCATCCTTTGGGAACACCCCCTCACTGGGAACAAACGACTTGTTTTGGTGGGTTTTACCCCGTCATGGCCACTGAGGCTGCTGGTGTCCTGGACGCCGTGGCTCACCGTGCTGGCCTGGAGCTCTGCTCCCTCCGTTTCCTGCATGCTCGCTTTTTGGGCTGCGATACCGTAAATGCAGGAGGACTCTGCACCCAGCACCATACACATCCTCTATTGGCACACAATTCCTTCAGCGTGGGGAAGGAGGAAAAGCTGGTGCAAGCCTTATCCTTGTATTTCTTGTCCTTATTCCCACTGCCAACAGCCCTATCAATAGTCTCTGTGATAACTGACTGTCCTCTCTAAACACAGCTGCAGGAGGGATGGGTTGCGCTCCTGTCTTCATCTTCTAATTCTACAGGACACCAAAGTGCTTTTGAAGACATGTGATTGCCCGGTTTCCCCCTGTTCTTTGCATACCTTTGGAAATGTCTAAGCCTCTGCATATCTGGGCTGGAACGGTTTGGCTGAGTTGTGGGGGATGATTGTGGCAGAGCCAGGAACCCTGCAGCCTGATGGACAGAAAAATGTTTTTGTTGGAAAATGGAAATATTTATTTTGCTTAACATGAGGAAAGAAGATTATGTTAAAAAAAAAAAAAAAGTTTTGGGTCTTTGTCATTTTGAGGCGATGGCTGTTTGCAGGGAAGTATTTCTGCCATGTACCCTGTAGAGGTCCTTGAAGTCACCAAGTGCTTCATGAAGTTGTTCTAGTGTTTTGGAAAAATATAGATGTAAGACTATTACTTTCATCTCTGTAAAATGCTTTTATTTTAATCTTTGAGCTGGAGGTTCATTGTACAGGTATACAAGGATATTATATACAATATAATGACCTGAAACAATATTGTTCCCCCCTCCCTGTAATATTTTTTGCTGTTACAGGTTCTGTTACTGCAGGACTAAGCACACCTGCATACCTTGAGCCCTTCTGGGAGGCTGGAAATTTGTCCTTTTCTATTCCACTGGGACAAAGCTGCTATTTCTGACTTTGTAGGTTGCAATAGCATCAAGCTCACAAGTGGTGATATTTTAATGTACATAAAGCTGTTTTCCAGTGCAGGCTGAATCTTCTCCCCTCTCGGCCCCAAGGGAGCGTGTAGCAGGGGGTGGGAGGAGCAGGATGAGCCATTACTGAACAGGTTGACTTTTTAAAGAAAATGTGAGCTGTTTGAAAATGCTCCTACATGTGCAGTGTTCCAGGCAATCCTGGGAGATGGATGAGCAGCGAGAGTGCAGGTGAGGCAGTAGAGGCACAGGAGAAAACGGTGCTTTTGTATCTGTGTCCCAACAGGAATAATTTCCACATAAAAAGCACCTATCTGTTATTTAACACCTAAATCATTGAAGTGTCCATCAGCACGGGGCTCTTTTGTGCTGGGTGCTTCACAAATATAAAAGTGTGCGCATGGAGAGGCGTGGACATGGTTTATGGCTCCTGTTTTAAAGCAAGGAGATGGTGCAGGTGACCTCCTCAGAGCCCTTACACCCCATTATCTATTCATCGTCTATTGTAGCTCTTCCTTGTTGCACAAAGTTTATCCTGCATTTCATCAGGTAGGAGCCTGGCGCACACAAATCAGATCTATGGTCTGGTTTTCTAGAGTTAACTTCAGGAGGCTGAACTTTCTCCCTGGTGTCTAGGTAAAAATCACTCAACTACAAACGCGTATGTGTTGGCATCGTGTAAGTCAATAGCAATGCTCTATTTGCATGATCCATCAGGGGAAAAAAAAAAAAGGCATACCTTTATCTTGATCCTGTCTGGGTTCTTGGACATGAGGCAAGATGGATAACAGGGAAAACAGCCTTCATTGTAAGACTGACACCAGCTCTGCATGTCTTTACCCTACTCTAGCATGTCTCAAAAATATTGCTTTCCTCTTTCCCAGAGCCACAGTGTTTGCATAGTGCAAATGGTTGCCGGTGTTAATTTAGGGGTTCCCCAGGCTTACCTGGCATGGCTGTGCCTGAGAATATTGCTGAACTCCAGTATGCCATGGGTAGCGTATGACTTGCTCCTCACAGCTCAGCAAAGCAGCTTCTTGAAAAAGCAGAATGGATTAATTAATCTGAAATAAAGAAAGGAGGTTCCTTAACGTCCTCCTCGCTCTAAACATTTGTTTTCTGTGGGGCTGGGCAGTGACGCTCTGTGTGAAACAAACGGGGAAGCGCGCTGGGTAAGGGGGTGTTGTTAAGGCTGGGTGAATTATAGTGACGTGGGGATCGCGGGTCACATCTGTGTCCCAACTGTGCACCGGAGGAATGTGTCTTTCTAGTGACGGATGGCATGCTTCATGTGCCCTGGAAACTTGTCTCTTAGCTCCCAGCGTGACATTGTTTGAGAATCCGGGAAGCAGGACAACAAGATTTTCTAGGACCAAGTGGAAGGGATGTCAAGGTGTCTCCCAGTTTGAGCTCTGTCAGTAGAGGCAGCTTACCTGTGTGAGATGGACATAAAGGGCTTCCCTGTGTCTTGCAGATTAACATGGTTTTGCTGTGTTTTGCTTGCCATGCAAAGGCCTTACTTCATCTCTCAGGATGCTCCTTATCCTTGGAGAAGCCATGGCAAGCAGCAGAGGATTTTGTCCCTCTGCATTATTTCCCCAGCAGGAGGTAGTGTTTTTTTTAGCACAGAACTATTGGTGTTAGGGTGGGAGGCTGGGATTTCTGAAAGTGGGGCTCAGCGTGCCTTTCTGCATGGACTGCTGGGTTTGTGGTTGCAGGATAACCCTGTCAAGCTTTGTCAGGCACTTCTGGTACCTGTCTGATGAACATCATGCCTCATGCAGCATTCTGGCTGCCTGGCTACTTCTGCTTCTCCGTTCCATTCCCTTTGGCATATAGAGCCCCACAGGTTGTTTTCTACAAATATAGTCCAAGACCCTTTAGAGGTCCCAAGCCACGCAGTGGCAGTGTCTGCCTGGGCGGCAGCAGCAGAGATAGCCAGCAAGCTCTGCGCAGAAGAGCCAGCTGCCTTCCTGTCGTGCAGGTTTGCAGCTGCACCGATGGACTCCAGCTTTTAGGGGGCAATCAGAGGGCATTTCAACTTTCTGTCATGTTTCTCTTTTCTCTCCAGCAGAATCTGTTCGGGTACACACACTGAATCAATTCACCATTCTATCCATAAGCCCTGTTGAGACATGTTCTTGCTGTCTCTTGGAGAAGATGACTTCACCCTTTGGAGTATGGAGAAGGTCAGAAGGAAGTGAGTAGGTCCCGGTTGTGTTTGTGTTGATAGCGTGGTCTGCCGTGTGACCTTAGTCTCTACCGTGTAGCACTGACTTTTTTTTGAAGATGGTGATGAAACTCCTGCTGGCTGAGGTGGATGAGGAGCTAGGCTCTTGGGGCAGTAGACTTGGATGTAACTGACCTCTGCTAACTTGGGTGGTGAGGTAATGTCTGGGGAGGTAACGTCTGGGGAGGCGGCATGGTATGTGGAAGAAAGCCCCATGTGATTATTCAGAGCTACAGGGGCCAGGAGAGCAATTCAGTATGCACTGAGTGGATCTAGGATGGAATGTGATTCTTCCCAGACCCCAAGCTGGGACCTGCTCTGGGATTTCTGGGGCAGGAGGTGGCAATTTCATTCAAGGCTTGGTGCTGCCATAGCTGTTTTTCCATCTCTTCTTCACTTATGCCCCCTAATTTTGCTTGGGCTGTGTAGACTATAGGTGACAAGCCTTGTGCAAGGGTGGGAAAGTTGTGAGGAGAGCACTGAGCGAATTGTGGGCTATCCATGGGTTGGATGGGTGGGATTACCCCCCTGCAGTTTCCATGCATTGTGTTTGCCGGGTGAAAGAATGGTAGGCAACTGTGCAGCAGATCCCCAGCCCTGAAGGGCTGGCAGACCACCTGCACTGTGCTCCCTCCACTGCATCCCATCTCTCCAGCATCCCATAGCAGACTCTGCACTGACTGTCACAACTGGAACATGTGGACAAAGACAGCCTGCAAGGGTCCCGAGCCGCACGCAAGGGTTGCTAGCTCTCTGCGCAGAGCATTGAATACCATTGGGAGTTTCCACCACTTTCATCTTTTCTTGCAACACCGTTGTTACTGTGGATAGCGATATCAGTACCTGGTAACTCCTTTGTTGCTGTTCCAGAGGCTATTAAGCTTGCAGATGAACAGTTCTTTGTCTAAGTTAGCACCTAATCTTTCACGTGACAATACCTGTACAGCCATACCCATCTGGAGCCTGAGTCCAAATCAGATTCGCTTTCTGTTAAAACGGCAGATTTGGAGAATTACACTGTCTCAGCAGAGGAGGGGGAAGAGTTTTTTTGGTAAGTCGATGAAGGAGATGTGGATAGAAAATGGCAGCATTAAATCTTTGTCAGGGGATCTTAGGAGGGATAATGTCTCGCTACGCAAAAAAAAAACCACACACACAAAAAAAAAAAACCCCTAGAGATAATGGACGTTTATGTGAAAGCAAATGATATATGATTTTTAAGCATGCTGGAATCTGGGTAATGGACTACTTGTTCAGGTGTCATCTTTTAAGTTCATTAGCTTTGTTCCAGCCTCCACTTGGTATTTTAATATATATCCTAAACCGCTACTTGCATTACACTTCTATCCCTGCATTTCAAAATATTGGCTGGAACAGCTTTAGTTACCCTTGTATTATCTCTTGCTTGAGATCTGAGCATTAATATGATTTGGAGGATGAAATACAGGTTCGCATATTTTCCATGCTGCTCACTGTAGAGCTAGGAAATTACTAACCTGACACCTTCCGTTTGTCTCTGCGTTTTCAGTTGTGTGGTGCTCCCTGCCAAAGCGGGGTGAGTTATAGACGGGAGCTGCTGGGGTTTTAATCTCTGCTGCTGCGTGCTGTAGGCAGAGTCTTCAAAGGGCTCTCATCCTGTATTTCTGATGAGTTTTGCTGTTCAAGTAGGGTTATACTGGGTAAATACACTCCCATGGTTATCCTTAGACCTTTAAGTCTCGCTTTCTCTCCAAATAGTATTTTTTTTTCTTTCTTTCTTTCTCTCTCTACACCCTGTGATCCTGCAGTCGCACCCCCTCCTGCTCCCCGAAACAGCCTGCTGGAAACCACAGCAATGCTCCTGGAAGGAAACGCCTGCGTTTGCTCCGTGCACAAAACTCTGGGGACGCAACTGTGGGTATTAAGCAGTGCAAGATTGCAAACTGTTTCTGAGCATGAATAATTCCTACTCCCCTCTGTGGTTTCTTTTTCTAGCTTGATTATGGTCAGATTACTTAAAAAAAACCAAAAAAAAAACCCCAAACCCCAAAAAATCTCTCCTAAAATACTAGGTTTTATATTCCCACTTGATCTCTTAATCTGTTATGAATCCTGTTTTTTTTCCCATAGTGATTTTATTGTCTATTTTAATTTTTGTTGATATAAAGAATTTCTAAATGCTATATCAAGGTCTTATAGCTTTTTTTTTTTTTCCTTACATGCCTCTATTTGTATTGGAAGACAACTTGTAAAATGTGGTATGAAAACACCCTTGTATTTTCTAGTTGTGCTATATCTGTCTTTCGCTGTGGTGACCTTCTGACCAAATAATATCCTCAGCCACTTAGATATCCTCATTACAACAATCAGGTTAAGTGCTGAGGACAAAATGTATATGCTGTACCTTAACTTTCTAATCACAATGGAGAATTTAGATTGTAACTCTTTTTTTTCCTTTCTTTTTTTTTTATGACAAGCAATTCAGTTTCTTGGATGAGGTGGTTAATTGGTTCTTTATTGTCTATTGCCTCAGCAAAGCTTTTTTTTTTTTTTACTTTTTGTTTGTGAAAACCTCTTATCCTCTATTTTTTGTTTTGTTTTGTTTTTTGTACAGAAAATGTGAAAAAAGTCTACAAAATGCATGCTTTTTTTTTCTGGGGCTTTTGATCTAAAAATCATTTTTCCAGTGCAATGAAAAATCCCAATGAAGGAAGCATGTGTAAACGAATCTGAAACTCCAGCTGAGCTCTGAGTCACAACTCTAAGACCTGAGGTGAGAAGAGGGGCCATTGGGGGTTACAGAGCAAGGGGTGAAATTTAAGGAAAAATCCATTTGATACTTCCTATTTGTTTGCCTGCTGGTTTTAAGGACTTCACAGCTCGGAAGTTAGAAACTTATAATTATCCTTTAGCACAATTATTATGATTCTTGTGTGATCACTTGCCGTTAGTAGCTGAGACTTGGAAAAAAAGCTCCTAAAATATTCTGAGAGAAGTAAATAATGAAGATTTGGGAATATTGTGTTAGATACCTGAACTTTAATCACTTTGAAAGTGCTGGAAAATTGTTGTTTCGTGGATTTGATCTGGGGGGCCAGGTGAGTAGAGGGCTGAGATGTTTGTATATGTGGAATAACTGCAAAACAAGCTGTTTACTGCTAAAATATGAACTATGGAGTCACACTGTATACTTAAATGTTGGGATATGGTGTGTTGGTTGTCTAAGAAAAATATTGTAAGCAAGGGAACCTGCAGTCAGGTCAGCTGAACGTGATCGAATGTTCCCGCAGAGCTGGGGAACTGAAGGCAGGCATGGACGTGCCAGTTTGATGCCTGAACACCAACCTTGTAACTGGAAGTTGCCAAAAAGATCCCTCTGATTTAATCTGGGTGGAAGAAGAGGGTTTCACATGTTGAAGTGCTCGTTTGATTGAGAAGGTGACGCTGGGGATGCTGGTTGGTGATGGACTGCCGAGGGCAGGAAATGCCGGGGCTGCGCTTTCACCTTTCGGAGTCGAGGTCATTTTTCCTTTCTAATCAAATTAATGCCGTCCAGGGCTGCTCCGAGCTGGGGGCTCCAGCCTTGAGAAACTTTTACTCCTTGTGGGTCACTAATTTTGGGGAGGAGGGAGGCCTGACATCTCTCTCCTGGGAGATATGGTAGAAAGGTCATGTGTAAACCAGGGAGAAATATAGTTGTTTGGTCTGCCAGGTAGTCATTTGGTGTGTAAGCACTGCTGTACTTGTTTAGCATGGGGCTTTATTGATGGTGAATCTAGCCCTTGGAATTCTGTTCTTGTATTAACTTTTGGGAAAGAGTAGCATATGGGTTTGGGATCCTGCAAACACAGGAGCCATGGTGAAAATATGGTGAGTTCTCAGGAAAAAAAAAAAAAATCCAAGCCCTGAAAGGACTTAGTTTGCTAAGAGTTTAAGTGTTGGTGCTGAGGATGTAATGAGTCCTTGTAACTCCACAGGTTTGCCTTGGGACTTGTTGATAAAGTTGTATTAGGACAAAAAGTGGTGATGAAATTGGTGTAAGATGGGGAGAATCACTGCAAGATGTTATTTTTACAGGGAAATAGTGTAGGATGAAGTGTATTGTAAAGCCAACAGCATCAGCAGAAGGAGCCTGCCTGGCTGGGCTGCCTGGCCGCCCTCGTGCCCAGGGCTGGCCCTAACGTGCAGGGGAGCCAGATGTCCCCCTCCGTCGCTGGAGAAGCATCCCTGTAGCTGTGGGCAGGTCTGAGCCTCCCAGGGGAGCAGCTATGACATGCAGGGGACCTGCCTTCCAGCCCAACCCCTTCCTAGGCGGTCTCTGCAGGAACTTCTCTTTGCGAACGTAAGCCCGAGGTGGAGAAGCCGGTTTGCCGTCGCTCTCAGCCCCACGGGGAGCTATGAACACTTATGTTAGCTGTGCTTACAGCACGTTATTCCTTAGCTCTGCACTTACACAGCACCACTAAGCACCTGCTAATGCTCTGGAGGATTTTTAACCATGCATAGCTTGATTAAATACAATCTGAGCCAGACATGCAGGGAAAATGTGGCCATAGTCAGACAAAATCCCCGTGCTTGCAGCTAGACATGGGTGACCATAAGTGGGTGGTTTGTATCCAGAGAAGCTCCTGGTGATAATGTCACATTTGCTACCTGTGATTGTCATTGTTGGAGCTGGGTAGGGCAAATGCTCCCTCCAGGCATTAAAAATTTCCTTGCTGCTTTACAGAGATCAAACAAAAGCAAGGCTTGTGTTTCCCGATCGCAGGCAAGTCGCTCTGATTTACAGCCATGCAGGCAAGAGCAGAGCCACTTAGACTTGGAGAGCAATTTATAGAAGGAGCACAAAGGCGATGAAGCAGCTTTGGACTCCACGAGGTGCTGATGAAATGCTTCCCTTGTGCTCTGATCCCACTGGGATCTGCTCCCATAGCTGCTGTGTAAGTTTGAAAATCTTCCTGGCTTTGTTGAGGCTTAGGTATATGCAGAAGGCTGGTGGCCCAAGGCTCACAGGGAAAGAGTTTATTCCACTGGAAGTGCCCAGAGGCTGGGTTCAGCCTGCCCCTGGGCTCTGCTGAGGTGGCAGGTGCTGGTGAGGCTGGGGTGGGAGCGTTCCTCCCAGGGAAGAGGCCATCTGAACTGCCTGTGAGGGCCAAGGCAAGAGAAGAGCATCGTTCTGAGTAAATTGTCAGCCGCCTTTCTGTGTGTCCTCCCCTCGCTCCCGCTTTCTCCTCACCGACATATCAGCGATGTTTATTAAGAGATGACAAGTCTATCAGGCCTCATAAGCAGCCTTTCACAAGGAGGAGATCTTATATCCAGAGAGCATCATCAATCTTGTCTCTGCTCTGCTCTTCTGAGCAGCTGATAGTGAACAAGGCTCCATCCTCTTCCCCCCTCCTTCCCACCCCTTCCCCTCTCCTCCCCTCCGCCAACCCTCTGCAGCGCAGCAGGAGCCGGGGAAGGAGAGATTCGATTTGCATAAAGTCTTTCTAGTAAAGAGAGGGGGGAAGTGGAGAGAAACCCAGCTTCTCTTGAATGGTGGGGCTGCTCTGGGAGGGCATCCCCCACTGCTTGAACAGGGGGTGATCCAGGGATGCACAGGGAATGCACCCCAATCTACTGTCCAGGCGGCATGCAGCAGAGGGCTAGTTAATTTTTGGGGGGCAATCAGCACTGAGCAGGGCCAGCGGATCAGTAGATACCAGAAAATCTGCCTCCCTCCCTGAGGCTGATGCTGTACCAGAGGTGCAGGAGCCAGGCTGTGGTCCTGTGCGTCCTCGTGAGCACGTTGTCGCTGCTCAAGGCAGGGCCGTGCGGCACAGCTCAGTGGTCCCTGCTGAGGGCTCTGGCTGTTCACCGTGGGTCTGGGCTGCTGGAAAAGGCCTCCAGTGCAGGGCAAATGGGTAGAGCAGATGTCCTGGCCTTTAGGATGCAAGAGGAAGGGACAAAGTCAGGAAATAACATGCAAGGAGTCAGAAATCCAATCTCAGAGCAAGAATCATCGCTTTTCTCTATTTTACAAAATCCATCCTGTCTGGTAAATAACTCTTTTTCTCGACATTTCACATTTGTGGTGAGGTGACATGTTGGAAAACCACAGTTACTTTTTCCTCACTGATCAAATTAAGTTTCCCCGCTCCCCCCCGTTTTCCACTTTTTTTTTTTTAATTCCCTTCCTCATCTCTGCTTTATTCTAAAACCCCTGACTGTTTAGGACTAGGTTTTATGTGGCGATCCACTCCTGAAAAGCAAGGATATGTTAAGAAAAGCCACCCGGTGCCTCTTTGTAATCCTCCTCCCATGGCTCTGCTCGTGCTGGCAATGCTTAGGGCTCTGGGGAGAAGCCATGGATTTACTTTTGGAGCTTGTTAGGTAGCATAGCAGTGAGCTTATTCAACAAAGATTTTTTTTTTTTTTTTATTCCTTGGTGTTTCCAGGAGTTTTGCAGTGATGTTTATGGCAGAGAGAGGGGCTGAGTGATCTGTGGGGGGGTGGGTTTTAGCTCTGAGCTGAGTCCTTGGCTCTCTGCCCCCCGTTGCAGGAGATAGCTACAAAATCACCTTTATCAAATATATATAATTCCAGAACCAAGGATTTAGGCTATCAGGCTTGCAAGTGTAGGACAAATGTTGACACGTCGTGGTTAAAAATGTTGCTAAAACTGGCCTATCTGATGTGCTTTCCTTTTTTAAACGAAAACCTGTAGACAGTGTCCCAGATACCATCGAGATGCAGCTCGCCAAGTTCTGCACAGGCAGACAGTTTCTGTCTGAAGATGTATCGGAAAAGCTGGCAATTTCAAAGAGTTCCCATTAAAACTTTATGATGAGAAATTGAACACAAACCTCGCAGAATATTCAAAGCGTTAAAACTAACCCTGTGTGAAATTCCCCACCGATCCCTCCAGGAGGATGTGTACTTCCAGAGGAGGAGGCAGGAGTTTATGCTCCGTTTTAAGACTCCGTGAACACAGCCCTGACCAGGATGGCAGCCTGCGTTAATGGATCCTCATGGGAGATGCTGTAGAGAGAAATACGAGGCTTTCTTGGAGGCGTTTGAAGTGTGATCTCTCTCCCTTGAGCTCGGTGGAAAATCTGTTAGCGCACACAGTGCAGACCAGGGCGCGATGAGCGCTGGAGGGTGCGGGGAGGGCTGCGCGGCTTAGTGTCCGCATCTGTGCGTTGGTGCTTGGACCCCAAGCTGCCAGACTACTTTGGTTTGTATTGAAAAAAATGGCTGTGATAAAGAATTGGGAAAAGGAGAGGAGGAGGCAGAAAATGTCACTCAACTGAAAAAAAAGACCTGTTAGAAAGGAAACTCTTTGCCATGTTAATTGTTTAGGCATGAAGGGATAACAGGAATTGCACCAGGATCCATTTGACTCAGTCTGGTGTTCTTGATGGCTCCAGCACTGGGTGTAGTGGAAGGTGGAAGAAACTGTAGAGCAGGTGACTGTGGGGATGACTTCTTCCCATTCTTCTCTGTCTTTCAAAGGTCATTCAAAGCCCAAGGGTTTATGTTGCTTCCAAAATTCTGTAGCAGTATGATTAGGTGTCATTAAACTTGCTGTGTAGAATATGGCAACATTACCCTTCTAATGCATACACATTCCCCTCCGGCCCTCTTCCTCGGGAGCAGGGAGCTGGACACCCTGACACACTTTTCCTGTCTCGCTCTGCCCTGAGCTCCCTGCATCCAAGGCTGTGAATTGAGGTTGGCTTGCTATGCTAGGGAGACAACAACCAATGCCGCAGGTCTTGGTTTTGTGAGGTCTGTATTTTCCCAAAGGAAGCTGGTAGTTAATAGAGGCCTTTTGGCGGCAAAGACGCTCATTCCTGGGAAGAGCTAGACTTGCTGCAGCCTTGCAGCATCGTTCCACCAGCCTGGACTGTCGCTCCATTGCGGCTCAGCCTGGGCCACCAGCCAAAAGGGCAGGTAGCGCTGAGGGAAATGATGTTTTGCAAATCCTCCATCACCGCTGCACTTCTGTTTTTGTATTCAAGTGGCTTCACGTGCTTCATGTCTCTTCCCCTGGAGTCAGTGGGCACAGGGCTTTTCTTACCCCTGTGCGGGACTTGGCCATTTATGTGTCTCTCCCTGCTCTTTTGCTCTTCAGGACATTTATTTCCCTGGGCCAGGCCCTTGCTAGGAAAGGGCTGAGGTGGCTGGAACAGGTCACATTTTGCTGTCCAGGTCTGTAGTTCACGTCCAGCTGGCAGTTTCTCTGTCAGACGGGTGGCTCAGCCCCCTCGGACAGCAATCCATCACGGGGGATTCACAACCTCCCTGTGCAGGCACGGCCGGGGTGACGGGCAGTGGCAGCTCAGGAGAATGGAGCTGGAATTACCTTCCTGTCCCCTGGGATCAGTGGGTCGGCAAAGGTCGCTGTCAGGAGAGGCCGTTAGAGAAGCATGTGGAGGAGACCCCAGCTGGGGCAATTCCTCTAGCTGGAGTGGTAACGGGTGTGTGTGGGCCAGATCCTGCCCCACGGCTGGCATATAGTACACGTGTCCTCGGGCAGGGGTTTGTCTGCCAGTTAAAAACCATCCTTTATTAGTCCTGAGGCACAGGAGGGGCTGTGCCACGCCAGCCAGGTTGTCCTACCCTGCAGATCTTTCTATCTCCACGCTGCTGCAAGTTGCTGGGACCCACGTAGGCAAGCTCTGAGAAGCACATGCAGCCGCAGGGAGCCCCTGATTTTTGTGGAGTGGCAGCTTCTTGGGGCAAAATGTCTTTTTTTTTTTTTTTTTTTTTTCCCCTTTCTCTCCCTCCCCTTGCCCCCTCCGCCCGTCCCAGGAAGTACCTCTGCTGCAGAAGTTGGTATAGGTTTCTAAAGCTGTTCCCCAGCTACGATGTGGAATCTTACAGTTTTTGTCTTGCTGCCGTTAATGAGGAAGGGGTGAGAGTTTGCTCCATCACTTGCGGATAGCTCTAGAAACACATCGACTCAGGAGAAAGTCCCTTCCCGTATTAGAAGTGCTGCAGTGACGAGCAAGCCAACTTCACGGCTGGCTTTTGCTCGGTCTCCGAAGCCTGAGCACAGCGCTGAGGGCTCCGGCTTCAAACACCGGCATGGCTGCGGTTGTGCTACGGCTGATGGGCCCTGCAGCCATTAATGAGCTCGCAGGAGTGCTCCCCTCTCCTCCGAAACGCTGTGACTCACGTCTGACCGCAGAGAGGAGCAGCTGCAGCCTCCAGGAGAGCCCGTAATGAGGCCAGGATCTCCAGCACGGGGCCTGCTTTCTGTCAGCTCTTGGAGGAGACCGCGAGTAATTACCTCTCCTGTCTGCTCTTCTCCACCGCCGGCTTCGCTTCAGGTTCAAATGCTCGCTGACAGGGAGAAGGGTTTTTCAGATACATAATTTAAAATTCTGATGGCATGTTGTCAGGTCAACATGCTGCAACATGGGAAGAGATTTTTTTTTTTTTTTTAACATCACAAGGACTCCTGTGTCACTCTTGGCTACGCTGCTCATCTGGCGCATTTCTACCTGTGCGAAGGCTCTGCGGTGGGTGGGTTTCTGGCTGCCGTTGGATTTCCCCTCAGTGGGGTTGTCGCTGTGCGTTGTCTCTTCCCGCCAGACCTTTTGAGGTCTGTGGCTGCCACCTCCTCAGTCTGAACTCATGTTGGGGATCACGCAGGATGCTTGAGGTCATTGTTCCGTACTGGGCTGGGCAGCTGGAAATGGCAGAAGCATCTTGGAAGAAAGTTGAGAGGAAGGGAATCCAGGCTAGAGACCACTATACATTGCTGTAACCCTTCCTTTACCTGATCTTAGCACCTTTACAGTGGGGAAAACCTTTTATAAAGGTTCAATATGAAATTTTATCAAGTGGGGTTTTTTTGTTTGGTTTTTTGGTTTGTTTGTTTCTTTTTTTTTTTTTTGTGTGTGTGTGTACGCAGCCTTGGCTTAGAGTTAAATCTGTGCTTTATTTGGCCTCTGTCTACAGCCTGTGCTTCCAGAGTTGGGTAAGGTACCCTTTGCTGTGCAAAGGAGCATCAGGTGTGAAGGGCATTACCTGGTCATCAGGGAGAAGGATCCTGGTGGTAATCCATTCACCTGCCTTGGGTAGGGCTGGGGAAGGACACTTGGCTCTGTAAACTGCCTTGCTCTCCTCAAGGCAGCTCAGTTACCTGGATGTTTTGCACAGCCTTGCTGGAAAACAAGTCTAATCAAATAGCAGGATCTGGCCCTGTTGTGGACTGGGAGAAATTTTTCCTGTTCTGTGTTGATGGACCAAGGACCTTTCTTTGGGATAATTGTCTCCTGTCCTTTCTTCTGGCCTGGAAGGGAGCAGTTCCTGGCTGTCCCGGGTGTGACTTGGTAAAGGAACGGCACAGATCTTCTGCAGAGAAGGAAGAGCCCTGGTGTAAACAGATGCAGAAGTGCCTGAAACATTGGGATATTTTAAGCTGGAGGATAGGGTGGGTCTCTGCTGCCCATGAGCCAAGTGGAGGTGGGAGACTAAGGGCGGAAATGGTGGAGAAAGGAGAGTGCCAGCCTTTGCATGCCTGAGCGCAGAGGTTCAGCTTCTGTCTCGGCATTTTGCCTTGCCTGGTGCCAGCCGCCTTCCCTGCCTCTGCCTGGCACGCACTGCAGCATCTGTGCCCAGCTGCCTGCCTGTGACTGGGGGCACCTGGATGAAAACTGGGGAGTAAGCACGTGTACACCAGACGCCTGCACTGGAGCCAGGGTGGCCAGGCAGGCAAAACTGTCTCTGACAGCAGGATCCCTGCACTGTCCCGGATTTGGGGCCATGCGTTAGGAATGGGAGCAGGGTAGCATCTCTGGAGTGAAGTGATGCTGCAAACGTGATAGGTAGGGTCATCGCTGCCATAAATCAAATGACTGGGATTTTGGGGGCTGATGTTTGTTTGGGTTTGTTAGGGTTTTATTTTTCTCATTCTTGCTTTTCTCCAGGCCTGTTATCCTTTCAGCCAGGAGGTGGCTCTGGAGCACGCTGCGGAGCTGGGCACAGCTCAGCGTGTGGTAGCCAAAGCGACAGGGAGAATCTGCCACCGTCACCAGTTCGCGATGAAAGGCAGATGGCCTTTCTCCTAGCTTCCAGACGGGATGCGTGTGTCCTCTGACACACATATGCAGAGGCAGCTTCAGTGCATTTCCAACTGCTCCCGACGCTCTGCGCTCTGATGCAATGTTTAGGAAGCGGGGAACATGCCTCTGGTGCTGGTAACACACACTTGGCTCAGGCTGTCCTTGGGGAGCGGGGATGACTCCAAACGCAGCGTGGTACCAGATGTAGGCTGTTCTCAAGAGCTCCAGACCTGCGGAGAAAGTCGTGTGAAGCCGCCATTCTGAGCTGTGTAAGAGAGGAGCTGTCTTTGTGCTTGCCATGGTCCCCAGGGAGGATGCAGGACACGAGGGGCAGCAGGGAAAGATGTGACGGAAGAAGCACAGAGGAGCATCACTGCTATCTAGGAAGATATTAGCATCCTAGGCTTTGGAGTCTGTGCCAAAACTTACGCCTCGGACATACAGGGCTGCCAAGTCTAAATGACTGGCCCTCTGTTATCCTTGGGCAGCACTTATGCAGAGGAACACCTGACAAATTGAAAACGGAAAACCCTGGGCCTTAGTCCTCCTGTGTGGGGAGAACAAGATCACAGTAGCCCGGGGCTCTCCTCATAGATGAAGCCTTGGGATGCTCTGGAAGCAGAGTCCCTGCTCTTCTATTAGCACTTTAGTGTGGCTCCTACTGGGCTCCTCTATGCTGAAGACTGTTGCCTGGGGACACCTTGGCAAAACAAATCCACAAAACCTGCCAGAGATGCACCTTGAGACATGCTCCCTGCATGCTCCCCTTCTGCAATAAATTTAGAGGAATTAGCCCTGGAAATTTGATTTACTCTGCACTTTGCTCCTCCCTAGTTGTTCAGGGAGGAGCTGGAGGGACCTTTGATATGAAAATTGGAATTCACATTTTGAGGAGCAGGAGGGGTAGTGGAAGTCAAACTGCCCAGGGCTCCTCAAAGGACATTTGAGGTGGCTTTAGAGAATAATCAAGCCTAGAGCTCACCTGGACCAGAGCAGAGATGTGTTTACTTCAGTTTATTTCATGGAAGTACCACCTGGGCTCTGTTTGGAAGATCAGAAGAACCAGAGATCCTGGTGCTCATGCAGTTTCCCTCACTCTGGGGGGAGAGAGGGCTATTAAGTGAGAAGCTCTGTCCCATGACAAAAGGGAGAAAGATGTTGTGGGGGACATGGAGAGCCAGAAGGAAGCATAGCAGCTTGAAACCGAGGTGTGCTGGCAAAAGCTGAGATTTCAAGGATTTCCAAGTCTCCCCTTTGCAAACCTCTTGATTCCAGTGACCTACAAATGTCAAGGCAAATCTTGGTTCTTGCTTACACAAATGTCCTGTCCCCGTGCTTGGCTGGGCAGGAGGAGATGGGAAGCTTTAAGGACATGTCCCTGACACTCACTTGGCATGGTGGCTGTCCCGTCCCCACAGGGTCTGGCCAACCCACGCAGCCCCAAGTGTGGCAGTTCATGGCTCTCAGCGTGTTGCAACCTCGGCTTACATGTGAGTTGCTGTTGGTGCTTTGTGTGCTCTGAAAGACCTTGTCTCCTCCGACAGTGCTGCTGGGTCAGGACAGTGCCCTGGGGGAGCTGCCTTTGCCGGCTGAACTGTGACTTGTTCAGATGGGGACAAGTTGTGCTCAGCATCGCTGTTGGCCGGTTGTGGGGAGCCCTGTGGTTTGGCATCAGTATCCTTAATCACAATTCCACAATTAGTGGCTGATTTGTGTGTGCGCCCTAGTCATGGGAATGGCCAGGAGTCACCGGGTCTGTTAGGTGGATGTATCATCAACAAAGCCCGGTATGATTCCTTGGGTGAGATGCGTGAGTCTGCCTAGACTTCTACAGGCTGAAGAGACAGCCTGCAGCAAGCAGAGGAGGGCAGAACGTGCTCGCTTAAACCACGCTATTATGGAAATGCGTAAATACAGCGCTGTTGCTGAAGAGATGGAAGCCTTGCACGCTGTTTCAGGGCTTCTCATACCACATGCAGAGACCGTCCTGCCCAGGAGAAGGTCTGACAAAGCTTTGTCTCCTCATCTCCAGCGGCCCAGCTGTGCTGTTGGTGGTGCAGGCCAGTCATTCAGTCCCCTTTCCAAAGCCTGGGATTTAAGGCGGCGCCCTGAGCTGATTTTGTGGGCTTGGAGATAAGTTCAAAATGATTTGCCTGTTGACCTGCAGAAGTCTGTGGTGGGACCAAGGGGTCCAGCTGAACCTCAGCCTTTCTCTACCCGTCTGCAGCCAGTCTAGTTTGGTCGGGAGCTGATGCCTGGAAATGCGCCCTGCTGTGAGCTACTGGCTGTTCGCTCTTCATATCCAGTTGGTGGAGGCGAAAGTTGAAGGAAGTGTAAGAGCTTTAATTCAGGTCTAGAGTCTCTGCTGTCTACTGTCTACGACTTTTCCGGTGCTGTGTAGAGTGGAGAAGGGGGGTTGTTTCCACACCACTAGTCCTAGTCTACAGTCTGTGAGAAGGCTTCTGAGGACAGACTCCAACTCCAGGCCCTCACTTGCCGAATGGGTTGGATCTAGAGCTATAGCTGTTTTGTTTCTCATTGAAGTCCATAGGACAAGACCTACCCCTGCGGTCTGAGATAAGTTGCAGGTATTGAAATGAAAAATCCAAACTTGTCGCTGTATTTCAAAACACATGGGGAAGCCTGTCTGGTTTCTGCTTGTCTATGGCTTCTTTTGGAGCCAGAGAGAAAGAGAAAGAGATTCCCCAGGCTCCATGTGAGGTGCAACTGTAATTCAGCCTGGGTTGCTGGATGCAGAGTCCGTTGTGGGCTGTTGGAGGAATATGTGCTCTGCTAGGGTTAAACGCTTACATGAAATCAATAGAAGTTTTATTGCCACCATGTGACTTCAGCTGGAACTCTGCCATCCGTAACAGAAGCTGTGTTAGGTCTCCCCCCTCCATCTACAGGACAGATATATTAGTCTAGACAACTGAAAAATAGTGGTATATTGGGAGGCTGCGTTTTCATTATGTAAATGGAGCTCTACAGGAGGATTAATTGATTATTCAGTTACTGTGGATCTGTCTTGGATGTTCTGGCAAGATGAGAGAACCTGATGGAAGCTCTCCAGTGATGCTATATGGTAGTACAAAGGAGTTTTTGAGCACCCCCTGCTCCCCTACAGACAATGCAAAACATGGGCACGTTGGTCTCACTACAGGTGGACTTGCTTCCCAGAATGGTGTAAGTGCCTTCGTGCTTTTTGACTGGTGACTCTACCCTGGTACAGGCAACAAGGACTTGCAAGAGGTAGCCAGGAAAAACCTATTTCAGTTGTCAGTGTTGCTGTTTGGAGGGAGTCATCTGTTGACTAAGGTCTTGCTGATGGTAGGTGGAGACCACCCAGAGGACTCATGAGTAAAGGCATTGCTGCAAGCGCTGGGAGCTCTGTGAGATAAATCCACTCTTGGAGATTTGCTCCAAGCTGAAAAGCAAGTGTAGTGCATTGTCTTAGTCCCAGCCCAGCCGGTGAGTGGTACAGACACAGAAGGGTGATAATTGGGAAAGATAAGTTGGGGGAAGGAGGGTACCATAATCATAGAATCATGGAATGGTTTGGGTTGGAAGGGACTTTTAAGGGTCATCTAGTCCAACCTCCCTGCAAGAAGCAGGGACAATAAATAATACATAAATACAACAATAACAATGGGCTCAGCTATGAAGATGTATTCCATGGACAGCTTGAGAGCTCTTGAGAGGTCTAGTGGGCAATGTGACACTCCAGGTGAATGCAGTACCATTTAGGCATCAAGGTTGGTGTCCACAGCTGACTATTTTGGAGCAGGGATCAGCTGCTAATGGTAACAGCTACTGGGTGAACGGTGCTGCTGTTCTGCTCTCCTTCCTACATTCCATTCATATGAGGAATTTTGAGGCAAAGAAAAGGAGGTAGAGTCTCTTTGGAGGTAAGGACGCAGCGCTACCACATCTTTATAACTAGATATGTCCCTTCTGGCCAGGATAACACATTATAGCACAGAGAGTATTTTTTGAGTCGGAAATACATGTAGTGCCCTCCACAGTGGTAGGAAATAGATCTGCACAGTCTGTTGGACTCGGGTTGCTGGAGGAAGAAAGGACAGCTGTGATGAGATGGATGCACTCACTTTCTGCTGTCCTGCTGCGTGGGATATAATTGCTTTATCATTCTCTGTTCTTCCAAAACCATTTTGATACTGCTGCCCAGATCAAATTTTGTGAAGAACATTTTAAAATTAATCTTAGCCTTTAGCCTGAAATACATCACCTGTGGAAAGTTCTACAAACAATCTTGACATTTGGAGACTGAGTGTGGAAAAGCTGCAATATTGGACAAATGGAAATTTAGATCGCGTTTCTTATGGGTAAGCGCAGATACTGGAACTAAGGCCAATATATATCCCTAGATTTGGGTTGGAAACAACTCTTTGGGAGTTAAAAAGGTTCTGGTGTTGAAAGTACAGTGTTTTCAGGAAGGCCTGCTTATGCTGGTGAAAGAGGAATACTTGCCTCTATTTCCATACCTGTAAAATGGGGAAAAAAATAAAATAATGCAGCTATCTCATTATATGTAACACACTCTTCTAGAAAGTTTGCAGAGTCTCTTACAATCCTGCTGAGAACAGAGCAAGAAACTTTCTGGAGACCAAATGAAGGACCACAAGTCATGAGATCTTAATTTTTCTTTGAGAAGAGAATAAACTATGGTCAACTACCCCTTCTCGTGGGCAACAGAATGACACTAGACCGCTATCGTAACAGCAGTGAGATGGCTTTTTGCATGCATGTCCTGATGTTGTGAGGCCGGCGGAGGAGACTGTTAGGCTCATAGGTGTCTAGGTCAAGGCTTCCATGGAAGTTGGAATTTATATAATTTATTTTGTTTATACCTGCTGATGCTTTGTCCAGAATTGGCTATGCAAAGGCAGTTCAGTACATGCTCTTGTGCGTTGCGAGGTGTCTGCTCTTTTTTTTTTTTGAAGTCACCAAGCGCCCGCAATTTAAGTGCACTGCAAAACTTTGCAGATGTGAGGCTTGTTTGCAAGACAGAGATGCGTTTCCACATCCTGTCTTGTGGATTCCCGAACGAAGATGTTTACAGGAAAAAAAAAAAAAAGCGCTAATGCTGTACTATAGAAGGGGGGAAGCATAATGTATTCTTCAAATGTTTATATGTCAGCAAAATGCCTGCAAACCATTCAGCAGATTAATCCTGTAGCTGGCCTAAAAGGAATGGATTTCTAGCCATAACTGAGATTGGGAAAAATTGATTTCCATGTTCTTGTTGACTGAATAAGATAAAAACAACTGCCTTGGCACTCATTACTGGGCCAAGAATTCAAATTTCTGCTGCCGAATTGCAGAGTCGGGTGGAATGCTAGAACCAGCCCAGCCCAAAGCCTGATGAAAGGGACTCTTCAGGAACCAAATCTTAAACCCTTCCCATTGTGGAGCGCAGCTGCTAAAATACCTGGTGGCTTTGTACAGATGTATGGCTGGATGCGTTGGTCTTTCAGCCGGAACTACGAAGGCACTTCTGACAATCAAAATGGAGAGACCACTTTGGCTAATCTTTCTACATCAGAGAGTATGCCTTGCCACCTGGAGCCTGGCTATTAATTTAATCTCTTGAACAATGTCTTAAACTCTTTGGGATAACGACTGCTCTTTGGCACTCAATGGTCCATCACATCTGGATTTTGAAGAGGGAAATAGTGGCTGGTCTGTGTTACTGGTGGAAGTGCTAGAGTGCATGCCATCCAGTGGAATTCCCTAAAGTTGTTTCTTCTAGCTCTAGATATGCAAATTTCATTTCAAAAGGCAGTTCAAAAGAAGAATTTTAAAATGTGTTCGGATTTCAGGGAGGATATTTGCTATTTTTACTGTTAAGCAGCTCTTAGCAGGGGAAATAATGAGCTTATGCTGTGATTGGGTTGGAAATGCTCATTGCTTTCCCTTCCTCTGACAAAAGGACGTAGAAAGGATGGGAGAAAACACTGGCTAGGACAGGAGCTGACATCTGCATGTGGAACAGCTGACACGCTCTCTAGACACATCAGTGTTCCCCATGCATGGGGAGTCGCTGGCTGTGCTGAGCTGGTCTTTCCCAAGTTCTTCCAGGCTGGATGGGCTGCTTTGTCCTGCTGGGCTGCTGTGTAGGAGAGCTGACCTCTGGCTCAGGGAGAGATGTGGGCAGCTGTGGTGCCTGGGTGGCTCTGGCTCAGTGGGATGCAGCTGGCATCATCACATGAAGGAACTCCTGTACTCAGGAGATGCACAGAGCCCTCCAGAGCAAGAGATGCCACCTGGGAAATACTTTGCATCTTCTCTTTTGTTCACCACAAATGAGTGATGAATAGGATCTTTTCAGTTAAGCCTTGTATCCAGTGCATCAATTTTGATTAATCAGTCTCCAAACATGATGATGGAGTAGGGCAACATGTTCAGCTTGGCCTAATAATTTTTCCCACTTCTGTCTTGTTTTTAGTACAATTGGAACAATCTACAAAAATCAACCCAACCGTCTCTTCTAAAGCTTGGGACCAGGGGAGATCATCTGTGCTTCTTTATTACACCATTTCAGGAGCCTTCCTTTTTTCGCCTGGACTGGCTCCCCTTGGAGCACCCTCATGCAGGAAGCAGAGGAGGTAAGCAATACAAAATCCCAATTTGAGGTCCTGCATATCCACACCAAATGCCTCTTAGATCCCCAGTCTCAAGCGTTGTGGATTAGGCCCACGTGAAATGGTACATCCCTGTCCTAAAATTCCTTGGCCAAACTGGGAATCGTAGCAGGTTTTGACTGACTGCAAGCAGATCACTTGATAACTCTCAGTCTTATTGACATAGCTCTAAAAATACGCTGCAAAGTGTAAATAATAAATGTGTAGTATCTGCACTGGAGCAAGTAAACACTGCCTGATGTTGTCTGATATTTCACTGGCAAGGTGTCCTCAGCGATGCTCCAGCAGAATAATTTTCCAAACGAGTGGCTTGCATGACAGGTGGATGTGCTGAGCTAATGCAGCCGGGCTCGGAGCTGGTTCTGGGAGAGCTGGAGACGGCAGCCAGTGGACTTTGCTGGAGATGGCAGCCAGCAGACCACCGCGGGTCCCCTCCTGCCGGCTCTCCGCAGCTCGGTGGGGAGGTGCGAGAAAGTGCCTGGCGAGCTTGCCTTGGGCCTGCTGACACGGGAGTGTTGCTAAAAGCTTTTTTCCTGTATGGTGTGGATAGATCAGCTTCTGAGACTGAACGACACGCTGATTAATAATTCATGCTGGCGGTATTGACTGGTGGGAGCTGATCTGAGAGCGCTTCTGTGAGAGCCGTTAGTACGTTTGCCCTGGGTGAAGAAGCTGTCTTCTGGCCCAGGTGCTGGGGTCGTGTGGTAAAGATGGTCTTCTGCTGGTCTTCTGGTGCTCAGCCAAATCCTTTCCAGGCTGGCAATTATGGCAGCCAAGGCTGCTCTCCTTGTTACCCATAGCCTGCTCCCGTTCACCTGCTCTGTGGGATATCTCAAGGTGGCTGGAGACGCAGACTGTTAAAGACCAGCTTTTACCACAGCTCATAACTTTCAGAGGGACTCTTGTGCCTACTGTCCTGGAGATGCTGAGGTTTGAAATTCTTCTGTCACGGGATGGTCTCGGGGTCAACTCTGCTCTAGCGCGTCGTTGTGTGCAGGCATGGTCTGTGATCTTCCCAGAGGGATCACAAGGCAGGAAAGCATATGCAGACCAAACTTGGCTGGCCAATCTACCGAAGGACCTAGAGGGACTTTGGGAACTTGGCTAGCAAGTTGATCCTGCTGGAGTAACATCCACCAGGAAGTGGATGTGACTTCCAGGAACTGGGAAGCCACAGTGGTTTAAAGGAATGCACAACTTTGCTGTGATCCTGGATGGAGGGTGCCACCCTCATGCTGTTGGGCCTGTTGGCTGAGGTCTTCCTTCTCTGACTTTGCCAAATAAGATGTAAAGCTGAGCTGATGGGCTTTTGCAAGCAAAAGCTCTGTTAACAGGAGCAGGGATGTTAACCTTGGATCCCTGCCCAAATTGAAATGGATATAATCTCTAAATGGCTCATACCAAAAGGAAATCCGCTTACCAGGGAAAATTTGTTCCTCTCTCCCCTGCAGTGTTGATGCATTGAGCGTTGGGGGGACAGTAAGTTACGGGTGGGTGAATTTTGTGTGGAATGTGGTAGGAGAGAGGGCTGGTTTGATCCCTTGCTGGATGGATATTGCTTTGTCTTCAAGGGGATTTGACAAAAATGAGCTGCAATCAATTAAAAAAAAAATTAAAAAATCAGAACAGACCAGATCCTGATTAAGTCTCTGTTTTGATGGACTCTGGATTAGTCCTGAGCTGTGCTTCACAGGAATACCTTAAGCTCGGCACTTTCTGAGATGCCACAGTTCCTGGTCCAGGGTTGTGCTGTCATCCAACTCTGTGTGACGGAGAGTGCTCCAGGCTGGAGTCAGACTCCCAGAGCACAGAGCTGTTGTTCCTTTGTCCACTGTGGTCTGGGGGAAGGAGCTAGGATCCTGGGGGCTGTGGCTGAAAGGAGCACTGGGGACTACTCAGTGGGAGAACACACATGTGCTTGATGCTGGGAGAGGTGCTGTAGCCATGCAGGGCCTCGATGTGCGTGGTCATCCAGCAGGACCAGACCAAGTTCTGGCAAGATGCTTGCAGCTTCAGCTTCACCAAACACTTTCTCTGGCTAATGTAAATATTGCTTTGGAGATACTGAAAGGATTTTTCTCTCCCCCTCTTAAAAAGAGCATATGTTCTCACTACTAACAAGCAGGTTTGTGAAGAGTCTATTTTTAAGATGATTACAGGGTATCGGTAGCTGTTCCAGTGTCAACTGTCGGTTTTGTTTCCTTGTCGGTAGTAAACTGTTGGCAGGTTTGTGCACCAGAGGTTTACTCCTTCCCAGCTGTAATTGCACAGCACAGAAATTATCACTTGCTCTGTGCCTGCCTCTGCTGGTTTCTCCCTCTGAGCCTGCTGTTTGCAAGCAGCTTCTCCAAGCGCTTTCTGCCTGGTGAAGAGCCGTGTCGTGGCATGTCCTGCTGGCAAAAGGCAAGGCCTGGGTAGCTCCGAACAGCAGAGCTGAGACTAAATGTGGCATTATAATACGTGCGTACTTGATATCGGTGCATCCTGCTTTGTTGCACAGAGAAGGAGCCCAGAACCCAGTTCCGCTCCCAGTAAATGCAGAGACTGGTTTTTGCAGGCGTATTCCCCGTGTATCTTATATAAAATTATACCTACAGCCCCAGCTGGGATCCTCAGGAAGTTGAGTGTAGGCGATCTGGTGGCTGGGTCTCTGGAGAGCTAGTGATCTTCAGCTTGTGCATGTATCTGACACGGAGCTCAGTCATCCTGCACCTTGGGTCCCCATTTGACTGGCAGCCAGAGCTGCCCGGCCAGTCTCCACCAGGCTTTTCTCCTCATGGCCACTGAGAATTTGAAGTCCTTGGATGCTCTTGTGGAAGAGGGTGTGAAGTGCTCCTGCTACACCAAAAGCTGTGTTTGCTAGAGGGCACTGGAGCGTTAACTCACGCCGTCCCTTTGTCCTGCTACCACACTGCTGAACCAGAGGTGACTTATGGAGGAGGAAGCAAATAGGTTCCTTTATTGAGAATTAAGGAAATCACATTGTAAACAGTTGCATCCTTTTATTTTTCTTTTAAGAGTGTAAATAAAGCCATGATTTGTGACTGCAGCTCTGAGCAGAGAGGTGATGAGGGGGTGCAATGGGAAGTGTAAGATAATGGGAGAGGGTTCGGAAGTCCCTTTCCTCACCCCGCAGGCCGCGTCCGGTAGGAAACAGCCACTTGAATTATACTTGTTCCTTTTCCCTTGACACAGTGGGTGCCTGGCATCGTGAGGATGCCTGGGTGTGAAGTCGTCTCCCTGTCCTTCGGTGCGAGTCCTTGGCACACCTCTGCCTTCTCTCCCACCCTGAAAGTTTCCAAGTGCCATCGAACCGACAGGAGAGAAACAATTGTTGTGTTTCCCGGGCTGACACCTCCTGCTGAGCAGCCTTCCCTGCAGGAACGGCAGTCCTCTCGCGTTACTCTGGGGACACAATGCCTCGGTGCTGATGGGACCAGACAGGATCCGTCACTCTGCTGTTGTGTCTCCTCCACAAAAAAAAAATATCCTAAATGACACCAGTGTCTGAGACACAAGGAACAAAGAGCAAACAAACAAAAATACCTGCTCTGTTTGCTCCCGTTTGGTCCTCTCTGTCATCCGAATCTGGAGTGGGGACTGTGGGCTTTGCTTGTGGAGGAGAGCTTGGGTTTGGGGGTTCTGCTGGGGATATAAAATGGATTAACTTTTTTCCCCATGAAAACAGCAAGCCTTGCAGGTCAGAACACTACTCTGCTGAACTGTTATTACAGTCCTCAGTTTTAGTTTGTTTCTAGAGTATAGGATCTTCTCGCTGGTACCGTAACAAGTCTCTTGCAGTCAATGAGGGGATTGTACAGGGCTCAGCATCGCTGTGCTACAGCATAGGGCCACAGAAGAGGCATCAGAAGGACCTTGCCAAGGTCGTGTGAGTCTGTCTCCCTGCCCTAAGGTAAGATCAACTCTACCTATGTAGTTCTTGGACTAATCTGTTTTTAAAGACCCTTGGGGATAGAGGTTGCTCAACCTCTTCTAGGGCTTCTGACAAGAATAATCTAACAAGAACAGAAAGTGTGTTAGTTCCATGTTCCCCCACACCATTGCGTCTGACCTAATCTTCCTTGCCTCAATTTTTTGCCTTTTCTTTATATTCCATGACGGATGTGGCTGAAAAAAACCTTTCCGTTCCCATTTCTGGCAGGCTGTCTGCTCCTGGATCCATGAGGACCAACTGGGATGGCTATGCTCCTGCGCAGCACGTGTGACAGGTGTGCCACCTCTGGGTTTCTTCTCTCCAAATGGTCCATTTCTGTCTCAAAACAAGTTGACCAAAGCTATAACAGCAAATTTATGATGAAAATCACGATGAGAACCTGAGATACTCTTCCTTGAACAAGATGGATGGGGAACCTTGCCCAGCTGAGGATGCTGACGTTAAGCCTTCAAGGTATTGTGGCCTTAGTTCTTGAGAACAGTGTGTTTTGCTCAACTGGACAAGGAGATTTCCCCTAGATGTGTTTTCTGGTTTTAAACTGGATGGCAGAGTTTTCCCTTCTCTTTATGTAGGCAGCTGCTGTTTTCTAGCTTCAGCAGTGAAGGTATTTTAAACTTGGGTGGGCCAATGCTTCTGAAACAGTCTAGGCTGTTCAATTTCATAGAATTTAAGACTGACTTACTGTTTTTGTGCCCTAAATGTGGTAGGAAAATCCTTTGCTTTGTCTGCAGGCCATTTCACACTTAAACCAATTCATGCCAGAAGGGAAACTGTTGGTTTGACTCTCCCTTTGTGTAAGTTGTTCAAGTTGAGGGTTTTGTGCTGTATAGCAACCTCTTTTTGTCTGTGACAGTGATATTTTGGGACATGCCCTGATCACAGTTTTGAGTGGCACCACTTCAAAGTGGAGGTATCTCTTTTGGAGAGAATGGAGGAGAGATGGCCAAGGCAACCTGAAGAGTGTTGGTTTGGGAAATGGCAGTGTGTCTTGTGGCAGTAAGGAGACTACCAAGAACAGGACAGCCAGCCTAGAAACATACAAATGACGTAAGGACAGCTGGACTAAAACCTTGTAAAATAAAGTCCTTCTGACCTTGTAGGCCATCCCCAGACAAATGGTGTTCTGTGGACCTCACAGAAGCATTTTGAAGAGCAGGCAGAGCAAGACAAAACACATCTTCTGTTGACCTAAGAAAACAAAGCATCCAGTTCTTTAGAAATGCCCTAGTCTGAGCAGCTGAAATCCTGGAAAACAGCCTTAAAAATAAGTAACCTGTAGCTTTGACTAATGGCACAATAAGGCCAACACCTTCCCTTCCACAGGCAGTTTGGAAACGAAGGGTACCAGTGTGATGGCAGCAGAGCTTGCAATTGAAAGCACTGAGTCTTGTCCCTGGGCAGCCCCAGTTAAGAAAGAAATACATCCACAGGCACCAAGTCTCCTGCCTGCTACTGGGACTGCTCGCTGGTGATGACATCTCAAATATGTTTTAATAACCGGCGGCTGTTAATAAGCACTAGCTACTTCCCCGGCTTAGATGCATCTCTTTAAATTTAAACAGGATTAGATAAGGTAGGGAGATTATTAAATACCCAAATGAACATTAAGCAGATATATTGGAGGCTTAACAACTCTGCAGCAGATTGTTAAATTGCTCTAAATATTTCCTTACTAGTCTGGGGGTATTTAATTAAAACAACCCCTCTAGTCCTCTATAATGTGCCTAGCAGGTCTAGAAGCCCGGCACAGGGCGGGACCCTAATTGGCAGCGTTACCATAAAGCTGAGCTGTGCTCGAGGACAATTAAAAAACAACAGCCCCCTCCCCACCCCCCCC
>WHYT01016623.1:105171-132804 GCA_009806455.1 Tetrax tetrax | reverse complement strand
AGCCCCTCTAATTAGTGTGAGAAATGACGACAAAACAACTCCGAGTGTCTCCAGTGACAGGTGCACAAATAACAAGGCTGATGAAAGATTTTGCAATTAAGATTGCGCTATGAAGATTAATGGGATATTTTCATAAAGTGATGTAAGATTGCCTATAACCCAGTCGCCTCCACACAGCGCCATCTCCTTCTCACTAGCCCTTCCATATCTATTATTTCTCAGATTTATTTCATCTCATATTTTCCAGGTTTGTGGGGGCTTTTGTCCCCAGCACTTTTTTTTCTGATGTTTCCTAGCATTTTCCTTCTCTTGCTTAGGCTGGTGTTGTCTAAATCTTGGGTTTCTTCTCCATTTAAGCTTCCTGGATGGGGATGGAAGTAGAGGCGTCCACATGGGACATCTGTGCGGTGTTACTCCATCGCAGGCTGCGTTTGTGGAGCACGGGGCAGCGGATGACTTGCAGGTGTTTCTGAGGTCGCTTAGCTCTGGTGCTGCTCACGGTGTTGCTGCATTGTGCAAGAGGGGCTAGGGTATGCCAAACTGCCTTCCTAGCCTGGTTTTCTGAGATGGGTGACATTTCTACTGTTGTACTCAGCAATTTCTTTGCCTTTTCTTTTCTTTATTTTTGAATTTTTTTTTCTTTATTTTTTTTTCTTTGTTTTATTATTTCTGGCTCTTCTCAGCAACGTCTCCCTCGAGCGTGCCAGCAATCCTGCTAACCCAGATTAAATGTGATACGACCACTACTTGATAGGAAGCATTAAACTGGCAGAGAAGTAAATGGAGAACTGGGCCAGACACCCCTTCCCATGCACTCTTCAAAGAGGGAGGGAGGTTTGCACCTATCGCCCAAACCCACTCCTTTGCCAGAGATACTTGCCTGTTGCTGCTGTCATTACTACTTCATTGCTTCTAATTGCCTGCTACTCTTGATATCTCCAAGGCAGGCTAGTGCACAGGCGATTTACATTTTTAACCCAGTGAAAGCAATGACTGGACACGCAGCCTCCGGTCCTGCTTTTCTTCCTCTCTCAATCGCTGCCGTACGCCAGGTTTGATGTCCGGCTTTCCAGTTTGTCTGTGTTAGTGGCTGCCCCCTTGCCCTTCGTTTTCCTTCCTGACCTTGTCCTCAGCCCCACCGGTTACTTTCCCATGAGACTTTTGAGGGCTTTGTCAGGAGAGTGCGTCACAGGCACTGGGGGGGACATTAGGGACATTAATCCTGCCTGGCTGGAGTGGGGTCTTTCTTGTAGCTCGCTTTTTCCATTGCCGTGCGTCTCTTTAATGATGTGCTAGAAGAGACGCCTGCCCAAACCTGCAACCCCGCTTTGTGGTTTAGTAGGAATGGTGGTGTTAGGTTGACGGTTGGACTTGATGATCTTGGAGGTCTCTTCCAACCTTAAGATTCTGTGATTCCCCGGGGCCCTCTCACCAGCCACGGGCCCCAAGGCTACCCTGGACCCGCAGAGCTGGGGATGCATAATCCCATGTGCAGAGATTTCAGGGTAGTTATACCTGGGGCCGCAAACCCAGTACAACCACTCCTACACTGTACTGGTTGTTAACTCTTGCTGGGGAAGTGTATGAACAAGACCTCAGTGAGTTGCTATTTGCCTCCTTGTTCAGAGGCTTTCTGTGTTACCCATGCCTCTATCTCTAGCAAAGAGACTGTAAATTCTTATTTTGCACATTTTGTGAAGTCTTTAAATGAGGGATAGTGCAAGGCCAGCTGTTTGTTTCAGCCACTTCTCTCTGCAGAGGGATGCTGTGCACTCCAAGCTCTGACGTGCTTTCTATAAGCTCCATGTGAAAAACCTGGTCCAGCGAACAGGCAGGACGATTCCAGTCTCTTAGAGAAGAAGGACTAATTGGTGGCAACACAGAAATGCAGTTTTTCCTGAGCATGATATCTGTCTGACAATATTCCCCTCACCAAAGCAAAGAAGCAGAAATTAGGTCTTTCTGTCTCTTGTCCATGAGCCTTTTTGACTTGATATCTCCCTGTCTCTACTCTCCTTTTAATTGCTCAGCTGTTGTCCTATTAGTGTCAACGCTTGGCGCAAGGCAGGGGTTATAGCTGAAATGCTCTGGCTGGTGTTAGGCGGGGTGTCAGCCTGGATAAATACAGTGGTTCTTCGTGTTTTTGCAAATCTTTCCCATCCCCTCCTTGTCATCAAGAAGCTGAAAAAAGTCAGGGAGAAGTTATTGCAGCTGGAGACTTCACATGTAGGTAGCCTTCCCTCCCAGGTGCTTGGCTTGCTAGTCCCTGCAGCCCTCCTCAGCGTGTTCCAAATGTGACAAGCTCTTTGGGACTTGATGCAGTCATCGCAGAGTGAGCTCCGCAGCTGAGGGTATGCCAGAAACCGTCAGTGCTGAGCACTGAGCCTGGCTGCAGGGAAATGATACTTCTTGGTTTGGGATTATCGGGCTCAGTCCCCAGCCTGGAGGAGTCAGAGGTCCGGAGGAGCGAGCAGGATGTGGCCCTGCCATTAAAGATGCTTTGAAACAACCAAACACGTGGGTGGGAAGGGAATTTGTGTTGCAGGGCAGATTTAATTCCTGGTATTTTATAACCAAAGAGCCTGACTCTTAAAGATGTAGTTTTACTATCCCCTCCCATCTTAATAGCTATTTTATAAATATTATTATGAAAAAGTCCTGGTGGTAGTGCTAAAGGGAAGCTGGGCTTTGTTTTATCTGAATAGCTCTTGCTTCCAGCTTGGGATAAGGGCTGTAATGCTGCAGAATGAAGCTGAGCTGGAACAAAAGGAAATCTATTCATTAACTTAAATGGTAGTAATTTTAGCGTGACCCAAGAGGAGCCTGGTGAATCTAACCCTCTATTTTCCCACATCCTTCCTAGCAAGTGCCTTTCTTTCTAGCTGAGGTTTGAGAGCTGACTCACTTCGAGACTAGAGTGGAATCTAGGGTGGATATATATATTTTCTTTTTTTTTTTCTTAAGATTAGAGTCAATGCTGTTGCAACAACTGCAGTGGAAAGAGAAACGATTGTCATTGTCAATTTTGATGTGTAAAAGCTGAGTTTAAGTTGTTCACTTACCAATTTCCTAGTTATTTTTTTGTTATGCTTAGTCACAGATCTCTGTAGATGCTGTCCGCTGCCCAGGGTAGGAGTCATGGCTGAGACCTTGATTGCTCATCCCTCATGATGTTAATGACTCTTTTCCAGGGACATGCCCTTAGTTTTTGGAGGACTCTGCATTTTGTGGTCAAACTGAGACCTAGGAGAAGAGAGGTGCAAATGACTGAAAGGGATTTGCTATCGCTAGGGCAGGTGAGGAGTCCTGGTCTCCCATGGTGTGACCAGCTTACTAAGAGACTCTGGACCTTTCCTTCACCACGGGCCAAAGCCAGAGCTCAACTTCGCTTGGCAGGTTTCTATTGTTCATGTTCGGTTTGGTTTTTGGCATTGTGTGGGGGTTTTATTTATTTATTTTTGTGATTTTGTTTGTGTGTTTCTTTGTTTGTTTTTTTCAGAAGCAGCTACAGTTGTAGAGATGAGTGGACACAGGAACATCTTAGAGGGAGAAGATGGGTGTCTCTTTGGGGCAGAGGACTGCAGTATCGGGGGGTCACAGGCCTTTCTGCTTTCTCCCCGCTTTCTGCATTTCAGTTTCCCAGCCTATAAAATGGGAGCAAGGAGGTTGATAACTTACATAAGAGCTACTGGCATGCAGTATTTTGTAAAGGCTCCGGAAAAAAAAAAAAAAATCCCTTCTGGATGGCAAAGCACAATGGGAGCACAGACAGCCTCATCACTCAGACAGCAAACTCCTACGTGTGAAAACGTGAGCCGGGAGTTTGACGTATCTGCTACCCAAATGCTAGCAGGTGACGAGCAGATGGGGCCGCCGGGCGCTCGTCTGAGGTCTGCCTGAGCAGAAGGTGGAGGGGGAGTGGGGATCTTAGTGCCGGGGCTTTTTTTTTTTTTTTGTGTGTGTTTTTGATAGCTGACACGTGGTTCTCACCAAAGATGTAAAAATAGAAGCTGTTGGCTTGTGCGGGGCTGTGGCGTGGCGTTGCTTTATCTGAGAGTTTGGATGTCACGCTCTCCCAGTTATTTATAGGAGGCAGGCAAACCCTGGGAGAAGGATGAGAGGAGCAAAACGTGGGAAACATTTCACGTGGTGGTTTTGGGCCACGGCGGTGCTTGCTGGGCTGTGGGGAACAGGAACCCTGACTCTTCTCCTAATAGTGCCTCTGTTGATCCTGCAAGGACCAGCATGGGGATGGGAGTCTGTTTTCAGAGGGTTTCTTCTTTCTGATCCACGTGTGTGACCTGTGCTGTGCAACCTTCCATACTTCCATTATTCTTGAAACCCCAACTATATGCCTCGATGCAGCCTTCATGATGGAAGGCAATTGGGTGTTAAAAGGAACGACCTTGAGACACACAACCTTGAAATCTGGTTCCCACGACAGATTCCTCTCCTGAGCTTTAGAGCTCTGCTTGTGTCCATGCTTTCATCCCTCTGCCCCAGCCCAACCTCAAGGGAAGCTGGCTGAAGCCATGGGGACAGGATGGCTGGGCTATTGGATGCATGGGAGCACGGGGCCAGACAGACGAGAGCCAAGGCATGTGAGCTCTGCTCACAGATCCATCCGTGAGCTTGCTGGGGTGCAGATGGACGGCGGGAATTGGTGACCTCTGTGAGCTTGGCCACTGGCTTATTGCTTCACCCTGCTCAGCTCCTCTGACACAGGAGAAACTGAAGCAAGAGGATGAGGCTAAGAGTCCAGATACCCTCCTGCCTAGAAACCTGAAGAAACATCCCTGTGCTTCCCTGAGAAGGTGTCCCAGGCCCATCTAGGCCTGGGAACAAAAACCAGGATATCCTCCAGACTTCCTGATGGCATCGTCCCTCTCCCTTCTCTTCCCCACAGCAGCAAGCTGGGGCAATTCACGAGCCATGGAGAAATAGATGCCTGCGGGTCCCCAGCGCTGGTGTTGATGTGATGGGGAGAGGGGCCAGCACACCTGATGATGGCTTGGAATAGGAGGCAAATGATTACAGCTGAAGAGGTCGTATACCATTGTAATCCCGAAAAGAAACATTATGATTCATCATTCCTGATGTAATGTCATCTGTTTAATAAAGCCGTAATTCACTCCGTGCTCATTTTTAATGGGGCTATTTAAGTAATGGCGTTGGGTTTTCTCTTTCCCAACCTCCCCCCGCTCCCATACCAAGTAGGGTTTGGACCGAGCACTTGAAAAGAGCTATTGGAGCTGAAGACTTTTTTTATATTTATAATATCTTTCAGGCTGTAGCTGAATGGGATATTATTTATGTCAAATCACTACTTACCCTGAAATATGGGGAGAGGGAAAGCCAACAGCTGGATATGGTAATGAGTAAATAAACCATGTGTCTCTTTAATGATAGGGACATGAATTTGTGCCGCATGGGGAAGCGGCCGGCGATAAGATGTCTTTGACTGGAGCTGACCACAGAGCAAGGGCACCCCAAAGTTTATGTTGCTGGAGGGCTCCCTTGGCAGCTTCCTGGGAAGAATGGTGGTCTGATGGTTTGGTGTTGACTTTGCTGCTTCTTCTCTGGGGGGTGTTGGCCATGTGCAGACACAGCAGCATTTGCTACCTCTGGCTGGGTGGCACGCTGTGATTTTTCCCATGAAAACTTGGATTTGGAAGTTGTGGCTTCTGTGGATGTCTTAGAAACTGAGGGTTCTTCAAAGACAAAACCAGAAGAGTCATTTGGGGAAGAAGCAGTGGGAATAGGAGTGTCTGTGTCCCCAGTCCAGAGGGAGAAGGTCTAATTGTTCTTATTGTTTGTCTTTTTTTTTTTTCAGGGTTATTTTCTGTGTGTCGAGAGAAGCATCTCTGGGGATGTGAATTTTGCATGCAGATGTTTGACATCTACAAGGGACATCAGGTCTCTGTGCCTTTGGGGCAGAATGGCAGGAATGTTTCTATCTCTGGGGATGCGCTACAAGGACAAATCCAAGGAGTGGATGACTGATGCAAACAGTTAAAGGAGAGAGGAGATGGCGAAGGAAATTACCTGAAGACAGCAGAAAGCTGAAGACAGTGTTGAAGTAGGTAGGTCAAGGTCAAACTTCTTTGTGCATTCATTCTCCTGTGCTAGGAAAAAGAAGTATTTTTCCCTCTGTGAAAAATGCAGGTTTATGTGAAGTTGCTGTAGGGCTAAGATTGTAACTACAGCCCTTATCCTGCAGCTACGTTTCATACACCTGGACATATGCAGAGGCGGTGGGAGCTCTCATGGCTGAGCATCCCTCTGTGCCATGTGGTGTACAGACACAGGACAGAAGGTCCCTGTCTCAAAGAGCTGATACACCACTGGGTGAATGTTGATATGTAGCCAAGTGGGCCTATTTCTTTTGAAGTCAGTTGTATGCCTGGTTCCCCGTGCCTGTAAGGAAAAATAAGAACTGCCAAGCTGGATGGATCATTTCTGATGTAGTAAACTCCTCTTGACAGTGGCTAAGAGCAGATGCTTTGGGAGTGTATGAGAGCTGGGCATTTATGGATAGATCCTTCCTACTGTATCTACCTGGCTTTTGGCAGCCCTTGATATAGGGACTTCCTAAATAAAGGACTCTCTTAATGTCAAAAGAGAGTTGACTTTCTGCATGAGAATTATTTAACCTTTTGAAATTCATTCGTATGTGTTCACTGTGCATACGGCTTATTGAAAAACCAAGTCATCCCTGCCCTCTACCATAGTCCTTCTGAAAGAGAACCAGAACTGTAACTTCTTACAGCTTCTTCTAAGATGCTTTGATTTGGTTTGAAAGGGACATTAAAAATATTTCACCTTGTCACCCATAGGTTGCTTAGTTGGGAGCTGCACGTAAAGGCCAAAAGGATTTGATTTGAGAATGTGCTGTTTGGTCCAGATTGGGCTTTTTGAAAAGTGAGGTCTGTGGTTATAAGAAGCCACAATTTAAAATTAAAAATAACCTTGAGACCTGTACAGTTTTTGTGGCTAGCTGCACTTTGTATTTTTCCCTAGACTTTTCAGATAAACAGCAGGGAGTTTCCAACACTCTCTGCTGTTATCATACCAGGAGCAAGAAAGGAAACTTGAAAAAAAACCTCATAAGCACCTTAAAACACTCCACGTTCAAAGCAGTTTCCTCTTTTGTCCCATCCGGTGGTAATTTATCACGGTGGAGTTGGGCAGATGTGGGAGCCAGCCCTCTGCTCTTTGGAGGAGCCAGGAGAGGCGAAGGGCTGGGAAGGTGAGTCCCATCCAGAGGAGAACGATGTTGAGCATTACAGGGGTCGTCAGGCTTCCTGCGGGGCCCTCTGCCGCGTCTAATGGGCTGGGTCTCCATGCGGCTCCCACTGAAGCTGCATCCGGTTTGGACCATGGGATTTGATGCTACGTGGGCCTGAAAGGAAGGTCGATGGATGTCGTGTGAGGACGCTTGGGCTGTTGCCTAGTCTGCAGAGGTGAGAGGATGACTGGTGATGAAATGGTTAGTGCAGTGCTCTATGGCTGGGGACATGGTGATTGGGACAGGTCCTGGCTTTAATATCCCTTTCCTCCCCTTCCTCCCTCATGCTGGTCTTCACCTACAAAACGGGGGTGATGGTTTTCATCTGCCTTTTAAAGGGTTTTAGATGTGATACACTCGATGGCTGAGACTTTGGTAGGGGGATTGTTGCCCATTTCCCTGTAGACATTTGAAATACACTTGGCTTTTGGTATAACGCGGCTTAGCTTGGTCTGAACACCTGCGCTCATGTCAAATGCCACCTCATTCCACCCGCGGTCTTGGTCGGGGCTCAGTGGAGCAGAGGGCTGGTCTTCATTACTCCAACCCTGTATCAGCAGCTGCTGAGGCTGAATACCTTTTGTGCGGCGAGAGGAAATTGCTTCTGCCTGCCTTTTATGTCTGCTCTATCACCTGAGGAGCCTTCGCCGCAAGCTACCAGAGCTGTGCTCACATGGCTTAGAGTGGGAGCTGAAACTAGCATGTCTCTCCTAAAACAAACGCCAAAAATCACTTCTAATGAACGCTGTCGAGAATGTGAAATTTGTGGGTAAATCGTAACGTTGTCCACGGAGTCAGCAGAGAAGGATAAACCTGCCACTTACAGATGTTCAAGGCAATAAAAGCCCGTAAAGAAGAGCTCCTTGTTGCCAGGCAAAGCCACAAGCACAGAATTGCTGGGTGCCTGGGGCCTCCCACTTTCCCGGGAGGCAGGGAAGGGGTTAAGTCTGGAGCCAAGGGCTCAGCTTGCTCTGTATTATGTCCAGGTGGCATGACGTGTGAACAGACGAAAGATAAAAATCGCAGCGGATAAAAATCACAGAGGAAATGGCTCTGTCTGAGCCTGGATCACGACGCCTCGCGCTGACCCCACAACCTGAGCTCCATCAGTCAAGTTGTCCTTCCCTTGACTTCTCACCCCATGCTCTGCTGCTGCTGCTGCTCCATAAAAGCGGAGGCTGGCGGGAGGAGGGGGGAGGCGGCTCAGCCCGATGACTAAGAGGGTCTGAGGACACGGGTCAAGTTCTTTCTGCTGGAGTCTGGAAGAGAAAGCTGAGTACTCTACCAGACTCTGCTATAAAACCATCTTCCCCATAAAAGGACCGGACGAGTGAGCGGGAGGCGAGTGTGGTCCTCAGCTTGACTTGGCTGGGGATAGGAGTGGTGGCAATGTTGGGGCTTGGGGCTTCACTGTTGAAGCCGGAAGATCCGCGACTGGTCTGTCAGTTGGTGCCTTTCTGTCCACGCTGGCCAGCTTGGCAGCTGTGTATGTGTTAGATCTGCTGCTTAGAGGTGACCGGAGAGACCGAGCTCTCTTGTGCAAGGTGTTTCCCTGCCCATGATGCCTGGTCACCTTTGAAAGAGAAAGTTTTCTGAGGGCTTTGATCAACTCTGTGGGCATCTCCCAGGGGGGAATGGAACTCCTCAGTCTCCTTGTTCATCTGAGACAGGTGGCATCAGTGACAGAAGTAAAGTGTGCCACTGTCCCAGAGCCAGGCAGCCACAGCTGTGGGGAGAGGCATGCTCCGAGCTTGATCGCATCTCGCTCTCAAAGGAGCCGTGTTCACTGTGAGGGCTGGAGGATGCTGGAATTTACTCCCTCTGTCTGATCCAAAAGAGCCTGGTTTTGGGGAGGGCCTTCTGGGCACACTGCATAAGACGTCTGTTTTACAGGGTGTTTAGGACGGGGCTCAGCTCGGGCTTCCCAGAAGCGGGAAAGGCTGGGAAGAGGTTCCCAGCGGTAGCTGGCTGAGTTCCCCTGCCATAATTTTATTCTGCGGCTCTGGGATTGATACTGCGCTAGGGCAATGGGAAGTGGAAGGGAGTTTTTTGATGGTTAAACTCTAAACTGCTCTGTGCATTTTGAAAAAAAGTGCTTTGCCCTCTCCTCTGGTCTAAAGTTGCAGGGGACCACCGCTCTTGTAGCTTGTGGCTTCATATCCCTATGGAAACTTGTATTTTCAGTTCAGCTGTAACTAATTCCCTGTGTATTTTGGTTTGGTTTGACTCGACCTGGTTTAATTGGAATTTATGCACCAGAATAACCAAGTTGGCTTAGAGATGGCACCCCTGAGCTGCAGGTGGGCTTCTTTTTTAGAGATGCATGCAGAGGTACAGGAGACTACTACTGCCTCCAGCTTGCTGGGAACAGAGCTATGGCAGTAACGAGCTTGGGCATCAGCAGATGCAAGTGCTGAGGGGCCTTCAGTCGAATGGAAAGTGTGATGGAGCTTGGGTTAAGCATCTGCTGAGCTAGTCACCCTGTCTGTGTACATATGAGGCCTGAAGTCAAAATACGCCACGCTAACCCATCCCACAGCTGGGATCACCTGTGGTGGTGCCTGAGGCTCACAGTGGAAGGTGATGGCTTATAAAGCCATCTCCTTCCTGGAGCATTGCTCCCCTGAGGCTTGTGAGGGCTCTTGGCCATTGCCTGTTTTATCGTTGTCTGCTCTGAAGGGCGTAGTGGCGGTAATGGGGTGAGCACCTCTAGACTGAGACACGCCCTGGTGAAAGGAGGAAAGGAGGTGGGGAAGGTCCACAGAAATGGACATGGCTTTTTCTGGGGACAGGATGCTTGTCTGTGAGCACAACCACCTCCCCATGTGAAGGACTGGGCAGCTGCCTTTCGATTTCTCGGCAGGCTCTGTGGATTGGCGAGCGGATGGGAAAGCCACATGTCTCTGCTCCCAGAGAGGCTGGAGAGCATCACCACTTCTCCTCCCTGGGGAAGGCAGCTCCGTGGCACGACCTCCCACCTGAGGAAACGAGATCAGCAAATGACTCCTAAGTAGCGTGTCCATCACTGTCAAATTGACCACGGATGTCAAGCGTGAATCGGCTGTCCCCGCAGCGCGGCCGGAGCCAGCCCCTTAGCTGGCTGAGTCAAGCTGTGCTGACTCCCCGTGATAGCATTTTAATGTGAGGGATGACAGAGGCCTCCAAGTTAATGTCTGCGGAGAGGTGACAGTTTTGAATGTCAGCCAAAGTGGAAGGCCTGCCTGGAATTTTGCGGAGAGTGAAGAGGATGGGCATGAAATTAGCACAGGCAACCATGTCTGCCAGCAGCCTCGCAGTGCTGGTGCCTGGTGCTCCCAAAGAGCCGGCCACCTGAGCGGACCTTCCCGCTTGGACCTTGGAGGGCGACCCGCCTGTCTCCCAGTGCAACTCTTTCCAGGAGTGTCTCCAAGGACTGGATGAGGGACTCGAGCCTGGAGCTCACCGCGTCCCTGTTGGGAGGACCGCCGGGACGTGGAAATGGAGCTCGAAATGCTGCCCTGGCAATAGGAGTTGGGAATAAGATCAGAGCTGAGCTGCTGTCTGCCTGCTGTTATTTAAGAATAATCGACATATGTAATTTAGATGAGGCCTGGCCCTCTCAGGAGCTTGGCTGGCTGCCTGAATGGCCCTATGGAGTCCCACAAGGAAGGCACTCCCGGTGATTAAAATCTGATGGCAAAGAGCATCCGAGTAATTCCTAAACAACTTATTCACCAGAGGGAGTGAAAGACTCCTGATGCTTGTCATGCAGATGAGGAAATAGCCAGTGCAAATCAGCCAGCCCAAATGAGTGGGTATTCCTGTTCCCCTCCCTGCCCTTGGGCCGGGCAACTTGCTTTGCTGTGCCTCAGTTTCCTTCCCTTCCATGGAAGAAAAGGCTGGGTTTCCTTATGGAGAAATGTTGGGGAAAATAAATGGCTCCAGGGTTGCAAAGGGCCTGAAGACTGCAGGTGGGAGGCATTCCTGCAAGAAGACGAAAGCAATGACAAGATACTGAACACAGCCAAGAGCTAGGCTGGATTTATTACAGAAAAAATGAGGGAGACGTTTGTGGTCAGCTTGATAAATTGTCTCCCCCTCAAAGCTGTATTTCTGTGTTATTGTTTGCCTGCGATGGGATCTTGACAAACTCTCCCCGGGCTCAGGGGCTAATTGTTGAGTTCACAAAGTTGCAGAAGAACTTCCATGCTGTTGTCTGGGCTGGGGTTGGGCCAAACTGGTTGTAGGCTGGCCATTGGGAAACCAGTAATGTGCCTATTTGGTAATGGAATACAGGGTACAATACTCCTTTTTCATCCAGTAGAGCCTAGACCCCTTCAAAGGGTAATTTTCTTCACTGGTAACCTTCAAAACACGGAGAAGAGCATATTTCTGTTTGGGTTCCTTATGAGATATTGTTTTTAGTGTGCAAAGGGATTTTCAGAAACCTGAGGTTGAATGCCAAGGAATACTAGGGAGCAAGACACTCTGCCTCTCCTACCTGCAAACTGCATTTATCTCCTTGCTGCAAAAGCCAAGAGAGGAGGAAAAAGGTTGGTTGGTTTAACTTCAGGCTCTGTTCCAGCAAGGTCACAACTTGGGGACTCTTGTGTCCTGTTGTGGCCCCATATGCATGGACTTTGACTTGAATATTTGTGAAATCACAGCCTTGATACAAGAGCTTTGTGTGAGAGCTCCCTCATGCCCAAACCAGTATTTTGACTGGGAGCTGTTTAAATAAAAAAACTGTCTTGCTGTTTTCATGAAGGTAAAGCAGCATAAGGAATGGCAGCAGCTATTGTATGAATGCAGTTGGTTCGTGAGGAAGAGGACTGTGGCTGTAGTTATGGGTAAATCCCTTCAGAAAATATCTCCTGGGTGTTGGGAGGTCCTGGAGACTCCAGGAGCCGCTAACCCAATCCCTGTGTTGCTGAGATGGCACCACAGATTAGGCTCAGAGGGTGTTAGCAGAAGTGAATTGTTCCTGCTCTTCTTGCCAGGGATTCACCTCTAGCTGCCTACCACCATGTGTAAGTGGAGATGATGAAGGCTTTGGCCACCTCTTGCTTGAACATAGAGTGCCAGTTCGCCATTGCACTGAGTGCTGCAGGGTGGCAGTAGGCCGGTTATGCAAAAAACCCACCAGAACACCTCACAGATGTCCAGTGTCCATTATTTGTAAAAACAAAAACCCCCAACCAAAATAAGCCAACCAACCAAAGAAAGAAAGAAACCAAAATCCACCAAAAAACCAACACATCCATAAACCAAAAAACACTTCCAAAGAAAAATTAAAAAACTGTGGACCACCTAGTTCTCAGCACCCCAGAAGTTCAAGTTAATGTTGACTGGTTTTAGCTGGATACTGAAATAAAAAGGTATTTGTGCTGAGAAAAGCCTGCTTAAAATAAGGAAGGAAAATGTCTAAAGTGAATTTCAGATTCCTTATTTTAAGTTTAATGCTGTTTTTATATGACTAGGCAATTGACTAGAGAAATCCTCGGCTTTGTTCAGCTATTTTTCTTGACCTCTAGGTATCGCCTGGTCTTGACCTTAGCTCTTCTCTAGTGGGACAGCCTCGGAGGAATGCTGCCATTTGCAGGCTCCTAATCCCAATATATCCGATGCCAGTCTTGCGTACGCTGAAGTACTGACCCGTGTTGTCCTAGCCAGTGCTTGTCTGCACTGCTGCGTGGCTTCAAGTCTCTTCGACAGTGTTGAAGGGCACTGGTAAGCTTGTGTCTCCCTGGGAGGACATGGTGTTTGATCCTTTCCTCTGGGACCCAGCATCCAAATGGCTCTTGCTGGTCTGGTCTTGCTCAGTGGTGTCACAGGAGGGATCTTGCAGGGAGGCTCTGCCTCCAGTGCAGCCCATTGAGGGTCACCAGAAGGGTGCCTCTCATCAGCTTGTGGTTTTTGGTGGAGGAGAACTTTCCTGCCATCTCTGTTGCCATGCAGAGTACTAATTTTCCTTCCCACCAGTTTATTTTGCACCCAATCTGGAGTCTGTTAGCTCCCGAAGTACAGGCGGAGGAACGTGGGAGAAGACCTCTACAGATCAAACTCCCACTTTATGCCATCCCTGCCTCCTCTGCCGAAAACTGTGACCTACGAGCGTTCCTTCTCCTCAAACTCGAGCTACGAGCTAACGCAGAGGAGAGATGTGTGCGGTCGTTTATCCTCCTCATCGACAGATGGGATCCGACAGCTTCTTCCCTTATGCAGTCGCAGACTCCACAGCTTGCGTCTTTTCCCCTTTTCTGCCAGGAATAACTTTGGGGGGGGGCTTTAAAAAATGTTTCATTAATGCTTCTGGAAATGTTGTTCTGTGTGTGACTTGCAGGAACAATTTACAGTAACTGCTTAAATGAACCTTGCAAAATGGGAATAATTTCATTGTGTGCAAATTTCACAGCATTTTACTGTTCTGATTCTTTTTTTTTTTTTTTTTTTTTTTACAGCTTCTAAAGTTACGGCCCCAGGCCTGAGACATCCAGTGTCTTTTTGGGCCAGGTGAATTATGAATCAGCCTTGAACTCCCTTTGTAGCACGGAGTATTAATGTGTCCGTATTGCAGAGGGTTAGTGACTTAACCGTTGGGTTGGGCAGAGAGCAACGAGGGGACTCGAGGTCTCCAAGTGTTTAAGGCAGGGCACTATATTCTTCCCCTGCTAGACAGATGGGAGACAGTGAGGCCCATGGACCTTGGAGAAATTAATGGGGCCCTCTGAAAAAACATCCTGCTTGGAAATGAAATGTTAGCCACACAGCCACGCGCTCTGTGTGGCTGCCTTTATTTTTATTGGCCCCTCATCTGTTAAAGTTGTCACCTCCTGCCATCATCCCAACTTTCTACATTGGGAGGCTTGGTGGCAGAGCCCTTCCACAAAGCGTGGGGGTACTCACCAGTTCTGCTGTCTGCGTCTTATTTTAATGGGGGTCGTTAACCAATTATAGGCTTAACTGAAGATACTTGCTGAAAATGTAATTAAAACTGATTATGTGAGATGTGCTTTTTCTTGGCCAGAGAGCTTCAGTGTATTGTAAGGTGGAAGAAAGCTTGCTCCTGAGCAAAGGGCAGGCTCCAGGGGCAGGCAGTTGGCTTGAAAGTGTAATTGAACTGGTGGGTAGCTGTCAATGGTCCCAGCAGCCCTCAGTTTGCAGAACCTCTTGCTATGGCTGGTGTTTTCCATGGAATCGGGGTGGGACTAACAAAACTACAAGCTCTGACCTGGCTCTGGCTGGTGCCTGACTCGATGTCCCCATGTGAGATTTAGGGGTGTCACATCTGATCCCCCGTCAGCCAGAGGGGCTGTGGCTGATCTAGTCTGAGCTGTGTCTACAGGGTTTATTGAGCTGGGCAAGAGTAGCAGAGTCTGCTTCGTCCTATGACGTGCCGGGCTTGGACTTTTGATAGCCACATATGCAGTGAGGAGTCAGGACAGATCTTGCTGCAAGCTTGCATTTGGCTGAATGAGGCCATGTATTTTGTTTAAAGCTTTAGTGCTTTAAACATTTCAGAAATGCTTCTGAAAGATGATGCTTTGAAAGGAGTTCTGTGCAGGCACTTCTCTTTAGATGCTCAAATACGAGCATGGCAAAGAAAAACGAGTTTCTTTCCCCAGTGGAAAGAGGGCTTCTCCATGGACATAGAACAACTACGACTACAACATGAGCACATGACCACCAGTTGTGTTGGCCTCTGTTCTTGTAGAAAGCAAAATACTATGCTAATAACTCTGTTTATCCTGCTAAAGTACTTTTGCATGCTGAAGAGAGGCATGACAATGTAGATGATGTCTGATATTATTTTCATTTAAGCCCTTCTTAAATATTTTGGGCTGGTCAGTTTTGTTGATCTTTCCTAACTTTGTGAGTTACCTGCAGGTCCTGGGTTTCTAGAAAAAGATGTGTTGGATAACGTTGCAGCCTCTCTTGTCCACAGCATCCTGAGCATCCTTCCTACCTCCCAAACTCTACTGGCTTCAGGTTTTGACTTGCGTTATTTATTGCTCTCCTCTTGACAGCAACCCCTCTGGTAATGCCAAGCCTCGTCTTGTTGAGCTTGGCTCCTTGGCAAGTCTGAGTCTTACACATTTGTACAGGTTCAGAAAGAAAACAACATTTTCAGGGTTTACGATTGAATTGAAATTTAATTCTGGATAATTAATAGATTTTTGGACAGAACAATGGCACTGATATTTTTGTTGATATTTAGTAATAAGTGCTGTTACTGAAATGCTTCTTTTAAAATGTAAGTTTTATTGAATTTGAAGCAAAAGGCATTTCAAGACTAGGAAACCTGAACGGCTAGGCTCAGAAATAGTGCAACTAGACATTTTGATTTTGCAGAATTAAAACATTTCAGTGTGAAGAGCTTTCAGTGTTGACGGAGTCAGGATTGATTTTAGAAGTATTTTGATGTTACTGAATCTGCATTTCTCCCTGGTTATATACATGGTATATGTGTATGGTAGTGGAACATTTTTTACCTGCTTCCACAGTAAATGAGTAGGTAGCACAGTCTTTTGGTGAAAAACCTTTAAATAGACAAACTGGCAAGTTATTTCATCTGTGGATATTTTTGCCTGCCAGAAAAAAGAGTAATTTTTCACTTGCCCACCTCAGTCTTTGGCCAAGCCGAGAACTGAAGCTGGGTCTTCTGAGCCCTTGTCCCACGTCTCACGACAAGATCCCTGTCTCTTCTCTTTGTTGGTGGTTGGTGATTAATCGCCCAAGTCTCCCAATATCATTTCTGTTCTGCTCCCTGACTGTACGATTTGAAACTTTTATAAACAGGCCATAGCAAATGCATATGACACACAAAAATACGAGTATTCATCAAAGTAGCACAGCTGCTCCTGAAACAATGGCGCTAAGGAAGCCCATTCATACTAATTACAGCAGCACAAAGAATTGTGTCGCTAAATTTGCTGCCAGGTCCAAAAACTGTTTTGGCTTGACCTGAAACAGTCTCTTTTGGGGAAGAAGTTTTTGGCAAGTTGAAAGGTTTTAGTTTCACTCCAGAAGAAGCGTTTTGTTTTGAAGCTAAGGATTTGCTTTAAGTAGAAATTAAGAGTTAGAAGATGGAAACATTTATTTTTGAGTAGAAGTGGAGCTTTTTTTTTTCTATCTTCAAGGAAAAAAAAGGCTTTCTCTTATGACTAAGAGTTTGATAAAAAGGAATAAGTGGGTGACACAGTTTCATAGGGCCAGAATGGTATTTTTGGCAATGACTTCTCCCAAATCCGAGCTTTTTGGCTGCTGAAGGATTGCCTGACCCTTCTGCAAGTGCCCAGGGAGAACATTCCACCTGGAGGCCTGAGGCTTGAGGCTGGGCTGAGCAGGTGACCCTGGTGAAGCCTGGCAGCTCCCTAAATGTTGCTGAGCCCAAAAAGGAACAAGGTGTAACTATATTCCGGGTACTGATATTTCCATGCACTCCTCTGATGGCACTCCAACCACACAATAATATTTTCCTTTCTGAAAATAGCATGTTGATTTAGTAAAAACCTTTAATGTTTAGAAAGTCTGGGAATACATAATTAAGGTATCCAGCCAATTCCCCCTTTTGCCTTGTAATTATTGTTTGTTCATTATCACCCCGAATGACTTCCGCCACCCACTCAAGCTTAACTTTGCCCTGCAAATCTGTCAAAATAGAGACACATATCAACATTGCAAATTGCTATTACAACAGAGGGAACAAACTTCCTTTTTCTCTCAGATGAATCAATTTTCAACATAATTTCACAATCGTGCAGTAGGTAGAATGATTTCCTGCTGCACACTCTGCCTGTTTTTCTCTTCAAAATCTTACCTCCTCAAACCTCCAAGCTCATTGTTGTGTCTCAGGTACTGGAAACAGCCCCAAAGAACTGTTGTGATTCATAACATCCAACGTCATACCAGTAATGACCATTCCCAAAGCTACTTGGGAGCTGGAGGAGTGAAAGGATCGCAGCCTTACAGCAGACACATGAATTTAGGTGGAAAAACAAAATATTTCCACCCCACAGCAACTTTGCTGACTTGGCCAGGAGCTGCTTTGTTTGTGCACTGCGGGGCTCGCTGTAGCCCACGTGAGCTGGTGGGAAAACTACATTTCATGTTGTTTCAGTCCCTGCTTTTATTAAGCAGCCATTTGGATGACATATGGAAATTAATGTTATATTTAGGCATGTTCCTGTACGTCCATGAAGACAGTTACAAAACTTTTAAACTGTAATATTTGCACTAATCCTCCTAAAACTCACCAAGGGGCACTAACTCTTCTCCAGCAGCAGAGGAAAACTCAGTCTGGTCTTTAGGGGGATGTTTCTGGATAGGAAGATGTTTGCCAGAATAACCCCTTCCATTCACTCAGGTTCTGCTCTTATCTCAAGTTGCTCTGCCCTTCTTGCCAGCATCCTGCTGATTCCCTTGGCTCGCGGTACCCTCAACCTTGCCGTAGCGAGTCCCAGGACTTGGCGGATGCCCTGAGCTGCTCCTGGCTCTGGCAAGCACCAGCAGATGTGTTGCGGATCAGTTCCAAGTGCACATCTGTGTCGGGCCATCCCTGTAGCAGCCGTGTCAAAATCTGGGCTGCTGCTGCTTGTGCATGCCCTGTGCATTGCTCCAGGGGTTTGTTTCCGGTTCCTGGGCTGGAAACTGCACCGAGGTCTCCTGAACACCACATTAGCTAACCACCTCTTCTTTCTTAAGAAAGACTTTCTTCCAACACTTTATGGTACAGAGAAGCCATAAAGACTGGGTTAACAGCTGACATTGTGAATGGGCTGTCCAAGTTGCCAGTGGAGATGCAAAAGCATCACTGAAAGCCCCGAGACTGATTTCTTCAGGAGCTTTTGCCAAGAGGCCAGAGGCCATGTGCCAAGATCAGGATGGCTCCTGTCTGGGGTATTACTGCAGGTTTCTGTTAATGAAACCCTTGTTTGAACCCATCAGAGCATTTTTGCATGCTGCGGGATGTCTGTGGAAGGATCCGTACGATGCTTCAGGCACAGCCTCCCCAGAGCACTGGCGTGTCACAGTAACGTAATGGCTCAGCTCGATCCAGCTGGTGGGTGGGTGGGGAAGGAGCGCTCTGCTCCCCATGCAGCTCCATTCAGCAAGGGTCTTTCTGAGGGGATGACGACCCTGCACAGACTCGGGTAATCCAGGGGAGGAACCTCTATTTTTGGCATTTTGTCTGTTCTTTTTTTCCCACCCCCCTGCTTTGGCTTCTTCTGCCACCCCACACCATCTCCAGGTCTCGCTTGGGAGGTTGCTCTACCTGTGATGGGCTGCAGTAGGTTGGTTGTACGTTCAAAGCAACCTCTGAGCCTCTGCCCCACTATGGGCACCGCAGCCCAGCCCTGGGGCGCACAGACCTGCATCCATCATCCGTGGAGTTCCCGAGGGGAGCGTGTCCTGCGCATCAGATGAATTTCTCCAGGATAAAGGAGCGAGATTACTTCATCTCCTGGATGAGGGCACTTCCTTGGCCGCACGCACTCAGAGAGGTGCGTGCCTTGTTCTGCGGCTGTGCTGTGGGCAGCTCGGCTGGCCAGCGCATGATGATTATTACCTTGCACTTGTGCACTGCATTGCAGTGATGACGGCAATTTATCAGGCTGTTCCCCAGTGGACTGGATTTGACCTGCACGCTAGTGTCTCGGTGCTTCTAACCGGCTCCGCTCACGTGATGTCCATGTCGGCTTTCCTGGAAGACAGGCTGATCTGGCGGGAACTGCCTGACACATCGCCATCAATGCATAATAACCTTTATTTAAAAAAAAAAAAAAAAGAAAAACAACCTTATGCCCACGATCCTATGGTAACTCAGCGATACGGGCATTAATGTCCAGAAAGCTTTCTCCTCTGGATGGGGAGGGGGAGTTAATGGGTTTAGATTATTTGTGGTTATCTGGATTTCAGATTGACACCATAAATATTCAAACTCTGAACCTGGCTGGATGCAGCCGCTGTTGACTTTTGTATGACCTAGCTGGAAACTTTAAATCAGCTGTCGACTTGACTTTCAAGGGAGTGAAATGCTCCAAATCCACAAGATAGCATCTCCTTGGTGTTTTATTACCTCCTGAGAACCTCACTTTGGTAGGGACCCAACCCCAGCCTCCCTTCAGAAAGCGGATCTTTGTTAGCCTTGCGAAGTCGTTAAACCTGCCGTGTGGGAATAGGGGTGTCCTACCTTGAGGCAGCACACAGGGCTTATTATATAAAATGCACATGATTAATATGCAAGTGAAAGGAGTCCAGATGCAAGCCTAGCATCGTGTTATTAATAGGCTAACATAGATCTCTATCAATGGTGCTCTCTGTTCGCTAGATCACACTGGATGCTGTGTTTTGGATGTGGTTTTTTTTTTTTTTTTTTTTTTTAAGAGTGTTCCTTTGTCTTTTGAGATAGATATATAGGGCTTCTCTGCAGGTACTGAATGCATTTTGCTCCTTGATGCCCAGTGTGCCATCGTTCTGGTCGAGAACCCAGGGCTGGTTTGTAAAGTGCTGAGTCAGGCAGAAGTGGAACACCATGAGGACGGTTCGGGCCGGTGGTGCCACCCCAGCAACTGCAGATTGCTGTGCTGGCAAAAGGCGCTCGCTTGCCTGGTGACTGAGAACAGAGCAGTCCTCTGATGCTGGATTCATCATAGCAAGTGGCCTGTGTTGAGGGCCACTGTCAGCTTAATGGATGTCACACCAGCCAAGTGTCAATAAAGGTTATGACCTTTGCTGAAGAAAGAGACCAAACACCACTTAAGTAATTGCATGGTGGTGGTGGGGGAGCAGCAATGACGTATCTGGCTGCTTGACGTCTGTGTCCTTCTCTGAAGAGCTGGACAGTGCATCCAGAGACCGTGCTCTGAAAAGTCACAGAGCTAAAAAAGTTGTAGCTAGATGTTTTGCTGGAGTAGACTTGTTGAGAAGTGTGGCTCCAACCCTCTGTAGCTCCATGGGAGATTCTGGAGAGCTCTTTGCCTCTTCTTCCCTCCATCACCTTGGCCTACCTTTCCAAAGACGTTGCTGAATTAAATTGCCCAGTGTTTGAGGCTGGTCTGGTTTCACAGCAGCACGAGGCACTCAAATACCGACAGTCACTTGGCATGAAGGGGTCTCAGGTCCATGCTGAAGAGGCCCAAGGTAGGAGCTGTTTTTGAAAATGCAGGGGCTGGCAAGTCTGGGCTGACAGCTTTTACGCTAATTGATTTGATGGTCTAGTCCTCTAATGTAATGTTTTATTAGGTCCAACAGATTTCTATTCCAAATTCCTTGGGGAGCTCTCCAGAATGACTGTTCAATGAATAGCTTTTCCCTGCAGCTAAGTGAGAGAGGCGCTGGCAATAGAGAGATTTTGGCAAACTGTCCTGACAAAGACTTGGAAAGACTCTTAGCCCAACCTTACAGATCATCTCACACCTCCTCTGCTTATCTGGCTGGTACTGAAAGCAAAACACAGGCAAATGGTTGGGTCTTTTGGTGGCCAGGGATGACCGCTCGAGGTCTTTGTTTCAACTCCACCTCTGTTGTCAAGCCGCTTCTTCCTGCAGTTCCTGTTCTTGATGCATTGAGATCCCTCTCTGCAGAAGCCCTCAGAGATGCGTGCTCTCCTGGATTTGGAGGTCCTGGCGTGGCCATAGCTATCCTCTCATATCTCCAGTCCGCATAGCGTCTTATCCCTCAGCCTGCAGGCAGGCAGAGGGCTTTTGTAGTGACATCTTCCTCCAAGCTCACTCTTGCTTATGAAGATGTCTGGACTCTCTAATACAGATTCTCATGCCTCATGCTTTTAATATTGTGTATGAGTTGCTATCTGCCGACTAAGATTAATTGAATATGTAAAACAATAGGTGCTAGAATTAATACAAGGCTTTGTAATACAAGATGACTTTTATTCCAGTTTGAATACTTCACACAGTGGCTATAAGTACATTAGTTTTATTGATCTATATTCATAGAATTATTTAAATGTACCCTCTGGTGCTGAGTATCAGGGATTTTCCGATGCTTGCCATTATGCATTTTTCATTAGAGGCTAGCGAAGGCAGATCCAAACTTTGACCGCCCAGGCAAGATTAATTTCATCTTGACAGCCCCAGCCAAACACAAGCAGAGTGTGTTGAGAGACTGACCATTAACCATGGTCTCACACCATGTACCCCAGAGCAGTTTCCCGGGCTCCCTCCTTCGGTCTCTCCTGCGTTGTCAGCGTTTCAGCGCTGCCAGGGTATGCTGGCTACCAAACATCCTGGCTCCACCAAGGTTTTTCTTCTGCAATTTTTTTTTTTTTTTCAAACAATGAAAACGGATCTGTTCCTATATATAACTGAAACCCTCATATTAAAACCCGGCCTATACTGCGCATACTAAACCTGGCCTGATTTTTCAAGGTCAGATGTTTGGCAGGTTCTAACTGTCTGTAGCTGGTACATTTCTTCCATCCAAATGTAACTGGATTGTTTTTTGTTTAATCAGATTTTTTTCCACTTTTATCTAACAATACTCAAGGAATTTTCTTGCCCTTCTCTAGTGGTGGATTAAAAAAAAAAAGAGGAAAAAATGCCAGCAACTTCATTTCTAGTGAAAAGCATTCTCAAGTTTTTCTTTTGATGGTATTTGAGTGTAGTCACTGGCCAAAGGAGACAGAACTGGTTTGGTTTACAGGGAATTTAGGATGAGAAGAATTAAAGTTCCCAGAGAAACATGAAATGTGATGGGTTTTAGTGTTTAGAAGTGAAGCAAGTGGCTAGGCAAGAAAGGCAGCTTTCCCACAGGTTTGTCTTGAGGTTGGGTGAGGGATGGGAGCTCTTGTAAAGCCCCTTTCCTGCGCTGGGTTGCTTGTTAAAGTCATGAGGAGTCTCTGGTGTCTGCTAAGAGGTTGAGCTCATGCTGCAGCCTTTGCTCAAGGGAAGTCACGGAGAAGGTGTCTGTCCTTTAGCTGACAGCCCAGTGAAACTAAATCTAGCTGAGTTTTCTGTCTCTCCACTAAATTGGGTTAAAATTAGATGACAGATTCCAAAGTGATTGGAACACACAAGCCTACAGTGTAATTGCATAAGCCACTTTCCTTGGGAACCAGGCTGAAAAGCATCAGTATGTTTTATAGCACTTATTATAACGATCACTTTGCATGCGGTTCAACGTTCATGGTGCGGTCTGAATATGGACTCTGGGAATGCTGGAGGAGTACATAGCTGATTGGCCTCTTTGGGAGGACATGTGTGGATGTGTGCATGCTGTGGCAGAAAAGCCTTTGGGATTTGGGAGCCCTGCCCTGTAAAGATGAGGCTGAGCCTGTTGTTACCTAAAGCCTCCTCTGAATCTGGCTTTGGTCCCTCTCTTGTGTCCTTGGGAGTGGAGGAAGAAGCTATCAGGGGATGTTGTTACCTCTCTGCTATGTTGTCCTAGGGCTGTGGGTTCCCCATGGGAGGGTTACATCTCCAAGTCACATCCTTTCAGTATCAGAGAGTGAGGTCTCCTCTGGGCCTTGCAGCAGGGAAGTGCTGCCCGGTTCCTTTGCCCTGACTCTACTCAAGATGGCTGCAACGTCGTCCCTGGAGGCTGCTGTGCCTCTGGGGGCATGGTTGCCCCTAGCCATGCTGTGCAGGCAGCCCTCGGGTACGGCTGCTCCCCCAAGCATGTCCCCTGCTCCAGAGCAGGCTCAGAGCCACACAGGACTCTATAGGGAGATTGCTTCCAGTGGCTTGCCCCACTGCTCTACAGGGACTCGGAGGAGGATGCGTGCTCTTATTTTTTATTTGGTTTTTTTTTTAATAAATGGAGGAGGTAGACTGGAAAGTGGCCCTGCCATCGCCTCTCTCCATTGCTCAGGATCCTCCCTGCCATAGGACTGGAAGGTGGGTTGGGGCTGGGAGCTGGAGCTGAGCTGAGCATCGCTTTCCCAATCCAGAGCCCTACCTTTGCCTTGCATGGGGACAGGTGACCCAAGACTCCATGTTCCAGCACTCAGACCTTGCCTTGCACTTGGAGAAGGCGGCTTTGGTAGCAGGTTCGTGAACTTTGCTGTGTTTTATAGCCACTAGAGGGGGGTCAGAGACTGCTGGCTTGGGCTGTGCAGCCTGGCCTTTCCTTGCCCTGAGCGTGGTTTCAGCATCTTTCCCTGTCTCAGTGGGATTTCCTTTGGGAAGGTCAGTGGTGCAAGCCAGGATATGTTCTGTCCCCATCCACCCATGGGAACGCGGACGCGTGGGCAGAGAGTACTGGGTTATCACTGAGTCAAGCTGAGTCATCCTTCTAGCCCGTGGTGGATATACCAGCTCAGCTCCAGTAATGCTTTGTAGCTTGGGAGCCAAGTAATGTCACCCAAAGACACCTCTCTTGCTCGCACACAAGCCTGAAACCACCTGAGACAGCTCTGTGCCAGACCCCATCAGGTCTTCTGGCTCTTGGGTGGAGATCTCCTCCTTTGTGCCGTGCTCCTGCACGTCCTAGCAGGGAGCGTGCCCTTTGGTCCATGCGAGGTGGCTGCAAAGTGGCAGCAGGGGAAGGGCTCTGCATGTCCAGCCCGGGGCACATGGCATCTGCTGTTGGCAAAGGGGGAGGCACTGAAACTGCTGAGGAACGTCGGGCTGTTGGGATCGCTGGCACTGGAGCAATTTCAGCTGGCCAGGAGCAAGTCTGTTTATTGTCTCTGAAAACAAGCATTTGAGGTGCTGAATTGCCTTTCTAGCAAAGCACAGAGCAGTATTTTGTGCCAAGATGAGGAGCGATTTTCAGATCACTTTTGTAGTTCAATGTTTTTCCTCATGGGCCCCTCTGTATGATTTTTGTAAAGGGGGAGAAAGTGCTGGGTTTTCCATTTCTAGGTGCTACTCTCCAAACTCTGAGCGATGAGAGCCGTAACACTTGCTAACTTCTCATGGACACCTTGGCAAGATTCAGCCAGCTTCTGAAGAGGGAGAAGGAGACAGAGAGTCTACGATCGCCCTTAGCAGAGCCTGGCACAGCATTGAGAGGGATTTTTCCTCCTGGGAGCAACACACCTCTGCTGCCATTGCATGGTGGATGTTCCCGATGATGCTGGAGCAGGATTCAAAAGCAGGTATCTTGATGGCATCAAACCAATCTTCTAAGGTCTCGTACTTGTTGCTGAGAGCACCCAGCCCCTAACACATCATGGGAATAGTCTGTTTTCTGTGTAACTGGGAAGTGATGGGGACTGGTTGCATTAATGGATGGGAAGGATTTGGCATCCCCACTCCTTGACACAGCTCCGGGATTGTTTTAAGTGCAAGGCTGGGGATTACAAATTATACAGCATTTATAATCGGGAAAACATCTGCTGGGTGCTCTTTCTGGTGGACAGGGCCAGCCAAAGGCTCCAGGACACGATGTGTAGAGGCTGCACCAATCACCACCTGTCTGCTCCTATAATCGAGTTGATTTTTTATGATCTTGACATCAGCTTTCAAGACACATGATCTATGTGTTTATTTAGCTGCCTTTCCTGGCGTCCCTTAGTTTTGAACTCCTGTAAATCCTCCCACAGTTGGATTTCTGCACTTTTCAGAGATTACGTTTACTGACAGTACATTTCTCCTTCCCCCTCACTCCAATGACAGCTCAGGCGAGACTCCAGGGACCAAAGTGTTCAAACCCAGCTCTGGAAAGCTGAGCTCTGACACAGAATGGGTCTGACTTTCCAGGGTCCAAGCAACTGTGCTAGTGTAAAGCAGGATAGGTGGCCCTAGCATGCTGCTTTGTGGCTGGAGTCTCCCTCCAGATAAAAACTGTGGTCCAGGGGCTGTGTCATCCTCCAGGACTTGGTGGGTGGACCACGAGGTGGTCTCTGTGAGGGTACTGCCTCAGGTCCTGTCTCCATGCCCGGAAGGTGAGTGGAGTCAGTGTGGCCAGAACAGCAATTTTTTGTTAAAAACTCCAAATTCTGGCTGCTTGCGAGTGATATCTTGCTCCTCTGTTTGGTCCCCAGTGGCCCCTGCTTGCTGAAGCACTGAGTTCAATACAAGTTAACCCATACAAGGGCTTCCTGGGGATCCCAGCTTAAATGATTCCCAGACGGTCCTGGTTATAAATGCCCTCATTTTTTGCAAAACCATGTCTTCTTTTGGCCTGTTCTTTTGGGGAAGTGCAGCTGGTGCTGAACTCCACTGGCTTCCAGATGTGTCCAGATGGACAAGCACTTGCATACTGCTAGGAAAGAATATGAAGCAGCCTTTGCTTTTTGTGCTTTTTTCTTAGCAGCAAAGTAGGGAGAGTTGAGAAGAGCTACAGCCAAGAAGCTCATCAACTCTACGGGACACTTGTATAACCTGTACCCTCTAACTCCAGCAGCTGTGCGTACACCTCCATGGAATAGCTGTGTGAGCAGGAAGACATAACGTGGGCTGATCCAGCTTTCCAGGTGGGGTTTGCACCACTCTCTTTCTCAGCTGGTCCTGGCGCCCTTTGCTTACTCCTTGTCCACTTTTGTCCTCTCTGCCCTTTTTCTCATCCCCTTTGCAGGGTTCTTCTGCCTGGCCCTCACCCCTCCTGCTGGCTGCCCTGGTCCCTCCTATCTCTGCTCCTGTATGGAGAAGGAAAAGGAGAGACTGCCAGGATCCGGAGCTATCCTGGGTCTGCCCCATGTGGTGCCTATATCCCTTGATCCCTGCCTCTCTTCCCAGACTTTCCAGCCACCAGTGACCCGGGAATTCATTTATTTACAGCATTACCTTAAAAACATCTCTAGAAGGAGTTTCCTGCTTGACCATGTGCTGAGGCCCTTCCCCATCTCTTGGAGAGGATCCTTGACTCCAGCAGGTACTGTGCCTGATGTTTTTCTGGAGTTGGTATGAACTTGTCCCTGGTACAAGTTCACACCTGAACTTCTCATGCTTACACTTGGCCCAAGTGGCATTCTTACCCTCTGCTAAACCTGCTTCGAGCTCCTTTGCCGCCTGCAGCAGCACTCAGTGGTGCCCAGGTAAAATGGATTTAAAACTTATATGTGTGTCAGGACATAATTTTCCAGCCCAGTTGCGAGGGCCCAGTGGTACCCACTGTTTCGCTTGCCCTGCAGTGGGGACAATGCTACTTCCCTCTCAGTGGGGCAATTTTGAGAATCCAGGAGGGACAAAGCTCCTGGTTTGGGTCCAGTTTTCCATGGGGTTGACTAAAACCTAGTTTTCAGCCACTAAGGATCTGGCTGGGCAACTGAACGTGTGGAGAGGAGACAACCCACCCGTATCTGTGTGACAACCAGATACATCTGCTGCACCCTCACGCTGTGACCTGGCAGCAGCATGCTTTGTGGGGCCATGGCTGAGAAACCCCCGGAAACTGCGAGGGAGGCAGAGAGCGTGGCCGAGCCAACGTCTCGGTGCCAGTTTCTCCTCCCCATCTTTCCCCATGTGGTCCCCTCTGCTGGGTTGTCTTGGCTGTCCTTGTCCAGTTCAGCAGAAGGAGTGAGAAGAATGGATGAGTTAACATTGGATGATTTACCCCTCTGTGTAACAAGATGTAGAAGGATCTCTTTCACACTAGGCTGAAGACTTGCCTTTATGGGCATCTCAAAGGCTTGGCCTTGAATGGAAACCTGTCTCCCGCTAGCAGAAGATTGGATACACCTCATCATCGCTTGTGCATATTTTTGCCTGCCAGGCAATCGCAGGAAAACAGATGAAGAAAGATTGATCTGTAGGTCTTAATTTTATGGGCTTGTGTGGAATCCACCTCCCATCAATTTACCAATGGCAGTTAGGAGAGCCAACGTCCTTATCATTCCCTTCATCGTGGCTGGGAATAATCTGCCGAATGAGCTATCCCTTTATAAGGGTTTTATCACATAGAAGAGCGAAGCGGATTTGCACCTCTGATGGCTCTCTGTTATTTATATTGCATTAGTGCCTCGCGGAAGCCTGGGTCGTGTTGCGTTGCTCCTCGGGAGAGAGATCTGCCCTCTGCGAAACTGCTCCAGGTGGGGCGGGGAATGGAAATGCCCTTGGGAGCAGAGGTTTGTGGGGGGGGCAGCTGCAGGAGCAGAGCATGGGGGTCTTTGCCGCTGGGTCGCTACCGGCCCCTCTCGTGGCCAGCCTGCGCCTTCCCATCCCAGAGCTGGTGACGTGGCTTCCTAGTGGTGTCACAGCTGGATTTTGCCCTCAAGGTCTCATCTTTGGAGCCAGTATCCATATTAGAAATATAATCCTTCTCTTCTCCCACTTTTTTTTTTTTTTAAGTATCAGAGAATACTCAGGCAGAGAGAAATAGAGCCCTTTGCCCAAGGTCACTTACCAGCTGCAGAGTCTGGAGTGAGAGAGCCCTGATTTCCTGGCTCTGTGTCACAAGTGTGAACGGCTCCTTGCTCTGATGACAGCAAGGGCTTTACAGTAAAGGTGGGGGGGGGGGGG